>VXBQ01006524.1:1649349-1682874 GCA_013400175.1 Phainopepla nitens | reverse complement strand
TTTTTAGAAAATAGCTGTGTGGGAACTCACAGGATTATTAAGCATTGTTAGTGAGCTGATGTCAGAGTACAGAATGAAATAAGGCTGATGTAGAGCAGGGACAGAAAAACAAGGAGCTGCTTACATCAGTTTGGGCACTGTGGGCATAGGTGCAGTATATCCACTTTGGGCACACAGGCAGGGAGGAGGTGTCATTGCTAATGAAGCTGCCTGTTAATGTTATGTAGAAACACCACAGGGCTTTCACTGGTTGAGCAGGCCTGTGCAGGGAGCACGTGGCCATTAGTAGCATCTAAGGACCGTGTGGTGGCAGCTGTCATTGCAGAGTGTCCTCTCTGCCCAGTGGGTGCTTGTTAATGGTTTCTCAGGATCCCAGCAAGGGCTCTCCTAGCCGGCTGCTTCAGCCCCTCAGGCCAGGTATTTTCATCATCAGATGTGGCTGCGCTAATAGGAGCAACCCTCCTGTGTCTGGCCTATCACTTAGACAGATGCTTATTCCCTAAATTCACATGGACTCAGTTGCTACCAAACTCCAGATACATCACCTCCCATTCCTGCTATGAAATTTCTTTCAAGATGTTCCTGACCTATGGCATTTTATTGTAACAGGATCTTTACTGCCTTCCTCCATACAAACATTTTTCTTTTTGCCATGACTGGTAATGTTGGGGATCAGGAGAGATGCTTGCAGGTGTTATTGACTACAGCATCCCGCTCAGGATGTCAAATTGCATGTGTGAAACTCTGGCCACAAAAGTGAAGTTTGAACGTGCTGCAAAACCAAAAAGTTTTGAGCCTCTCCTCCAGCCTTGCTTGTTTGCTTTACTGGGCCATGGGATTATTTTTCTGCCTGCCCATAGAAGATGAACTGAAAAAACACTGAAATTTTTCAGGGGCACATGCAGATCCACTAATCACAATGAAGATGGCATGGCATCAGGTGGATATTACCTTGCCCTGAATTCATCACAGGAAATCTTGCCTGTATTGCTGCTTTCAGGACAATTACATCAACAGTCACTCTTTTTTTTTTTTTGTTATTCCTGCCGTCTTATCCAGAACAGTTGCTGCATTTCATTCACTTGCTCCTTTGAGTCTTCCACATTTTATCTTTTGTTCTTGCTGGTTTTATTTCAATCTCTCTGAAACAGCACAAGAACTGATTGGCCACTGGAAATTCTTTCCAGAACAATATTGCACCTTAGGCTTCGCCTTTGTGGGCTCAAGATCAAACACAGCAATCTCAGCAATGTAAAAGCTGCTGCTACACTGAGAACACCTGTTTTTGAATTTTGTTATATACTTTAACCATACAGCTCCACAATGCTCACTACTCCTGCAGCACCCTGATATGTTTATTACAGCCAGTGACAAGAGCTAAGGACATCAGAGCTCACCTCTCCACTCATGAGCCAAATCCCACCAGAGAGGTTTTTGCAACAATAACTTCTCCAGCTACAACACCTGATTTTTAGCATTCTGTTTTCTAAGATTAGTTATCTTCAGAAAATCTTCTCTCTGTCTCGCTTGCTCCTTAAAGATACACCTAACGTGTCCCTAATGTGTTACAGAAGTACTTTGTTTTCTACTTAGCTAGAGTGACATCAGTGGTGTCTAATCATTCCTAACCTGATTTATAAAGGTCAGAAAGAGGAGGTAGAAAGAACTCTTGTTCTAATCACTTTCAACATTCGAGTTCCCTTCCTTTGTAGCCATGCATGTAGTTTTATTCTGTGCTTCTCTCAGACCCTGCCATATGCAAAATCTACATGGTATCATCTCTGGAATCGCTCCTCTTCTGAACAGACAGCCCTTGAAATATCATCTACCAAATGGAGTTTTGAAAGCAATAAATTATCTTTCTTTTTTGCCCAGCTGAATCAAATGAAATAGTAGCCTCCCAGTTATCTAACCAAGTCTGGAATAAACACATTTTTACCATTTTGTACAAAGGTCATGGTTTAATCCAAGGCAGAAACTAAGCATGACCCAGCCACTCCTTCACTCTTCCCTGGATGGGATGGGGAAGGGAATCCAAAGGGTAAAAGGGAGGAAACACAAGGGTTGTGTTAAGTTTAACAGGACAAGAAAAAGCCATGGATGCAAGCAAAGAAAAACAAGGAATTCATTCCCCACTTCACATGGGAGGCAGGGGTTCAGCCATCCCCAGGAAGGCAGGGCTCCATCGTGCACCATGGTTACTTAAAAAGACAAATACTATCACTCCAAATATCCCTCCCCCATTCCTTCATCCTCCTCCAGCTTTATGTGCTGAGCATGATGCCATATGGTATACGAGAGATCCTTTGGGTCACTTAGTGTCCCTTGTCCTGGCTGTGTCTCCTCCCAGCTTCTTGTGCACCCCTGGTCCCTCACTGGTGGGGTGAGGAGCAAAAAAGGTTCTGGCTGTCTGTAAGTGCTGACCAGGACTGATGAAGAGATCTCTGTTTTATCAACACTGTTTCCAGCATAAATCCATAACACAGTTATGTACTGGCTGCGGTGAAGGAAAATCTCTATCCTATCCAAAGCCAGCACAAAAGAGTTTCCATTTGTTTGGATAGATTGGGTAATCTCCATGTCTTCCTCTCAATGATTTTCACATGTCTTGGTCACATCTATCATTTCTTAAAATAGCCATACATCACCTCACAAAAATTCCTTCATTTCATCATCATCCATCACTTTTGGCATTATTCCTCATAAGAGTCAGCTTTGTGCTTGAAGCTTTTGCAGTGGGCAAGCAGACTACCCTAAGTAAACACACATCTAGGAAAATCATGGGAGTTTTTTCCCCCACTGGCATTTTTTTTGCAATGCATATGCCACACAGCATCTAGCTGGCAACGTTTTCCCTTGTGCATATCTGTGCTGTTCCCTGCTGTGCAGAGGAAACAGATTCTCTACCACATCTCAAACAGATATTTGTGCCACAAGCTGAATTCTCCCTCTCTTTCACCTCTGTCACGCCGTTTACTTTTGCCTTGACATTAGCTGAGGATTTTATAGACCAGTTAGAAATTAATTTTTATTTTTTAGCTCTTTGAGCTTGCCTGAACAACACACCTGGCTTTCCCTGTACCCAGCAGCAGTGGGGTGCACTGAATTTGGTTGGTTTCCGATTTGCAGGTCTTTGGGATAACCATATATGTCCAAACTGCTTCTTAAAGAATTTCTTTATATCTGCTTTCTGCACATATTTTCTTGAGCTATTCTGATGGGGGTTTTTTTAATGTTAAATTTCCCATTAAGATCCTGTCCCCCAGTGCACTAATTCTACCTGCAAAACACATTTTTTATGGCCATAAACTTATTTGTTGTCTTGGATATCCCTTGGCTGCTTCCTTGGGAAAATTGATTTTCTGTGAAGCTATTATCCTTTAGAAAGAAAAAATAAGCTCAATAATCAACAACTTATCTGGATTTCTCCTGTTCACATGAGACTGCACAAAGCACCCATGTTGTGTATCTACCCTTTTCCTCCCTTTCAATTAGTTTAGAAACTGAGCAGATTTCTTCAGGAGCCTACCCAGCTGCCTCAGGATGGGGCCTTTCTGCACATCTCTGTTCTCTGCAGTGCTTTTGGTTAAACATCCACAGCCTGCCCTTCTTTGCCTTATTTGTGTGAATGCCACAGTCTCCTTTTCCTTCTCATACCACACTTTTGATTTAGATACCTGCCAGAATTAGAAATTAACAGGGGATAGGATGATCTAAGCTGATTTTCGTTACAACCTTCCTAAAGAATTCTATGTCATCCATATTGCTCACGGCCCACCTCAAGAATGGTCGAGCTGTGAAACCTTTTTAGCTGGTAAAGACGTAAAATACCTGTGCAGGGGCTGACACACACCCCTGAGTAATGTGATATTGAATTTATGTCATTGAGATGGTTGATGGGATTGCCTGCAGTCCCCACCTTGGGCACCTTCAGATGGGAGCTGCTGAGGAGAAATCAGTGTGGGGATGCAGAGAGATGGTCTTTGCTAAGTTACAGATGGAGCACTATTGCTCTGTTTAAAAAGGAAAAAGTAGCTGTGCTTACACATGCAAATGAAATAGAGACATGAGCAATGATCCTGAACAACTGATTTACACTGCTCAGGGATCACAGGAGGTAAAGATTCCCACATGTGATAATTGCTCTCAGTGTTTAATGGGGGCACAAGGTCAAAACACAATGCCTTGACAAAATATTAAAGGATTAAAAATGAAAAGGATGAGACATGCCATTTAGAAAAAGAATTTGAATTTATGGGGAGCAACAGCACAAAATATTAATAAAGTTAGAAATACCTCTTAAAATTGATGAGTACCTACTGGGATATTTCTGTGACAGAACAAATCACTTTACCTAAAAAATATCTCACATAAAACCATCCAAATATTTTATTGCTGAAAAAAACTCAAGGAGCACTTGCTGAGCTGTTGCTGTTTAACTTATGCACCTAAACTAGCAGTCTACACTCTGTGCTCTCGGGAGTGTTTGCCAAGTGCTGATTCAGAACACCTCAGATAAAAGCTGAGTCTTTTTCACTGACAAACCAGAAAGTTTGAGTTTTACCCCATAAAAGTTCATCATTAACCACCTTCATGATGACTGATACCATTAAATTTCTGGTAGATTTTATCACTGATATGTCTAATTAAATTTCTCACCTTTTTCCCCCTCCAAGAGGGCATAGCAGCTTATAAAAACCAGTTACAGCTAGTCACATGAAGATATTTTTGTTTCCAACCTCTTAATAAAAGTTCCAAACAAGAAATATTATCTCAGTTTAAGGCTATGAACGTAAGATTTTTCTAGTTTTAATGGGATATTTTAAAAAGAGTTTGAATCTTTTAAAAAGAGTTTGAAATGTTCCTCCTTCTTGGTACTTTGTAGTTTGTTTCTTTAGAGTCCCCGTCCTACCTGGGCCAACTAAGAATTTTCCTCATAAATGATAGACTATGACTGATCTTTCCAAGTGAGGAGAAAACAGCTGGATTATTTGCTACCAAAGAAAAGTTGTGTTCATTGGGAGGTAGACTGTTTTTTAAAGCTAAATGATCAAATGAAGAATTAAACCTTCAATATCTACAGATCTGACCAGAAAAATACAGTTCAACTGCCTAAACTGTCGTTGCCAGGAATCATCTGAAAGTTCAAATGAAGCATGTTTCATCCAGCTCTGTTACTAGCAAAGAGAGCTTTGTCTTGCTCCTTCCAAATCTACTCCAGATGACCCATTTAGTCTTATAAAACCAAGCACTTTTAGTTCTACTAAGTCAGGACACAGAAGCTGTAGCAGCAATTCTATTTTGCTTAAAGGACAGCTTGAGCAAAATACTGGCCATGATGCTGCAGCCCAAATTTTCTCTGGTCATCTTGTTATGTCGAAGAGGGAAAAGATAAGATAGTAGAAATCTATCCTAGTATCATATCACCATTAAGATCTTCACTCTCCAGAGGGATTTCTTCATCTCATGGACCAATCTGCTGGAGGAGGTGTTCCTAGGAGCCTTTTTGGAGCAGCAATGGGGGGCACTGACTCCTTAGAAAAAGAAAAGGGAGACTGAGCCAAAATTTGTCTCTCAGATCTGATCAGCTGCCTAGCAATGTTTTATATCTGGCTATATTAACATCACAGCAACACAAAGACAGCTGAGAAGCAAAATTTCTCATTACAATTGACTTCAACAGTTTTTCAGTGAAATTACAGTTTTTGTGAAGCGCAAGTTGGTACGACGTGCTGAATGAAGGCACTTCTAGTACACCAGCATTGCTGACTGCGGCCTGGCCCTGCTTGTTTGCAGAAGGAGAGGAGGCTGCTTGTGTTGTGCCTTGGGGGCCCCTGGTGCACAGTTGTCTTTCCTCCCAGTGTCATCTGCACCAGTCAAGCATGCGCTCCCACAGCCCCAGGTGCAGGTGAGGTGGAAGCATTTTGTGCTGTACAAGTGGTTTACATCTCGCTGCCCTCTGGGTTGGCTGCATTGCCATTAAGCCCATCCTCCTGAGAGCACAGCGTGGCCTCTCAGTCACACTGCGGCTGAGCCTGCCACGACAGCCTTCCAGCCAGCCAAAGGGAGCTCAGGGAAAGCTGAAACAGCTCTTTAAATACTGAAGTGATGTTGCTTAATGTCAAGGTTTGAATCTTTTGGAGCTGCTAAATCCATCTCCTTGCCCATCCCTCAAGCAGCCCGGTGTAAGGGAAACCAATCCCCCCGTGCTGTACCAGGCACAAAAAGTGTCTAGGAGGAAGAAAGAACAGGTGTACCTTCAGTATTTTTAGTTTTACATCAAAACATGGTTCAATTAGTTTCTTTAAAAAGTGACTGTTTGACAAAAATTCTGATTTTTCTACAAAATTTCACTTTGGCATCAATGGGTAATTGCATGCTTGCTTACCTGCATTTGCATATTGCCCGTCCCAGCCCCACCACAGCACACAATTCTCTTAAAGCTTGATCATTAAGCATTTCAGCAACCAACCCTTACACCAGAACACACAAACCCACCCATGCTTATTGGTATTGCCATAGGAATCTTCATTTTTTTAAACATAAAACACTGAGCAACAGGCCATATTCAGCTTTAAACTGGACAAAAAAAACCCAAAATAGGAGGAGAACAGCATAGCCACTTAACCAACAGTGTGGTTGTTTCTAGGATTGTGCTTAAGGAGAGCCAAGCTCCAGAACAGGAGAACATGATAATTAAGAAAATGAAAGAACTTTCAGTTGTAGACAGTAATTTCATAGCTAGCAATATATAGCATGTAACTATTGCCATGTGTAAAATACTGCATTGAACATTAATTTATTTCCCTGTATATTGTGCAAAGAACCCCTCTGCGTGCCTTGAAAGAGCGCACAAGAAAACACAGTTAATGATCTCGTCTTTTAGAACTGAGGAAAACCTGGGAAAATAGTGTCCACGAATTACTGCATCACTATTAGCCAGAAAAGCCAGGGGCAAAACCAGATGGAATTTGCTTAATTAGGTCCAGATCCAGTGAAGTATATACATATCTCTAAGCCAGCAAGAGAGCTTATGGACAGCAAACAAGCAAAAATAACCATGTTGGAAGAGAGCAGAAAGCTAAATATGTCAGGGATTTCAGTTTTTACAAATGATATCTCATAGGTTCTGGATTATCTGCAAGCTCAAGCACTTTGCACAATCATTGCTTTGCCTCTTGTCAGACAATTGCCTAGTTGAAACTTCTAGAAAACTGTCTTGAAGCTGATGAACACCCCATTTCATTTCTCCTCATTTCTCACTCACTTTTATAGAAAAAAGTTTCCCTTTAAAGGAATAAAACAGCTATTGGCAATGCAGACTTTAGGAAATCACATATATGAAATTATGGATTTTTGAACATTTAAAAATCTGACTAAATTATGATTCAAAGTATTCACATGATACTTCAACAACACTGGGCAAGGAAAAAAAATCTACTTGCCACTAGACAAAGCAGAAGCAAGGTATGTTATCAAGTTGTGAGTGACACATGCGGTTTAGAGATACTTCCTATCTGCACAGCAAGACATTCCTTTCTCCATCTTTCCTGGAGATAAGACAGCCATCTGTCAGATCATTACAGCAATGACAGATAAGATTTCTGCCCGTGCCTATTATTTGACATATTGTATACAAAAAGCAATTCCTGGCCAGAGGGAATTACCCAAATGTGGTAAACTGGGATCCAGCTCAGCTGAGGGCCCAAGTGCCCTAAGCTGTGAGGAAACTCACCCAAGAAATGAGTCTTGCACAGGCGCAGGGCCACAAGAGGGGCAAAGAAAACAGGGGCAAGCTCGCAGGCCAGGCACACAAGCTGACTCAGACAGATGACATAAATTATACTTGACCTGCAATAAAATAATCATTAAACTTCCAACTTCCAGTCCAGCCTGAAGACCACAATTTTACCTAAGCAAAATGCTTCATCTTAATTGTCCAATAATGGGATGTAAAACGTAAAAATGGGAGTAAAAGATTGATATGAGATGAGCAGTATAAATAAAGAGCTAAGTAATCCCATGTATCTGCCATAGCTTAAGCCAAATTAAAAAGGTTAATGTTTTCAGATGTGCCTGATCCCTGGGTAGCTCCTGAGTCCAGAAATTGAAATGTTATTTTGTTCCTAGAAGCCAAAAGTTTGAGGCCATAATAATATATTTAGATAATTATGTGAACGAGTGAGACTGAGGGGAGGGACATAGCCATGCTGAATTTTGACCCTTTTGAAGTGTGCAATTGTTTTGCTCTATAGTGTACTTTAATATTCATTGAACTTTTTTCTGGTTTTGTGGCCTGAGGAACAAAGGGCTCCTAGCTGATAAAGGCTGAATATCCCTGATCCAAATAATAAATCATGATAAAATTATGTTGCGCAAAGGACAACCTTTGATTTTTTTCTCTCCAGGTATTTGCTTAGTTACTTCAATTTTCTTAAAAAGGTGAACATGACTTTAAAGAAAAAGTGAACAAACTAAGCCAGCCTTATGCTGCAGTAGCTATGACAACAGACTTTGAAATAAGTGTGGAAAAAGCTAGACCTGAATCTTAATTTCATTTAATTATTTCTTTCAGTCTACTCTTCACACTGACTACTTTGCATTTTACTCTGAAATTGTACAGAAACTGGGATTTCTTACTAACACCAGCTGCACAGTATCTTACATAGCCAATTCTGCAGATCTTATTTTAGTTAGAAATTAATTACTCAGCGAATTAGTAGACAACTCCTCATGTCATCAGATGAAAGCCAGGCTGCTTTCTGGGGAATGCTTTTCCCAAAGTTGCTGTGTTCAGTGCAGACTGGCATGTGTGACAGATCTGACTTCATGAAGGAGCAATCCCACTGGGTCAACCATTAGCAAACTGTATCATAACACCAATTAGAGATGAGGTTTTCAAAACAAAGACACAGTAGAGAAGGTAAAGTTAGAAGTCAGATTTTCAGTGGATTCAGTAACTGGGCTGAAGTGACAAAGATGATAGTTCAGTTCTAACACCTCTTCCTTTTTTCTTTTAGTCCTTCCCATCTTCCTTGGACAGTCTTTCATAGATGGTATCCACAATCATGTACACTACCACCTTCACTAGATTTGTCTCCCTGCTCCTGACTACTTTCCCATTCCTCTAAATTCTTTCTAGCAGAAGGAGCAGAAAGCAAATTCTGCCCCCCTCCTTCCACCTCCATTAAGCACAACAGTTTAGCAATGAAGAACATTAAAAAAAAAAAGAGAAACTCAGGCCATTACCACTAACATGTCTTCCTACTCTGTAAATGTTCCATTGCCCTCTCTGTCTATTTCCTTTGAACAAGCCCAGGGCTGCACAGGGAAGCCAAATCACTTTACAGCTGTGACTATACAGAAGAGGAACCATTTGAACCTCTTTCAAAAGGAGCCATATTCACCTGTGCTCCCAAAGGCAGTTCCTGAACTGCAGCCAGCCACCCACGAGCTCTCACACCGACCAGGCCAGGGATATTATCAGCACCTTCCCACGATGACCCCACTCCGCTTCTCCAGGGCCAGCAACCCCAAATTCACTGATGTGGGTTGTAGGACACCACTGCAGAGGTTGGCACTGCGGCATGCAGGCATCAAATACATGAACAGATGGGCATCATGGTACTAATTACTTATTAATTCCCTTAAGAACTGACTGTTGAGTAATCAGTCTTCATGATTCTCCCAGAAAGACAAAAATGCATAAAAAAGTGTATCAAATATCAGCCATTCTTTTTCTTCAAGTCTGATACCCTCAATTTTTTTTTTCACCTAATTCTCTCAGTTTTTTCAGTAAGGTGCTTCCTGCTGCAACAAATGAAATAAGACTGGTAGAACAAGGACTGGAAGTAAGCAACCTTAGCCTCCATTATCCTTTTTACAGTGCATTGATTTTGAGACTTTGAAATTTATACAGGAACCATCTCATGTGTAAGCAACTACAGATATATTCACAAGAGGAGCTGCAGGCCTTGGTCATCAGATACCTCCTCCTGCTGAGGAGTATAGAGGCTGCCCCACAGACAAACTCTTATTCCCTGATTTGTTCTCTTTTCAAGTTGCAGCACTCTCTCACTCTCTTGTAGATGTGCCTCACATTTCCAGCATCTGGGGTGTAAATGAGGTGCTGCAGTGTTCCATCTATAGCTTGCAGAGTTATGAACAGTTAGGAGGTACTCAAGAATTCACCTACAGCTTCCAAGCAGCTGAAGACCATCACCACACGTGAGGAATGAAGCCCACTCCTCAGCTGAACTTTTAAAAATCTAGTAAAGGACAACAGGGGACAAAATCAATAGAGCAAAATTCACAGCACTGGGTGGGTAGCCATAGCCAGAGATACCTTGGCTAACAAGAGCAACCCTTCTTATATATCCTTCCTATTGCACCTGTCAATTACATATCCATAAATGATTATACATATTCAAACATTTTTTCGACTTAGCTTATATGTTCCAGGAACTTTTTAGCGTGGCCCCTCCTCTGATCCACCTTTTTAGAGCATGTGCAGTAATGCTGAATGTGGTTTTGAGGGTCAAAGAGCCCCTGTTCTCTGGTTTCAGCAGGTCACACTTGTTGATAGTCCAAGTGTCAGTAGCAGGAGTCCTTGTCATCCTGTCAAATATTACCTTACCCTGTAGATGGTTTAGTTATTTCAGTTACTGCAAGTTAACCACAAGTACTCTAAATCAACATCACCTAATCCACAAATACGTCTGATATATTTTAATTATTGCCAGTTAGCTACCAAAATGAAAGCATTAGTTATTGTTTCACAACCATAGCTACTTCTGCAAAACTTAACATTATATTTGAATGCACAGCATGTAGCATCCACTTTAATTTTTGCAAAAGCCACAACTATAATGTGTGTTTATCACGTCAAACAAGACCTAGTCAGGAGCAGAGATCCAGGTTTTACTGACTGCAACAAATAAAAAATATATTTGTGCAACCCCTAAGGAAAAAGAGCTGTGACAAGCACTAACCAAGCACAGCCCCAGCTTACAAAGATACCATTTGCATTTCATCTGGGACTGGAGGCAGTGAAAAAGGGCCTACCCAGGGCACAGCTGCAACCTTTTATTCTAGCTACCCACCTTGGGAGGGGAGAAGCAGCATTAACTCTTGAGTGGCTGTCTCAGCAAGGGTAGGGAAGGGTGTGGTGCTCAGAGCACTCTTGTTTCTGAGGACTTTATCCCATTACCTTTGGAAATGCTCCCAAGAGCATCATTCATATTATTCAATCTGCACTCTCCTTTCAGTGAGCTTTCTCTTCCACCCTCAACTGAATCAGAATGAAAGAGTCCTGCCATACATTTTGGTCTTCCCTTATGTATTCAAAAAGCCACGTAACATCATCTTTGTTTCTGCATCTGCTACGTTCCATGCACAAAGAGTTCATTCACTTTCTGATGGTGAGCCTTGTGAAGTGCATGCACAGCTACTTTGAAATTCCTCCTCTTTAAATCAGATGTATTTTTTTGAGCCTTTTTCTGGCTCCAGTGGGCACTGCTTGCTGGGGAAGTAAAACAGAGCCATATTTTGTACTAGAGTTGATATGGTCTTTCCATTTTTCCTCTCTCCAGCATGCAACAGCATTGAGGACCTTGTTCCAGTCTCTCATGTAGCAAATTTGAAAGTTATTCTGCTTTTTATAATCATGGAATGAGTCATGGGCACTTGAAGTTCAATAAATCCCCAGAGGCAGCCAGCTTGGTTTATTTTCAGCTCCGATGACCCACAGAGGGATTATTTTTTTTTTTTTGAGACATGGGAATTGGATTTTTTTTCCCTTATTATATATAAATAATTCTCTTAATATGGGTGGGAAAAAAGTTTGTATTAAAAGGCAATGTTCATTAAAATATCGGCTTCTGCCTGCTGCAGGAGGATTATTAGCATCACTGACTTCCTTCTCTGTTCCAACAATCTACAGCCAGATTTCTCAGGGAAGGACTTGTGTGGTTGATGCTCCCTGACAGCGAGTGCCTAGGAAGTTTATCCTTTGTGTTAGAACAGTGCTGCAAGGAGGAAAAAAAATAGAGGTGCTGAGTTTCCTGATGAGGTGGGTGACAGAAGAACTTCCTTTTCCACATGGGGCCACTGAGGTCTTCAGTAGAAGCATGATATTAATTATTTCCTTTCTAAGAATCAGTCTGGTAGAGCCTGGAGAAATATCTTCTCAGGGAGAAAGGCATATTAACTGCTGCATTTCATCCACTGTGCTACTGTGTACAAACACAGAGACAGAGGCACGGTGCTGTTAAAGGGGAAAAGTGAGGATGGTGTGATGGTCATACACAGTGACATCCAGCAATGAAGTGACCCAGAAATGACACACTCAAATGGTGCAGCATGAGTATAAATTGGCTCCTATTATGTCTTATGTACTGCAAATGGCACCATATAATGTATCGCTGGAAAAATATTGAGTTTTTTTAAGTCTTAATGCACTACTTTTTTTCTTTACTTATTTCTTGAATTTCTAAACCCCAAAACAAATCTGGATTTTCAGTACAAAGATTTAGAATTCAGGCCACAGAAGCCAATTTATCACTTAAGATGCAAAAATAGTTCTGTCTAAAAAGGGAGACTTTCTTATTTAAGAAGGAGAATCTGAAAAAGAATACCTAATTAAAGTGTTTTCTTTGGGTTTTTTTAAAGAAATATGTAGGAGAGATGACACGTATTTAAATCTTTTAAAACCTAATCTCTTCCATGGGTTTCATTTGATTTCTGTAGTATGAAAACATCCTCCTCTTGTTTCTCCCAGTTTGTTCCAGGGCAGACAATGAAGTAAAAATGCCTTTTTATAAAACTATCTCCTGTTTGCTCAACCTATTTTATAATCTGTGTTTCTTTACAAAGTTTGATGAAAAAACTAGTGACTGTTTACCTGAGAGAACATTGTTCAGTCAAAGTTCCATTTTTAGTTGCTGAATATTAGCAGCACTTCTGTGCACTCTGGCCATTAAGGATGGCTGCCTTATTTTCAACTCCCATTCTGCTTCTACCCATTATCGTTCTGGTTGCCACACAAGTGTGGTTTTAAACCTCCTGTTGTGACAAAAACAAAGACAATAAAAGGTCTGCTGATGGTCTAAGAGTCATTTAAGGTACTTTGAACAATTCCAGACTTCCTTTCTAGGAATGTCTGCTTTCCTTGGATGCTCCCTTGCAGGACCAGTTTGTAATACCAAGGTCCCACACATGGATCCACATTCCCTCCACCAGTGATCAGATGACTGCCATTTTCTGGGGATTTTAGTTTTGTTTGGTGGCTGTTTTTTTTTTTGTGTGTGTTTTTTTTTTGTTTGTTTGTTTTTTTGTTTGTTTTTTTTTTGTGGTTTTTTTTTTTTTTTTAGAATCCCTTGACTATTACTAACATGTAATTTTGTTTCTCTGTTCCTTGGTGATTTAGGAGGAGTGTCAAAACTGCTTCTGTAAAGAATACAGTTTACAGGGATATCCTTTTCTTTCCCTGAATGTTTACAAAGCACATAGCATGAGGCTTTTTCAGTCTGATACTTTAAATTGTGTGAATTCTGGAAAACTTGAGAGATTGTGAAGGAAACTGTGACTTATACTACTGCAACTTAGGCTTCAGACCCACCTGTGCTCTTATGTGAAAAGCAGAAAACACCTAACGTGGTCAAAATTTTCTCATCTCAGAACTGTTTTGTTTTCTGAAAACCAACACAGGAATTGTTCTAAATGGCCCTAGAGACCTCCACCAGCACTGACTTGCACTCTTCAGAGTGCTGTATACACAAGCCCCAGGTGATTTATACACAAGGAAAGGAAAGAAGGGTGTCTTTGAGAGCACACAGCTGCTTTGTGCTGGCCTTCTACTGCACTGTGTACCCACGAGTGCTAAACATCACCGCAACATTTAAAGCCTTGGCACAAAAACCTGCTATGTCTCCCTAGGAACAGCTGGGCCATTAGTGGCCCTTCAGTCAGACAGAGCACGGCTGTCTCAGAGCTATTAGGTAGATGGGGAGAGGTCGGTAGTGAGGAAATGTTGTGCTGGAGGATCACTCTGAGCAATCTCTTGGCTCAGCTATATGAGAATGGCAGCCCTCACTGCAGGGCTGATGGACGGGTGCAAGCCAAATGGGAAATCAGCACTTCATAAAAGTTAATGACCAAGGATATACTTCTTACGAGTCCTGACCATAGCAGGATTCGAGTGCAAAGCGCTGGACTATTTCCTCTTCCATTGCTCCCTCTTGTTTTGGACCAATCTCCCTCTCTCTTTTTGTTATTATTACTGTTAGTTTTTAATGTAGGCCTTTGTGAGAAATATGAAATCTGAATAAAGACACCCTTCATTATTTTCTTCCATATCCCTATCAGATCTGACTCAGCTGGGCCATCCTTTTTCCTTTCTGCCTTCCCAAAGGTAATATCTCAAGTGAGATTAAACATCCTCTTCCACATAGCCCATTTTTGCTAAGAAAGTTCACGCACGAAGGCAAAAACTGGCAGATCTTAAATCATCACAGAGAGGGGCACTGGTGTTCTCAGTTCCAGGCATGAAGTATATACAGATATCTATGCTGGCCAAGACTAACTGTGACACAATAAACAACAGTCTAACAACAACAAATGCAAACAAAACATCTGAATTTCTTTCCAAAAAGTAACCTTCTCCTAACCATTTAATTTTCTTTCCTTTTCACCCCCATATTTCTCTCTCTATTTTACCTCACATATTTTAATGCTTTTCGTATTCTGTAACCAGCTCTGCAAATGTTAATCATAGTATAAGCATTTCTTTGAAAAATTCATACAAGTGGGCAAGGAATGGGAGACGAGTTACAGGGTTTGATATCCAATACGGGGTCAAACACACGGATTGTGCATTAGAGAGGAGATTTACCTGCCAGAAGTACCCATGCCTGCTCCAGCACGATGGTTATGTCCACACAACACAGCCCTGAACTCATTCAGTCTTCTTGTTGGTTTGAAAAATTAGAGTTTTATTCCAAACTCTGTCATTCACTCTGTGACCACAGGCTTAATATTTCCTCTTTGTTTTCTGTCTTCCCAGTTTTAAAGGACCCATAAATATTCTACTCATTTTTAAGGCATTTTGAGCCATATGGGATGGGGTGGGGGGATTCATAGTCATTCATGCTTAATTTTGATGATTATGGTGAGTGGCATCAAGCAGAAAGAAACCCAAGGAAAAAGTCACTTCTAAGTTTGATGCTATAAAGAAGGCTCTGGGATACATGAGCAAGAGATGAATCTAAAACCAAAATAATTCCAATAGAGCTTGTAAGATATAGAATAAATATGAATACACTTTCAGTATTCTGCCTTATCAAAACTGCATTTATGATGGAATAAAAAATTATTGCATTGCTAAAGGAACAGTCATAACTGTGAAGAAAAATGTTGAATTATTATGGCAGACTGCACAGCAACAGAGCATTTATGGCTGCACTCAGGGCAGATTGCTCAGTCAGGATTTTTCTCACATATATTACCATATAAACCTCCTATGCCACTTGCAGTTTTGCAGAGTTCAGGTGATGAAAGAGTAAGAGGGGGATAACTTTACTTATTGCTGTGGAAACTGTTTATCACCCATGTCTAGAATTACTGTCTTTTTACTTGAATTGGAAACGTGTTCATTAACTCCCTGACATCTTCCCTTCACCCCAAAGTTTCTTTCTTCCTGCATGTATGCCCACCATTACTACTGGAAGATGTGCTTTTACAAATTGTGCTACCAAAGTTGCTACTACTTATTTGCCATCATTGTGCAGCACTGACTTACCAGGTCAAAATAAATTATAACAGCACAGGACTGTCCAAAAATTCAAACACATGAATAGTAACCTCTTTGTCCAACTATTTCTGGGATAATGAATAAGCTCTGCAGACTGCAAGTTAAATATTTCATGACAGTTATATGATTAACTCATGAGGTTTTTGAGATTTTATGGGCAGTATGATCAGGTCTATCTTTGTCCTTGTCAAGGAGATCCATCCTTTTGGTCTCCATATAAGGTTTCCTTTGCTACAGGTTCAGCAGCAGGAGAACAAATTCCAGTTCTTGACTGCAAAAGAGAAAGAAGGGGAAGGGAAAAGACTATCCAAGTTTGCTGAGATTTTGAGCTGCTACTCTGCCTCTAAACTTATCCATTTCCATGGCAATACCAAGGCAAAGTACAGCATCTGTGCTGCAAAGCTTGCAGACAGCTTTTGAAATATCAGAAATTTTTGTGGGTACAGATGATATTGAACATATGGTGTTTGAAAGAGTGGCCAACATTACAAAAGCCTTTGGAATCATCTGATGTTTTATTTTGTGTTTCCCCACCCTCAGCTTTTAAGTCTGTCATATTTTCCTAGTAGCAATATAGTGACCTATTTATGGCAACAGCTGCACATTCAACTTGTTGCTAGTGATGTTATTTATCACAATGAAAAGGAAAGATTCAACAATACAACAATGACCCTAAATGTGAGGGGAAAAAACAAAAAACAACAACAACAAAAAAATCACAAAACAATGCTTATACTTCATTGTATGACCTGGATTATCCTTCCATAACATATAAATGTTACTTGGTAGGCACAAGTTGATTCTGCATGCTCATGTTATGTGTGCAGCTGAAGCAAAAGTCCTTCCTCATCTGTGAGGCCAGTGTTCTAGATTTTTCAGACAGAGAGCAGAGCAGTTTCTATCAGTGATGTGAAATGTCAGCCTGAGCTGGGAAAAGCCACGAAGCATGAACTGACAAACTGCCATCATTTTTGCCAGGTTTCATAATGCAGAGTGGCTTCATGTTCCACCGTCTTTACTTGTGTCTGTCTATTAATTTGCTTAGGGAATATCTAAAAATAAAGCCTTAAAAAACAGCTTTGGCTTGTTTCATTCTCTCTTAAATTCTGTGCAGTTTTTCTGAACCTTACATTTCAGCAAAAACTATTCTTTCTCAACTCATGCATTATGCAGTTCTCAACTCTCTCCATGCATCATCTGTCTCACGCTGAGGGATTATATTTGAGACAATTGCATCATACCACAAATGTGATTTTCTGCTATCAATTCTATGGAAAACCTACTCTGGAATAGTTTAATTCCCTGGCATTTTCTGGGTATCTCATTATCTGTGAATTCAGGCTTCCAAAGCCTGTCTTGTATAAAACAAACCTCCTGATCCCAAGGTACCAAATTTCAGGTTTGAAAAGTCTACAAACTTCTGCCTCAGGCTGTATTGAAAATCGGAGCATCAGTACTTTGGGGCATCAGACTTTGAGTTTTGACCTAACATGTCATGAGACACTAATCCAAAACTGCATCAAACCAATCATTCAGATGAGTAACTGATAATTTATTCAGAAGTTGGCAAAGAGACATCCTTCATATTTCATATGTTTCTGTCTGTGCTTTGTAACTCGGCAAAGCAGGTTGTTGAGCCTGTATATCCTTTTCTAATTGCTTGCATCTGCATTTCAGCCAGACCAGTTCACAGCAAATATGGGACATGTCTCAGTTTCTACTCACATCTCTGCAGTTTTGAGTCACCTAAATGAGTTTCCAGTTGGGATGTCCGTAATAGGTGGCAGGAGAGTCAAAAACTTCTGCACACTGACAGACTCCCATAGGGGGCACACAGACAGAATTAAAGGAAATCCCAGGAACAAATTAAAAGGATAGTGTTCAGAATTCCATCTCTGGAAAAGGGTGTAATGGCTAGTGAAAGGTGATGAGATTATTCATTGAAAGGTCTCTTGCAGTCAGCTCATGGGAAGTCCATACACTGCTGAGGGGAGGTTATAGTTTATAGTCAGTCACGGCCTTCAAGTGCTTTTTGGTTTATGGTGCTTTTGAAGTGCTTCAGAAAAAAAAGAAAAAAAAAAAGCTAAACAAAGATATGAAAATGGAGGCTTTCAAAACAAAATAAAACAAAGTTTTCAAACCCTTAAGGAGAGAATAAAACTTCATATTTGAAAGAGATGTACATAAAAACGTCAAGAACTGAACCACTTGGCAAGGTCCTTCAAAATCTTCCGCAAGGAAGAAACTCTTCTCTTCGCTTCCCTGAGGTCTGAAGGATGACTTCTGTAGTTCATGCAATCAGGTCAGTAAGTGGAGATGAGAAGCCAGTGAGTGGGAACACAGAGCTGTTTCATATTTGGCCAACCTTTGTATCTTATTTAACTTATCACCGAGTTAATTGATTTGTGAGTGATCTTTCAAGCTGGTTTACGCTGCCTGTTTGACAGCACTCTGTTCCTAAGACCTAAGCATGACCTGCACAGGGCATGGTGGTGAGGCCTCCAGCCCAACCAAGGAAACTTCTTGCAGAGGCAGCCTAGGCTGACAACTTAGTTCGGAAATGGTGGAGGAACTAGTGAGTGCCACAGTGCCACTTATATGGTTCTGCCTTCTGTATTCATTCCTTGCCTTCTGGACTGACACTTCCAATAAGGGTGACAAGAACCAAAATGTCTTCTCTTTTGTATCATGAACATCTGCTTATTGGGAGCTGTTTTGATGCCTTAAAATCCTCTTTAACAAGCTATAAAAAGAACTATCATTGTATTACATATCTCTGCTTGGCAATAAGATAATATCAATTCATCATTTGCAACCAGCAGTTCAAATAGTGTTTGTTTGGATTTGGGGGGGTTTTTTTGGCAACATAGGAATCGACCACTAACAAGGTTTAGATAAGTAATTGCACGAAATCCCAGGGCTAAAATGTTCAGGATGACACTCTAAACTTGAAAACGGTTTCCATAATGTTCATATCTTAAATATGGTGCCTAGAGATGGGTGGAGCTGAACAATTTTCGATGTGTATTACAACTCTGGTCGCAGAGACGGCCACAGAAAGAGATGTCTGTGGAACAGAGATCAATCAAATATACAGCATGAGCTGTGCAACACTTAATGCTATTGTTCTGTAATGTTTTATGTTTTCTCTTGAGAATTTATTTTTTAAAATCAAGGGTGGGGAAAAAAAAAAAAAGAAGAAATAATAGGATTACTGCAGCTTTCCCCTGAAACACTTTTGCAGCCAAAACGATACTAAAGGGATTGAAGTAACCTTCACATTGCTCCATAGCAACACCAATCTTCCCTCCTCTTTTCTGCCAGCCAGACACTGAGGTTGTCCCAGACATTGTCTCACCTATTCAACGACACAGCTAGAGAATGAAAAGGGTGAGAAAAGCCCTCCAAAAGTAGAGTAGGAAAGATAATAAATGTTACCAATGGGAACAGAAGCATTTGGGGGAGATTGGGAAGTGAGCAAAGACTGAGATTACAGCCTGCACACCTTTACACATGACAGCCTCACAAGGGTGAGCAGCACCACCCCTTCTTGCTGAGTTAGCCAGCTGGGGAACTTACACCTTGACATTTGTACATTTGATGTCCAAGCCATCCTTTACAGAGACTGCGGGCTCTTCTCCAACCCATTCCATTTCCCATTTCATCCAAGTTACAGTTTAATATGGTAGTTAGTTGCAGTGTAATGGCTTTTGAGCTGAGAAAATAGATGAGTAAAAGATGATACAGAGCTGGTCAATTTGAATACAGGGGATATGGCTGCAAATGGGGCAAGGGATCATCAAATCCTCTCCCCTGAGCTCCCACAAAAATGGAAGGCAGCAAGAAAAATGCTTCATAACTTTGTAACTACAACATGGAGGCAGTTGTTTGCTGTGTTGCTGTGAAGCAATAGCAAAAGAAAACGAAATAACATTTCATCTATTCACTTTATGCATCCCTAACTATGCCTTTGTGGAAACTGCAGCTTGGTTTCGTTGTGCTACTGAAATGAGCCCAAGATCTTGTGCGACATTTCAAATAACGAGAACAATATATTTCTCCATTACTTTACTTACTTTAAGCACGTGTGTTTTGTAGTTAATGTAGTTCCTGGTGTTGTGAGAGAGCAGTAAAAATGAAATCCATGCTTAATGCACTGAACTTTGACAACAGCAGCTGCAACGCAAAATTAAAATCCACTGCTTTGCTTTGCTCTCAGGGTCTGAACCAGCTTTGAGGAAGTGCTGCAGCGCACTGTGAATGAGGACATCTGAAATGAAAAAATGCCTAAATGGCTGCCCAAAGGACAGATCAAATCACCAAAAGCAAACAGTGATGTGCCAAGCTGTTTGCTGAATACTCAGGTGAAATCAGACAAAACCCATAAGCCTTGGAAATTTCAAGACAAAAGACAGAGACTGAATTTTTATCATCTGCTGCAAGGCACTAATCATGGAGATAAAAGACTCATTTAGACTGGCTGACTTGACCCAAAAGCCACAGGAGGCCTTGAAGGCAATGAAGTTTCTGCCATTGGTCTCAGAGCACTTTAGATCTGGCCAGAAGACATACACACTGAAATTTTGGATTAAGCTGTCTTGAGGGGGAGGTAGTGTATTTTGATGTCGGCTTTTTTTGGAAGGGTGGGGCAAGAGCTGATGTGGTTTGGTTTTTGTCCAGACAGCAGCAGCGAACTGCTGAATATGAGTTATTTTTGTCAGTGATCTGATTATGTCCTTTAGGTGTTTAACTGCATTTTATAATGACACAAAATATTCAGGTTTTGTTCATTTGTTTTCCCTCTATGTCATCAAGGACCTGCTTTGGATTTGTGGCTGAAGTAGGGATTATGCAGGCTGCCTCCAAAGGAGAGTTCTTTAGGACAATCTCTGCTGAGTGCCTGGCAGGCATCAGCCTCGGCTGTGCCCTGACTGAAGCAGGTGGAATTCTCTCCAGTAATTTTGTGTAAGTATCTACTACAGTGACAGTGGGAGAAAAATCCAAGGGAGGAAGGGTGTGCAGACATTGTGATCTTAAAAAGATTATGGAACGTGGGCTGCCAGAGTCGCTGGTGCCACGCTTGCCTGCTCACCAGGGATGGTGCCTGTGTCAGCCAGGACTCACCACTCGAAGCTGGACTCTTCCTGCTGCCTGTTCTCCACAGAAAAAGCAGTTTCTAATCATACAGGGTTCATGGCAAAAAAAGTCCCTCCTAGAGGGATAAGTAGCAGGTAGGAAAATCACACGACCCTACTGAGCCTGAAATTTGACATGTAAAGTTAGTCATTTAAAATGAAAGAAAGTGACAAGGTTTATAGCTGAATTAGGTTCTTATGATGTAAAAGATTATTGATTCTGTTAAATAATAAAGTCACAATACGGAATGTGCTCCTTGTTATATGTTAATTGCAATAATGTAAATATCTTGCAGATCTTTGTGCGCCATTCACCACTCATTTTCAATGAGGAATAGAAGTAGCAGGAGTCAATAGGTCTGACTCTGCAAGCTTGCTTTCTTTTTGCAGTTAACTTTCCATGTATTGAAATGCTCTGAATACAGATTGAGTTGCTTTGTTCGATATTTATTATTGTTCCACCTGCATTGAAATGGGAACAGCTATGGCTTTGATAAATAGATGCAAAGGCGGTCAAAATTCATTGTGCCTTTTCTAAATGCTTTTGTGTCCTCTGCTGGAGCTCTTTTTGATTAACTCTTCCAGCAAGACTTCTCTTGAATCAAAACAGATCTATTTCTCGCCTTCATAGAACATCAGTGCAAACCCTTTTTTTGAACAAGATTGTCCCATGCCATGTATTTATCCAATTTTTGAACAGCCAAGTCTGTTCCTCTTTTCCATGTTGAGAGATATGGTACTCCTTCTTAAATCATGGAGGCCATGCACATGACAACTGCTAGATAATTAAATAGAAAGGTGTCAGAATCTGGCAGTAGAACTTCATCAGCTTTCCAAAGCATACCCAAGAACATTCATTATCACAGTATGAAGTATCATAAATAATTAGTACTAAATCCACACATGCCAAGGGAATGATCAGTATGTCTTCATACTGTGATCAGCCTTCCTGTTTATTTCATTACTGTGTTCATTTGAAAGCTCAATATTTTGCCAATTCTGCCATTCACACTTGTTCTCCCAGCATTTTTGTGAAGGAAGGAAAAAAACACTAGGATTGGCTTGCTATTTTTTTAAGGCATGACACAAAATAATTATGAATATCTCACCAAGCAATAATAGCACTATCTTGATTTAACTCATCCTCAAGATACTTTGTTTCTGAAGGTAGGATACTATTACAAGTTGCAGTTATAAATTAAGGCAATACTAAGCATAAGGCTGATGCAAACCTTCCAAAAATGCAAGAAGCTGAGCTTAAAGATGTATATTATGTGTATAAAGTTCTTCTTCAAGAATTCATGTTTATGCCTGTTCCCTCTTTTTATTCATGTCCTCACTGAATGAGGACTTTTTTTCTCCTAAGAGGACAACTGAGTGCACAGAAGAAGAGCACTGAAATTACTAACTTACATACACACACAGAGTGTGTATTTTATGTAAATATGCTTTCAAATTTACTTCCAAGATCACCCTTGTCAGCAGCCCAGGATGTAACTCACTGAATAATGAAAGAGGGGCAGCATTAATTTAAAGTGATTGCTGTGTTTGCTCCATTATTAAGTTTTGCTGCCTGGTGCTACAGGGCAAGGCAACACAGTAGGGCTAAGTGAGGAGAGGAGTACTATGAAAATTTAATTGGAGCCATGCACCAAGAACCTGCAAACAGCAGAACACAGAGACTCTAAGGCATCAAAGAAATGAACAAAATAATCCAGTCCTCCCATTATGCTTACTGTCCTTTCTTCCTCTGTAAATCTCCTACACCTGCGCCTGAAAGACACCTCCTGCTTTCGCCTCGGCTTCAGGTTTAATCCAGGTGTGTCTTGAACTACCCTGTTTATTAAAGCTTGCTGTTGAACATACCATTACTGACAGTTCAGCTGCCTGGAGCACCTTGATGTGGCCCGAGGACAGAGAGCAGAGCTGCAGCACATGTTCAGGGCACAGAAATGGCTCTCTAGCCCTTGCCCAGGACCCTGGCACCAAGGGCTCCTCTGTGAGCTTCAGCTGCTGCCAATTTGACTAAGTGGCTAAGAGCAGTCCACCTTCCTGTGGGGCTAGCTCCTAAAAACTCCGTAAGCATAATAGTAACAGGTTCACCCCAGGTGTGATTATCAGTAAGAAATATTCCCACTCAGTTTTGTTTTTGTTTTTTTTTTTTTGAAAAAGAGATGTAAATTCACCCAACACAAGTGGGAAATATCAATTATAATAAAATTGCTAATACAGAAGGGAGAAAAACAGTGGAAGCGTTTTAAAAGTGTTGAAAGATTCCAATTAATTTTCCATTAAAGAATTGCTCAACAAAAACAACAAAAGAATTGTTTTGAAATGGTACAGAATGAGAATAGAAGGTTACAAAATTATCACAGCAGCATAATTCAATTTACAAAGGTTTTTTTGTTGGTTTTGTTTTTGGGTTTTTTTGGTGGTTTTTTTTTTTTTTTAACCTTCCTAGCATTTATGGCTGGGGAAGAAACGTACACAGTCTAAAATCTTTTCAGAGGCTCCATTTGGCTCCATAGTTGAGCAGCTGGCAAGAGGCTGCCTGGTTGTATTTCCCAAGAAAGCGCTCAAGTGGCAGAAGCCAACTGATCCCAAGTTTTCACTAGACTGAGTAAAAGACAAGGCTGTTAAGAGCATGTGCTAAATCGAAGGGAAGAGGGGCACAGCCACATTTCTGCCACTGGGCAGCATTACCCAGTCCCAGCTGAGGGCAAGCTGGTGCTGCCACTCCTAGAACAAAGTTCTGCCAGAGCCTGGCACAGTTGCATGAGGAAGACTGCAGCTTTTTTCTCCCAGGACAAGCAGGAAAATGTTGACAGCAAGGAATGTGGGGAAGGAGCTGGCCTCCCAGTCCTGCTGCCTGGGTTTGGACCACCCTGTCCTAGTCTGCCTGGAAGAGCATCACAAGCCCTGCAGCTGGCTTGGGCTGGCGACACCTGACGCTCAGAGGGCAAGATGCCTGTCACACCCTGACAGCCAGAAGCCGCCCTGATGGACTTTCTGAGTCAGCTAATATAATTCACCAGGTTCCACAGAAAACTAAATAACAGGTTTTTGTGTCAGAGAGAGACTGCAGGGAGCTTGGTTGTCGTCTACATAAATTCATGGGAGAGATTGTGCTCCTGTTCGGTAGTTCATTTTCAGAAGGTGATTTAACCACTTGTTTTACTCAATTTAAAACCGTCAGTCTGTTATTCATAAGAGAAAATAGATTACAGAGCCTGAGTAGCTGTATTTTTTTCTTCACAATGGCTTCAAGAAGGTCCTCCAATACTTAACAGGCCTGGGCAGTTTCCCTCAGCTCTCCTTTGTCCTTCTCCATGGGGAGGTATATCATAGCGAGAAATCAAATCAAAATTTACTGCAAGATTAAAGGCACTGGAGAACAGAGCAAGTTGCAAGGAACCACTGTGCTCAGATTAATGCTCAGACCAATGCTGCTTTAAATTCTGCTCCAGTTTTACAGATTATCAGGGAACAATAGTCAAGTTAAAACAAGGCCATTTCTCCTTAGCCACAGTCATGCTTGGCTGGAACTTGTTCTGTCAATGCCTGCACTAATCAGTCAATTCAAAGTTTGCCACCTGGCACCCTCTGGGGCTGCCCCTCACATATAGCCTCCCCTTACCTTCTCATTTCAGCTTCTTCCCAACTTCTGAGACTGCTGGGAGAGAGCTTAGAGGGGCAACTCACCAGATGCAGAGCAGGAACCTTGGAAGTATAAGGCTAAACCCAAGCACAAAGGAAGATTTACTTTGTGAACTTGGTAGCTTGCTATTCTACTTTGTCTCCCAAGATAGATTTCTCTCTGCCTTTGCATCAACAGAGGCAATAACCTTCAGCTCTGCTCCCTTCCATTTTTTTCCCCTCTTGTTGCACAATGAAGAAAAACTGACTCAAGGATAGTGGTAAGAGAAAGCATAGTCTTTAACCATTGCAGTTGTCATGCAACATTTTGGCAACTCCTCTGCTAACAGAGCTGGTAGAGAGGAGAATGACAGAGGGGAGGATATTCCCTTCTTGCTCCTTTTCTCTGCTACTTTGAAAGTTTTGACTATTTTCACATAACTACAGAGCTAACAAAAATGAGAAGTAAAATGGCTTTTGAAACACGAAAATTCAGTATTATAAATGTGATGAGAAGACACAAATGTAACTGTTTGAAAAGGTTTCCTGAGCAGAGAACACAGGGCTGTTGTACAGCTCCTGCACAGGAAGAATGAAGAGAGTAAAAGGAGCAGGCTGTGGGGAGACAGAGCAGAGATAGACTGAGATTCTTTTAACTGAAAATTCAATACAGCTTCATTCATTATATATTTTTTATGAAACAGTGGAATTAAAAAGAAAAGGCTTCAACGAAACACGGGGCTTCCAGCTTGCTCAAGAATATTGCAAAGGCCCTTATTCAGTTTCCCTTGAAGCCAAGAGAAACATGTCTTTTCTGGTTCAATTTTCAGCTCTTTGAAGCAGAAACTCAGTCTTTCATGTGTCCCTACAGTGCCCAGTGCAATAGGTCTCCTGTCTCAGCAGGGACTTCTAAGTGCTATGGCAGTAAAATTGATTAATCATAATTTTTAATAACTCCCTAATATTTCCAGTATCATCCTTGACTAAAAAGAAAAAAATGTGGGTAGGCTGAAAAGGCATGAAAGTTTCATTTAGAACACAGTAAAGATGAGTTTTTGCTACAAGAAAATCTAACTCAAAAGGTAGTAAAAATGTTGTTCATATTAAGCAGATGTAGAAATAATATCAACAGTGTAACAAAACCTGGGCTTTACATCTATTTGTAGCCTAAAAATTAAGTGTAAGATGAGTGGGATGTGCACTCGCATGCAGGGATGCTATTTATGGCTTCAGGAAGAGGGAGATGTAGTTACCCGGCTCCATCTGCATGCCAATGAAGGGCCACTCAGAGATAGATGTGTAAATCTTCCTGATATGATTCCTCCCCACTCTTTTGCAAAGTAGCACTTAATATTGACTCCTGTATTGCTGTCATATAACCCCCACAGCAAGTGTGGAAATGGAAAGGCCAGCTCACATACATCTCTCACTGGCTCTGGCTCAGGTTGCGAATGTGGGCGGACACTGCTGCATCACTCTGCACTTCAATAAATGTTTTTAAGGCTTATTTTTCACAGCAGGAGCAGGAATGAAAAATAAGATTCAATTGTATATGTCGACAGGCTGGGAGAAATGCCAGTATGCCATAACCCCAAGTACCAGCCCTTCCACTCTGTAAAGTACAGTTATTGTAAATTGGTTCAGAGCCTGGCAAACACCAGAGGTACGTGTGTGCCTCTCTGCAGATATGCGTATACAGGACTCATGAATGGTCCTGGGGTTTTCTTTTTCTCTTTGGTGAGAGGAAGTTAAAAGCCTTAATGTGAACTATCCTTTTCCCTCAGCTAGGGCAGATTTCTACCTGAGGGAGTTCCTCCAGGCTTCCCTCCAAGCCAGTGAAGAACACAAATATCACAGAAGGGCTCATCTCCCCCTGTGGAGAACAAGGGATGCTTGGGCCATTCCCATCTCTCTCCTAGTCAGCTGAGACTTACACATCTTACACTTGGATGGATTAAACGCTTGCTATTTGGATGCCTAATGTCATTTGAGCTGAAGTTTTGTATAACTCTGTGGCAAAGAACCACAAATATATCTAAACGTGCTAGTTTTATGCAGAGAGAACTGCCAATTTCCGTTTATTTTCTGTGGTAATTTTCAACCAGAAGAAAGTATTAGGTCCATTGAACAAAAAAAAAAAAAACTTCCTTTTGCAATTTACAGTTATAAAATACAATGAAAGTTAAAGTGTAGAAATAGATAGGCTTTTACCCCAGAATTTAATCTTCTGTATCCATGAAATTAAGCAAAACATAGCATGGAGTTGTAGAATACCAGGCTGGCAAATTCATGTGGCTTTCCTTTGGTACACACCTCTCATGGTATTGAGCACACTCAGAAACCTCCAGTTCAGCCACGCTGCTGAACAGAAATCCCATATGTGGATGAACACGAGGAAACATTTTTTCTGCAAATTATTTCTCAAAAAATATCAGCTGTGTGATAAAGCTGTGGGATTAATTAATTTAGTATGCATCTCTAATTGCCTTATTGCAATCCTTCTCTCCCAGGACTAAAGCTAATGTTCCATATCTTGAAGTATCTTCAAATTTCAGTTCTTTTCCTTATCATGGCAGGTCATGAAATGATTCACTTAACTTCAGCACATGAGGAATTTTGGTACATGCTAGATATAGGTACTAGATAGATATTCTGCAAGTCTGCATAGATATTGACACTCCTTATAGTAGAAATAATTTTAAAATGTAGCTGCTTTTTTTCCCTTAATGCTAAAGTACCACTGGGAAATTAAGTGCAAGACACAGCTCAGATATACAGGTGTACACCATTCCTGTGCCACAGCTTTATCAAGAGATTTTAAATAAAGAGACACCACTGGAGCAGTTAATGATCTGATCTAATTTAGACAAGTTAATCTTTTAGAGAGCCCAGTACCTCATATTCAGCTCAGCAACATCTCCCCCAAACTATCCAGTTCTTGATTTGACTATTTTAACAATAATTTATATCCTAATAATTACCTATATCACTCAGATTTTAATTTATTTCTACTGTGTGTGTTTAGTTCTCCTGTGTGAACTTGTATATTTTTTCTTAGTGAATTAAATTCATCACAAGCTCAAAGAGAGAGGTGTTTGAACATATTTCCTGAATTTACCAGAAGGATCATTCTGTAGAGTTTAGCTGGACAGAGAACAGACAGTTACCTGGTCTATTTGAATTTCACAAAAGAAACAAACTCTAAGCCAAGAATTGTTCATGGAAGTCGCTCAACCAATAGTTACAATAACTATAGTATGTTCATTTCAAATCAATTACACATGATTGGCAACAAAAAGGAGATAAAATATGAATTCGATTTTAAAAAATTATTCCTGAAAGCATATATTTTTTTTTTTTCATTGAAGATAAAATGTGTATCATGATTTTATTTTAAGTACAGACCTTGGGTGATGTCGGATCCCATGAATAAGCATAGCAGGTGATCACAAAGCTCTCATTGCAACTGAACCCAACTCAGCCTGCTCAAAACCCCAACTCACACGAAAGCCCATCCCTCCTGGCCATGTAAGCCAGGAAAAAACAGTAGTCACATTTATTATTTAGGGAGAGGGACAGCAAAATGATGAGCACATCTTGCAGCAGGTATCTGCAGCCTCTTGGGAGGCAGCAGTGTGTCCTGCAGCCCTCGGGCACCGAGTCTCTGTGCCTCAGCCACCGCTCTGCTTTGTCTCCCTGAGCTGCACGGGGGACTGGGGAAATCTGCTGGGGAGCAGCTGCTGCCAGCCATCCTGTTTTACCTTAAATATTTCATCTCAATCCCTAACTAGAGCAGGTATGTGATCAGCAAGATAAAGGAAACTCTTTAACAACCTGTCTCTTTTTTTGGACAAGCAAAGCCCTGATTTGTAATGATGCCCTGAGAGGCTACCTGGAACAGAGGCTAGATATCGTTAAAGGAATAAAGTAGGGATTTATTGAAAGGCCTTCAGAGGGCACACCTTGGGCAGTACAAGAGCCTGGCCAGAGCTACCCCCAAGATGGACCCAAGATGGATGACTAGTCCTGAGTTTTCACACTTTTGTAAGTTTTGGTCCATTTAAATTTGGGGTTAATTGCCCAATTACAGCTTCAGGTTATGAAGTTCCTTCCTCCCAGTTTGCTCTCCTCAATTCACTGTCATTTGCACTTTTTGGGCCCAAAGCTGCAATGGTGTCCTTGGTTCTCAGGCTGGAAAAGGATCATTCCGTCTAACTGAACTGTGAGGAGCACTTGCTAACTCTTTATATGAAGTACAGCATAATATGCTAATGCAGTACAGAATCTGGAAAATATGAAAGCTAAAACTTAAGGCATCAGCAACACATAGGAAATACAGTCAGCAGTTCCCAGGATGACCCTTCTTTGAAGTGGTATCCTTTTTACTCCATTTGCATTCTGGTTTCCAGCTAAACCAGGACTTGCACTGTCAATCTCCGTGTGTCTGTTCCAGTCCATTCACTAACAATTTCTGGCAACCAGGCAGTTTCAAATTCAAATTCATCAGAGGTAATTTTCAAATATGTCCAGTCCCTAAAACATTAGTTAGCAACTGTGTCAAATAGAAAAAAAAAAAATTACTTACTTTCTGGAGGAAAGTCAACTACAACTCAGTGTAGATTCACCCTGCAGAAGTTGGGAGCAAGCCAGGAAGTCTCACAATATTCCCTCAGTAGCCAATGGGGACATTAGCTAAAAAAGCAAGGGGAGAGCACAAATTAGAAACACGAGAGGTATGAGCACACAGGAAACCATATGTCACTAGATTATAGAATATCTTTTGTTTAAGGAATAGTTGTTTAAATCTTTTTATACAAGTTTTCTTATAAATTCTTTTTAAACCATTTTTTCAGTGTTATATAATTGTTTTTTTCCCTGTGCTTCTGCAATCCTGTCTGCAGAAGCACCCACTAAAACTTCTGCAGCACTGTAAACACATTTTCCTATGACTTATGCCAGCCATACAGCAGCCTTCAGTCTTCAACAATGAAACCATGGAAACTTCACCAGATGAAGGCTGGTGGATGGAGGGAGAAAGAGAAGCACTGCCAGACAAATGGTGGGCCAGAACTTGGCTCTGACTGCATCTTTGGGAGCAGTGAAGGGCGGGAGGAGTGCTCCCATAGTCCAGCTCCTACAAGAGACTGCTGGCCTTGTCACCCACTGTCCAGGCTTGCTGGAATCATGATATGGTCTTCAACACCTTTCTATAACCTCACCCTTAGTTTTCCTGTTATTCCTTTAAACACTAACATATTTTACTTCCACAGAAGGACATATTTAATTAGAAAATGAAATTAAATTACTCAATCTCCTCTTCTTGCTTTAATTTTATCAACATCTCGACTTCACTTGGAGCTATTCCCCAGTCAGAGCAAGAGGGAAGCAAAGACCCCTGATCTGAATGCAAGCTTGTCTTACTTAGTCTTTCTTTTTCTAATTTAATTTTTATTTTTGTAATTCTCACATTCCCTCAGGCTATTTAAGATGACAGCAGCCTCTTGCCTCATGTGATACAGGACTTGAACTATTTTCAGAAACAGTAAACTCAAGAAATAAGAAATAACATCTATAAAACTTGTCCAGTGGGTTTACTTGATCTAATACTTCAAGACACCTATTATTCCACATTTACTGGACTTCCTCTGTCCCCTTCAACACTGTACACTTTCTATCTCTTTTCTTGATAAAGAAACCAACATGATAACCCTAAGAGCAGTTTTCCTTTCACCCCTGAGATGTGTATCCTTATAGATTGCACGCAGCGATCCTCTCAATTCGTAAGTGTTCCTGGAGTAAATGCTATTGAATCTAGCAGCTACAGTAATACTGCCCCACCATATGCATTTTCTACATAGACCATGGCCCTTTCCCCACTTCTTGCTCAAAAGCAAGCTGAGAATGAATGTGTGGAAGCTCCATGACATCTCTCCTGGTGTCTATTATGTTCTTTTTCCTGCAGCCCATGAAAGGCCACAACAACCACAGCTGACAAAGGATAGAGAGAAAACGTGTTACAGAATAAAGTGACAACGCAACAAATACAACTCATGGGAGAGGAAGGATGTGTTATTGTGGGAAGGCAAGAGCTTTGTGGGACGTCTGAGGTCAGGCTGTGTGGTCAGAAAGGTGATTCTTGGCTTTCTGGCCCATGCCAGAAATTCTGCAGAGGAAAGGAGAGAGCAGAGGAACCTCATTGTGTCTGGTTTCAGCATATCAGCACCCTGGTGTGAGAAATTCAGTTTCAGGGCTACAGGAGGCTACCCACTCTAAATGCACACTTCTGTGTGTCCAATCAGAGGAAAAATCACTCAGAGACAGAATGCATATATATCTCCCGAATTACTGAGCAGAAAATTAATCAGAAAGCCAAATGGTTCTATCTCAGTTCAGCATGCCCAAAACTAATTTGCTTGTATTAGTATTTTCATTCAAATAAGCCTCCTCTCAAGAAATAAAGCACAGTGCTAGGAAAAATCATTGGTCCTGCAGCTGTGATCAGGGAATGAATGAGACATGACAGTGCTCTTGTAGATGTTCAGGCAGCCTGAGCTTGCCTGAGTAATCTTTTCCTGCGGTGGCAACATTCTGTGCGATGCAGTTTTGTGTAATTTCTGACATTGTCATTTCAGATGTTGTAAAATCCTGGAAGTGAGAGAAGGGACCAGGGTAAGAGGGGAGAAAATAGAACAGAAAATAGCATCTGACAACACGTATCCAGTCCCTTGTGTCATTGCAAGGTTTGCATGACTTGTCAGGATAGCCACCAATCTGATCAAAATGTGCCTACAGCTGGCGTGGCAAACGTGCCAAGCCTTGGAAACCTCTTGGTGTCATAACCTAAATAGCAGAGGGGTCAGTTGATTTAGATTTTCCTTCCACGCAGCAACTTTCCCCCTTTCTGAGCAGAATTCCCAAGTCTGAGATGAATGCATTTCTGCTAATCAATGACAGCAAACTGGACAAGAAAAACACAGGTTTAGCACAATTAGCAGCATTTACCCAGGGCACTTTTCCACAGGTTTCTCAAGAGCTAATTCTCTGGAATCTCCCAGCAGGGTTGAACTGATACTGCACTTCCCTCCATTAGAGTGTGGAATTATTTGGGCACGTGTTTTTGTGTATGCTGATAGAAGAGTTTTCTGAGGTCTGTCCCACTGTCAGGCTGACCAGGTTCATAAATAAGGTGTCAGGCTGATGCATGGACCTCTAGAGTAACTCGAGATGGCAGATTTCTTTAGCAAATCATCATAAAACCAGTTAAAAATGGAAATTAAATGTTTCTTTCTAAATTACATATGTCACACGAATACTTAGAACTAACCTGCTAAATTGTCATGAGTTTCATATACAGTTTCCCTGCCACTATGACATTCAGGCACCTTTTAAGGTATATTCTTCCCATTATTGATTCCTCAATGTTTGGTGGCCTCTCCTGCCAAATTAGATGGTCAAAAAATATTCCAATTATTCTCTCGTTTAATCAACCAAAACATTTTCATTAGAAACCTATACCATTCCAGTAGTTTCAACAAGCATAAAATGGAATTTTTTTATTGGGAATCTATGGTTATTGACAACATTCCATCTCTTTTCCTGACCTCCCTCCCTCATGTGGGTACTTGGTGTGCTTCAGATCCTCTATTCCAGAGCAGTTCAATGCTGAGATAAGGAGAGCAGCATTTTTATGATACAAATTCAGGAGGATAATGCAGAACCAAGAAAGACATTCTAAACATTCCCTGCTGTCCAAACTGCTCTGGGGGAGCCAATCTGGACCCTCCCATGAGGAGGTTTCACTGTTTTCATCAGTGAAATCAGTTTTCAGTTATGGTGACCCTGCAAGAGACTTTCACATATGCATTGTGTTTCTAAATTTGAGGACAAATTAAAGATGGACTTGCCAGGGCAAAAGGTTTAAAGTAGATGAATGGATTCTGAGCTGTGGAAAAGGGACTCTTGATTTAAGTAGCCTCCAGTTTTGGGTTATCATTCTCAGAAGGCACCTCTTTTCAGGTGTCAAGGTTTCAGATTCTTTGTAGGTAGTTTTCAGGTCCTCGAAGTATTGAGCAGATGCAGGGTGAAAGACAAAGCCCTCAGGAATCTCCAGGGCTCAGAAGCCCCAGTGGAAGCAACCAGAAATCTCCTGCCACTCTGTGATGGTAGCTGGTTCTGCTCTGTGGTTCCAGCAGTAAGAGAATTTAAAGGGGCACGCTCCTCCTCGAGCAACTGAGAAGAACGAAAATAAATTCTCATCATCCTCAGATAAAACAATTAGGTCGTTCAGTTCTGGTTTGTTTTTTGTTGTTGTTTTTTTTTTTCATGATGCTTTCCTAAGAAAGGGGAGAGTAGCTTACAGGGAAAATTGGAATGATTTTAGTAAGCAGATATTCTGGTGTTTGATGCATGAATTAAGCAACAGTGGCTATTAAAAAATGCACTACAGAAATAAGGAATTACTCACTATGCATACCACAGGCAAAATAAAAACAAAGAGCCACATTATGATCTCATAAGAGCTAATAAAATTTTTGCTCTCTTGCTTTTAGACTAATTGTACCTGAATTGCTTTATTACAAGATGATAATTTGGTCCATTTTTAAAAGCATGTCTATTTTTTTTTCCCAAGATGACTTTGGGTGTAAAACTGAAAAAGGATTCCAGGCAGAGGGCTCTTCTGCCACTAATGGAAAAAAAATAGTCTAGCCTTGCACTGAATGTGTTACATTGGTAAATGTAAATAGTGACAATTCATTAACAGGACTATTTGTAAAGCATGAGATCACAGTACTAAAAAGTTATTGTAGTCCAAAGTCGCTTAATTCTTTAGTTTATTAGCAGTTGAATTATTAGAATTGGTTTACAAGTTCTTTCCTTTAACAAGCTGAAAACTAGCTTGGGAAAAAAAAACCAAAACCAAACCAAAAACCAAACAACAACAACAAC
>VXBQ01006524.1:1550297-1649291 GCA_013400175.1 Phainopepla nitens | reverse complement strand
AAAAAAAAGAAAGAAAAATTAAAGCCAAACTGGGGTTCTGGATGAATTCTGAACTTACAGAGAAATAGCAGGTATGGAAAAGTCACAAGAAAATTATACAGAGTGCCATCATCACACCCTTACACTGTCTTGTAATATAGAGGAAAATCAAATTAAGCTCAAAGTTTTATTTCAATAGCAATAAACTAGGAATTAAGTATTATTTAATACTGATTTCTGCGTGTTAGTTCTATGTTTGTCCAAAATTACATCACCTTCCTTAATGTTTTTATGTTGCTATAGTTCTTGTTTACTGCTTATATGGGTATTTCTACAGTACTGTGAAAAGCATCGAGGGAAAATTTTACGTGTTGTTGGACAGTACTGAATTTCTCCACAATGCTAGAAGCACAAAAAAAGCCTAGTTTAGGGGTGCTCAGTGTGTTTAGGTGATCATTAGAGATCTCAGAGAAACTGACATCATAAATACATTCTAGTTGCTTTTAAAAGAGAAACTTTTCTTTCAACTTAACAGTATTTTACACATTTCAAAATTTTATGTATGACAAAGGAGTAATTTTAAATAGGATTCAGCTGTTCAATAGTTCTGTTTGTAAGTATTTATCTAGTAGGGAATGGAAAAGAATGAAATATAGTTTAATTAGCACTGTCAAACAGGTACCAAATTCAGCTTGGCAGGAGGGATAAAGTTAACAAATCTTAGCCTTTTGTCTCTCTTTTTTGTTGTTGCTCGTATACCACAGTTATCTGACCGGCTAAGAGATGCACAAAACCACGCTGCCAGGCCTCCTTTATTGCAGCTCATTGTCTTGGACACCATGGGAAGAAAGACATAACAGCAGCAATGTGGTTTAATTAGGCCAGAACCTGATTAACTCTGCACACTTGGGACGTCTCTCAGAAGCCACTGATGTGGAGCAGGCCCTGCCCTCTGGGAGAGGCTGCCCTGAGCCCTGCTGGCCCTGGCCTGCACAGGCAGCCCAGGGGATGGCAGGGCACTGTCCCTGTGCTCCAGCAGCTCCACTGTAGGACACCCATCCACCTATCCACTGCTGGTGCAGAGCCTGCTGGTCAGGAAATCCAGATCTCCATGGAGATCTCCAGCTACCTTGAAAGGGTAAATATCCCTGTGCCCTGATCTACATTGCTTACCTTCACCCTGGGAGGATGAGACTTGAAGCAAACACAGTGAGTAATCCTGTTAAAAACCACTATAAACCATCTTTGTGGATTAGACTAGTGACATCATTTTCAAAAATACTGAAAGCAATATCATCATCTTGTTAAAGATAAAAGATAAAAATGTGTGCATTTTTTTTTTCCTGGAAGATATAACATGTCATTTCTAAAATCAGGTCAAATATGAGGATGTTTCCCAATGAAAGGAGCAAGGGCAGTGATGAGGGAATGTTTGCATCTCATTCAAACATCCCATTCTGTTTTTCCTTCTGATGTTTCCTCTTCCCCTCCCTATTATAAATATTTCATTTTTATCCCATTTATAATGATATTTCAAGTGGTTTGTTTTGCAATGCTGAAGTGTAATGCTTTTTCTAGCAGGAATGTTGCCTTTTTTCTCAATGAAGTTCTGAGGAAATCAACCTGTAGTTATGATATATTTCATGTGGTCTGAAGATACTTTCCATCGAAATACCTTGGAACAGTAATGTTCAGTATGTTCAAATAATCCTTTTATTTAACTGTTCCAGTATGGCTATAAAAGACTTGCATTGGGACTTCTGTCTCATACAGTCTCATATTGGCACGGTAACAACAGCAAATGTAATAATGATCATCCTCCTGTGGTCACAATGCTGTGCCAAAGCCATGGTTTTGAAATGACCATATGCATTCCCAATCAGCAGGTTTGTAAAGCACATAATAATAACCAGTGTGGGGTTTCAGACCGTGCTCGGCTGCCTCGGCGTGTTTGCAAAAGGAACCCGAGCTCTGAGGAAAAAAACCCTGCTCTGATGTGCTTCACTCAGAATGCTCACTTTGCTCCCCTCTGTCCCCCCCTGCCCACACAGAAATTCACCTCCTGCGCTGCTCACACTCCTGGCATTGCCTCTGTGTTCCCCGTGAAGACATTTACCCACGCTCTGTGGTGTTTGCTACATTAGAAATGCCCCCTGCATCCACCACTGGGCTGGCTGCTCTTGGCAGGAACATCAACCCCCAGACAGCGCAGCAGGACTCCTCCTAACATCCCTGCTGCACACAGGTTTTACTGGGTGCATCCGAACACATCACACCTATACTCGGCCATAAGCCCCGACTAATTAGGGTTTTTTTTAGAAGAGTCTTTCATTCCCTTGCACTCTCTCTTTCACACTTTCATTCTACGTGTAGATTTCCCTTTACAGTAATTTCTGTGGAATTTTAAAAGAAGCTGCAGAATTTCCTACAGAAAATGCTCTATGCAATTACTCAACCCCAAAAGGGTTGTCTTTCCCACTTTTTTTCTTCAGGGCAAGAAAGATGTAGTTAAAATGCTACATATAATTTAGCCTGAGCCAAGTATAGCATGTGCTATGATGTGAGCATTGATTTGTTTTTCTTTGCCCATCTATTACCTCAATGAACACATCTGGAGAAGGTGCAAGACTAAATCAAGCTGTGAAATTATCTTTGAATTAAGCTGAGAGAGAAGAGGATTCACAGCACTGTCACCTGGGCACATATAAGAAACTGAGTTATTATGCTCATCTTCTCTACTAAAACAATGCATTAGAGTGGTTTGGTTTCTTATGAGTCATTTAATAAATACATTATTATCGACAGACAATAAAAAAAATAAAAAAACCAAAACATGACTATCCACATTATCTATACTTCAGCTGGATTCTGGAGGGCAACAAGAATGGATAAGCTCAGAGACATGCTACACCAAAAGAATTAGAAGCAGCACCTGATAGTGAATGTGCATTTTACAGCTACTTTTTGATCTGCTCCAGAGGATACTACTGCTTGAATTCACAGTGTAAGAAAAAAATCCAGATTTTACAACCTACTTTGTGATGGGAATATGATTGCTTTTATAGTCCATATCTGCCTCCTATTACCTGTCAGCTACATCAATGCAGTTTTGTGCACTCCATTCAGAACGCCTACCAAAACAACCTACAAATAACTTCACTTTCTGAAGAGGAGTAAAAAAAAAAAATCTTCCACTTTGCCTTCCTATGGCTTGCCACTTGAGCCATTAAGAGATTGGGTTGTTATGCTGTATCTCTGCTGGATACAATCTGAAACACCGATTTTTCCAGCCTGGAGCCTTATTTCATATATATGATCACAGGCACACAGTTAAACTCAAGCTTAATGCAATTTGACTAGAAAATCCACTTAAATTGTCCACAGAATAAAAGATTATTTCAGAACAAGGTGTCTAGACAGCACTTCTATTTAATTTTCAGTGAGATTATTCTAAGTCCACTTCCAGCAGTCATCCAGGGGATTTCCACCACAAGCTTTTGCTGCTTTAAAGGCAGTCTACACTGGGGTATTATTCCAATTCTTGATGGCAGAGCCCAGCGTTGCCTCACTAATCTGAGCCTGCCATATCCTGCGGGAGATTATTCCAGCCTGGAAGCAGGTGGGTGTCCCAGAGCAAGGAGCAGCTCTGTGCCTGTCACAGTCACCGCAGCCCCGTGGCTGGCCAGCCGTGGGGGGAGCAGCAGGGAGGGCAAACAGCGCCTGAATCACTGCATGGCAGTGCTGACAAACACCTCCATGGGTTTTAGCACACAGGGAGGCCCCAGATGTGTGGCTCCTTCACGGAAATCACTCAGATCACTCAGGTGCTGTGAGTGGTCACTGACACAGCTGACAGCTCATGCCTGCCAGGGACACAGGCACTAGAAAGCTACCAGACTCTGAATTTGTGTTCCCAGTCAGTAAGGAAACTGATAAACAGAGGAGTGTTCTACCCACTCTCACTCTCTCAAGGTCTCTGTTACCCCAAGCACGATGCATGTGTCTCCTTGGAAACCAGTGCCCTGCGTCCTGTGCACATAATCCTCTCCACACTGCATTTGCAGAACCAGGGGCCTGCATACAGGACAAATCAAAGATTTTACTCTTGCAGGGTACTTCCAATAACTGAATTCAAGCAGGAGAAGTAATTAACATATACACATGAGTGCATTTTCTAAATGAAACTTAAGAATACAGCAGAAGTAAGGGACCTAGGAAAGTTTTCTTCAATTTATGAATCTGTCAAGACACACCACAGAGGAATTGTCAGTATTGTTTTAGAGATCATTTGAGGGCACTATAATTACAATACAAAACCATCTGCTCTTGGGGAGTGCCTAATTACTCTCTGTCAAAATGAGATTAAGCTTGAATTTTCTTCCATCTAGTTCTAACCTTAGTATGAATTGATTATCCAGATCATTAAAGAGAAGCACTAGCCAATCTTATAAGAAATAGCTTTCTTCATTTGTACTCCTTGAGACGAGTTGCTGTTTCCTAGGAATGATCATGGAGTCATCTCTGCTGAATCACCAATTCCTCTGTGCTTGGTTTCTTACCAACCATCTCCTGTGGGCAGGGAGCCCTGCCCCAGCCTGGCCCAGGAGCCAGCAGCACTGCTGGCATTCCTCTCACTGGATGGGAAAAAGATTTATTTCATCGCTGAGGTAGATGCTTGGGCATCTTTGTGTAAATTATTTGCTTTGTGTAAATTATTATGAGAAACTAAATTTTAAAAGCTATCCTGTTCATTACACCTCCAGCTGCCTAAATTTATTTGTGATCAGGCTTTAGGTAAACCTTGTCTTTTGACACACACCTCTAACAACCTTCCTGTAGATTCAGAAAGTTTTTTCTTTATCTACCAATAAGAAATTAGTTTTATTGAATCTCCTCACACCCATAGCTCATGACTTTAAATATACCATAAAATTTTATGCTGAAATGGACAACTACAACATGCGAATTACTGAGAGGAAAATAATAAATTTAGTTCCATTCCTCTCACCTTCTACCTTTCCCTTTTGCCTCCACTGTCTCCTTTCCTTCAGCAGCTCTACACTTAATTTCTTCTTCCACCAGTACAATAAACAATTATGTAGCTATTTCCTTGCTACTTCTATGCATAGTTAGTTGGTTTCACCAAGAGAGAAGCATTAAATGGTTAAGAAAGGTTTGCTTGTTTTAAATAACATCTCTGGAAAATTCCTGTTGCCTGAATAGGGATCTGAGTACCAGAGAATGCAATCATTTCTCGACACTCAGGCAAATTGGAATCATGACCTGACAAACTCTTCATGCTGCTTGCAGTGTTGAGGGTACTGAGGGTGGCAAATTCAGCCCAGTCTTCAGCAGTCTTAATCTTTAAAGAAAGCGTGTGACAAGTATGCATTTTAAATATGTAGTCTGACCTTGCATAAAAGCAAAGGTTAGAGAGGTAAAATGCAATAATTTGAGAGATTTTTCTTCTCAAGGGCTGTATGGTCTCTCATAAATCTGTATGTACTAATAAGACTCATATATCACTCCCAGTGCAATGTACAGGACAGAATTAACTGTAATTCTTGCTTTTTCTTTTAAAAGAGAACTATTCTTTTAAAAGGTGCCAGACTCACAGCAGTAGCCAGCGATAACCTCTGCTTATCCACACCTAAGAATTTACATAACATGTAGTGTGTCTTTCATAATAACATTTCATTAAAATCCTTTAGCTTCGACCTGTAGGAAACAGCTCTGAAGGGGAAAAAAAGTTTTATCTCCACATCTGTTCTTTGCAGAAGAAGTGACCTAGCAGGAAGGTGCACCAAAGATGCCAACTGTGGGAGGAACACAGCTCCAAGGAAAGGGATTATTTTTGATATGAAACACCCATGAACTCGATTAGCCTATCAAGGCATTTCAAAATCTTTATAAAAGTGTTTGCCCTCAAAATCACCTTGAAATATCATGGCCTTCACTACATCCACATAAGGAGCTTAAAACTTTCTTATTCTAAATTACTGGCTCTGGCAGCTATAAACATGTAACTTTTCTCTGCTGTTTGCTTTAGCTGCCACTGAGATGAATTTATAGGCCTAATAAAATAGCAAAATATATTTGTAATGTAAAACCATCACATATATTTATTTCATCAAACTATTTTTTACTAAAGTAAACCTTTCTAACTAATTAAAATATACTAATATATAACATGCACATTGTGGTATAGGATGTATTTTGATTTTATACACCACGCAAGAGACATTTGAAATAAACACAAATAGTTTTCACAGATTATTCTATGGAAAATTAATATTTTCCATATTAAATCAATAATGTGATGCTATCTAGATTTTTAGGAAAATGCATCTTATTTTTGCTACTGTCCTTACACACAGAATTCTGTATAATTTAGTGCATTCACAATTATACTTTCCTCCCAAAGAAATAATCAAAATAACCATGGTTTTTTCCTCTCACTTTAGCAATTTCCACCCTTGCTGTTAAATGGAAGCAGGGTTATGCTTCCTACAAGAAACAAGATGAGCTATTAGGCAGAAGTGGTTGGACCAGCCTTTGCATCTGCTGAGGGGCACATGCACATACACTGAAAACTGACATTCCTGTCTGCCTTGCAATACGACCACTAACAGCTTTATCCAATTAACCTTTGCTTCATCTGGCTTTGTGCTGCTTGTACATATGCAGCTTACACATTTCCAGAGCACTGATAATGATAATGGCAAAAAAAAAGGGCAATCCCAAAAAAAAAAAAAAAAAAAAAAAAAGCACGGGGTGTCAGAAACACAGCACATGGCTCGCTGGGAGGGCAGGGGCTCTCCTTGGGTGGCCAGGCTTCACTTCACACTGGGTGGATGCAGATGCCAGCAGGAGCCACTGCCCGTTCCCAGGAGAGGAGCCCCGCCTGTAACACTGACACAGGGAGGGCTGCGCTGCCTGCACCGGGCCCTTGGGGGTGTCCCCGGGACGCTGCCTGCCTGAGCTCTGTGCTCTGGTGACCAAAAAGAAGGCCTAAGAACCATGCACAGATTCCCATCCCCGCCGCCACAAATACTGGCTGAGGGGAGGCTCTGTGAGCGTCTCCTCGGAACCGGAACGTTCGTGCCGTGCGCTGGCAAAGTCAGAAACGTGCGGAAATGTTGAGTGGATTTATGAGCTGTAAATGGAATTGAATAGATGTGAAACTCCTCTACGACATTTGCCTGTTCACTGTGTCAATGACAACTATTTCGTCATTTTATAAGGTATCTGTGCTATGCATAAAGGCTGTACACGAAGTACATCGGAAGCACGTAGCAGTCCATAGACTGTTTTGCAATCTAAGCGGCTTCTGACATCATAGCGCTCCTAAGTTAAAATAACGTGGCTGTTCTGAACTCCCAGACAGCAGCAATACCTATTTTTCTTTCTCTTCTCATTGCATTAAGGCTCTGAGCTGACATTGTGGAGTCACTGTGGTAGCCTGGGAATAACGATGCACAAGGCAGAGAATCCAGTGCCCCAAGCTGACAGCAAGGGAGAGCACAGGGACAGATCTGGGCTGCACTGCCAGACAGAACCCTGCCAGTCTGTGTGCTCTGGGACACTCACAGACACGCAGGCTTGTCCCAGAGCATAGGCAAGCCTGGGGCGCATGACAAAAATAAATGCCAGCTAACACAGATTAGGCACTGGGTTTATGATTTTAATTATGAGTTATTATTATTCACACCAATATGGAGGTGATCACCACAGTAAACCGGGAAGACTTCTTAGGTTAGATGACAGTAGCACAGTTCTATTTATTCAACCAATTTGGTTAGATTAACTACCATAAATCCAAAATAAGAATTCAAAATAACCTTTGGTAACACCATGAGCTAAAAGGAGAAATTTGCTCAGAATTGCCTCCCTACCTGACCCAGCATATCCCCATATCATGCCTGCTGGGGACATTATCTTTCTTTTTTTCTCATTCTTTTTATGCTGAGAATGTTCTCTTCCTCTCAAGCTTTGTTTCTCTTACCTCTGTAGGTGCTTAGTGTCAACTTCAGTCCTCTGAATCTCTCCCTAGACCTTCACAGTACAGATTTTTTGCTTTTGTCTAGATAAAGGCTCTGGAGCTTTCCTCAGAGGCAAGGAGAAGCTTTAGCATGACGCAGTTCTACTGTTAAACACAATCCAAAAACCAAACAAAGGAAAAGGAGCTCAAGAACATGAAGGAAACAAGTGTATTTCTGCTGCTTGCTTTGCCATCTTGTCAAAGCAGGTCCTGGATTCTGATCAGAGCCTAACTGAATTTTTGCAGAGCAATTTGTTTTAAATTGAGCATTGTGAGCCAATTCTGTGCATTTATGGATGCACACAGCCATCACAATGTACCTGAGCAGCACAGAGTGGGTGGGAAGGTTTGCTGGGAGACATCCACGACATGGGAGGCATCCCAAGCAGGCCAGAAAAACACAGCTGATGCCTACCCTGTCATGGGAACATCCATCTCCTCCTCAATGAATTCACTGTGAGCACCAAACCCTCAGTCACAAGAGTGTCTATCTGGAACCCCTGACAAATTCAGACTGAATGCAAACTCCTGTTTGAAAACACTCAGGTTGCAGTAATGAATGGAGTCTCCAGGCTGCACTCTGAGGCCACGCTGACATCAAGAGATGATGTTAAATGGAGGGAAGGTTCCTGAGAGTGCTAGTGGCTTTTGTTTGGTTCTCAGAACCCTTCACCTCCTCTGAAAGAAGTTTGAATTGGGAGTACTTTAAGCACACAGGACCTGACCTTTCCTCAAATAAAAGGATCTCCCAACAAATATATCTTAAATCAGGTTTGGCTGTAGGAATTTTTTAAGATGCGTATTTTATTACTTTTTAAAGTTAACTAATGGCCTGGATGGAACCTAGGACAAACAAAAGGTTGTCATTGGAAGAAAATCTCAAAAAAGTTCTGACAGATACATTTTTTTCCATAGTTTTTTTCCTAGATTAATTTCCCCTGAAAAATTCATCCTAATTTACTCTTCAATCTCTTCATAAATCTGATTTATTAGAAAGTCATCCTAAATTATTTTCAGTGGTTCATCATCCCTTTCCTGAACAATGTAGTGAAACCATTTTTAAAAGAGAGAAAAGCCAGAATTCTGCAGTGGATGTAGGAGAGAAGTTGGCCAGATGCCCCTTTATTTCTTTTCCTATTCACGTTTGTCTTGCTACATATTGAAAATATGTCTCTGTAATATTTCTTTCTTATTGATAAAAGGAAATGTTGAGAAAGAGGTAGAAGTCAGGGCCTCTCATTACAAAAAAGTGAACTTTGAGAGTAAAACACTGCAGAGACTTCAGGTTTCTTTTTCCCCCTTGCAGCCACTGCACAGGCACCTCCCAGCTCCCACAGCCTCCCGGGAAACGCTGCTATCACAAACGTTAGCAGATGGCAGAGTCTCATTCCAGCTGACCCTGCATCTCAAATTCTGCTGTCCAACATGCCCTCCTGGGGTCCATCCTGCCCTTTACTTAGGTAGGCTGATGAAGACAGTAAGAATCTGGGCTTAGCTAATGAGCTTTTGAAAGGATTTCATCAGAGAGGAGAAATGAGTGAGTGAGATTTGTTAGCTCTTTTCTGCTTCACATTACCAAGCAATCCTGTCACAGCTTTTTGACCTAAGGAGGAAGCTCTGCAGTCTTCTTTTATTTTTCTCCAGTCATTGTATCAATCATGTCTCAGAAGATTAAAACTTAATAAAGACCAGTGCCTAAAAAAGAAAACCCTGAATATTAGAGCAAATAGAGTGAAAGACTGAGCTGCCTTTATTCAGAAATATCATAGAATATGATACAGATTGCTGACCACAAGGCAGATTGGAGGAACAGAGGCCAGCAACCAGATGTGCTCCCCAGTGGGGGTGGCCAAGAGGCATGGGGGCAGCAGGGGAAGCCATTATAGTGAGGATTCAAAGAAGGACACCCCGCTCTTTTCAGCTAGTTGTGCATATCTATGACCCTGCAAGTCTCTGGGCAAGCTGGACCGAATCTGGGGAAAAAAAAAAAAAAAAAGTCTTCCTCCAAGCCAGATGTTCTTGGATATGTGAGCTTTATGCTGATATCCCAAAGCTGATGGCAGCACTGTACACCCACGTAAGAGTCAAGATGCAGAAAGTGAAAGGAATCACCCAAAACCTGGAGGAAAAAAAAGCTGCATGCTTTGGAAGTCAGTGAAAGATTTCCATGGGAAGAGCAAAAAACATAATAGTGTCTATTTCTGTTTGCATATACTTGCTCTTTTCCACATTTTAATTTCTTTTCCCCTTTTGCAGTATCTCTCTCTGCCTCAAAGGCCACTTCTATGTTCTCTCTGGTAGACGATCAGTTAAATCAATAGATCTTCAACAATTTGTGAGGAATTCCCAAAGCAAAGGAAATTTTGCCATGGATTTGATGGACATTTATCCCACTCATCTTTTCCTTAGCCTTCAGAAGCCCCTGCCTCTTAACACATGAATAAAATCCTAAATCCGTGTAACTCACAAGCAGTTGTGCACTGTCTCCTGGGTGGGTGAGTTGAGGAAGAGGAGGGAAGTCCCTCCAGTCCCCTCTGCAGGCCTCAGGCTTGCTGGAGTGTGGGATTTGATTGCCCTCATTAAGGTGTAGCTGCCTCTGATTACAGCCACAACACCACAGAGGCCTTTGTGAAACCCTCAGTTTGTTCCTAGGATCTCCTGTGGTGGTAAATTATAGTATGAATACACAATGTGGCAGAAAGTAATAATCTTGAGTAATATAGCTGATCTTGCTGCTCTTTTATTTCATTAAGCATATTCCTGTCAGGCAAGGGATGGGCTTTCAGCTCCTGGGAGCAGATGCTCACATCCTAAAGCTAGACCTGAAATGCTGATATTATCAGGGAGACAAGAGGGCATTTCCACATTCTGGACCCAAACGAGGAGAGATGTTGGCATTTCTGACTCACAATCATTTCTGCTCCAGAATAGATGTGTGAAGGAAGACCAGTGCTAGTTTATGGTCTGGGATAGTTATTTTTCATTGAGGGTCACTCAAATAGAGGGTCTGTTATAAAACTATATAGATATATTTCGTGTGTACCCAGGTTTTCTGGTTTGTTTGGGTTTTATTTCTCCACTGTGTTCAGAGACTTCAGGACATATTGGATAAATTAAAGTTTGATCATCCATTCTTTACTTGAAAGACTCCAGATTAAAAGTTGTTGATTGTTAGTTATGGACAAATATTAAGGTATAAGTTATTTTACTTGAGAAATTACATCACCTTGTACATTTTATATAAATATTTATATTTATATATGTACATATATGTATAAAATTGATAAATATTTCTATAATAAATATTATATCAGGGAAAAATTTGGAATGAATTTGATAAAGGAGATGGCAAAATACGAGTTGAAGGAGACCTTGAAGTACTAGTGTACTAATGTAATATGTACATGCATTGCAATTTTGTGACTCCTCTGTGGTAATCTAATCCAAATTGAATTCTGAAAATAATATTAGTTTATACAAATAGGGAGCGTATATAAATTCATCATAGAAGCAGGAAGCTTTATTCAACTAGATGATTAAAGGATTTTTCTTTAATCTAATTTTTCTGTGTTATATCCCATTAGTGGGTTCTTAGTGAATAAATCATTTCAAATATGTAATACCAAATAAGTCAGCTTCAGGTTTGACATGCCATTGACTACACACAAGATAAAAAGTAAGTATTGAGAAGAATGAAAAAATTAGCAAAGCTTAAACTCCTTTATGTATAGCTTAGTTATTACAGCAGTACCGAGAAGGAAAACAATAATTATAGTGGCTAATTCCCCTTAGACTAATACAGTTTAGTGAACTAATTTCTCATGTGTGTGCAATATTGCTCTCTACTGGCTGCTGGCTGGATAGGGAGAGGCAGAGTTTTAACCCAAGGAAACTTCACGTGGCCTATCAAACCCTCACTCTCCCTGTAAGCTGAGAAACTCATTCCTGAGAGGTTTGATCACTCAGCAGCAGCCAGCTGGCTTTCAAGGCAGTGCTGCATTCCCAGCTCCCTTATTGCAAGCACAATGGAAACCTTTTGGAATATGGTCCACACCAGGTGGGTGTTGCAGTACCTGAGGGCTCAGTGGAAACAGGAAACACTTGACAGAGCAAGGCAGGGTGACAACAATGCCCCTCCCTCACTGTGACCCCCTCTATTCAGCCAGCCTCCTGCAAGGAGGACAAGGAGACACCTGACATAGCCTGGAGTGGCAGTAAAAAAAAAAAAAAAAAAAAAAATCTTTGCAAGGATTTTAAAAGACTATCAAATGCAGTATTTGCTACTGGTGAGAAGCAGTTTTAGGACCAGCCAAAATCTGACCCTCAAGGTTTACCTAACCTGCCCCAGAGGACTCTCAGAGTTCATCCATTGACACAACTTCAGGTTTCTGCTCAGATGTGAGGGAAGGGAGTGAAAGGAGCTTGCAAGGTCACAGAAAATTTCATAACATTTTCTTGGTGTCTCGCAAATAATTTCCTTGGTCATTTAGAACATTTTGATGTCAAAACCAAAATGAACTCTGATAGCAGTGACGCTCAGCCAAGGCTCACACTTCTTTTTTCATTGTTATTTTCATCAGCCAAAAATACCTGTTCACAAAAGCCATTCACTTCCTGACTGTGTGCTTCAGCAACATACAGCATTCTAAGCTGAACCTGCTACAAAACTAGTCTTCCTCAACTTAAAACAAGGAGCAGAAAGATTTTAAAAGGTAGTGGGAGAAAAAACCCAACCACTCTCACTGAACATCTCAGAGGGCCTTGGTCTTGACTGAGTTGGTGACTGAGGTGACTCCTTCTGCTGTTTGCTATTTTACTGTGTAACTCTACAGCTAGGTCAAGAAGGAAATCAGGTGGGCTCCTCCAAATGACAGGTGGCTGAGATGGCCTTTCTGAAAAACCCAAGTTGTGTGTGAAGAAAGAAGACACAGATGAAATCAAAAGTGAGTGTCCTGTCTCGGGAAAGAGAAGGAAAATAGGGCTGTGGACATGGGGGAGCCAGTGCAGGAGGGGACACAGAGGGTGCCAGACAAACAGATCCTGTCAGCTGCCTCAGGAGCTTGCACCTCAGCCTTGAAATGATGGGCTGATTTCAAGGATGATGTGGCCATGACTTATGAGAACTGAGTCAATAGAAGGGCAGGTAGGGATGAAGATAACCTTACAAGAAAAAAAAAACCAGATCATTACAGAGAAAGAAAGGCAGAAACTTCAGGTCTGGAAGTCTACAGCCTACCCCAGATGAACACAAACTTTGTTCACTGCTACTAGGAAGGTCAGGGGACAGTGAAGGGAAATTGAAAAACATGATACATTTTTAATGGTTTTAAAAAAATTTCATTCTGTTCACCTTGTAGAAAGACAGTTCACTTATCTAAATGTTCATGACGTAGTGACTGAAAAAGTTGGTTTAGAAGCTACTATCTAAAATTATTTAAATAATTTCAGACTTTTCCAACTGGATCTAAAATTACAAAAAATTCCAAACTTTCCTGAAACACAATTTACTTTTGGGGAATATTGCAATATACTGTGCATTTAGCTTAAAATTGGACTGATCCTGTTAGGTTATCTTCCATCATGCTTGAAAAGAATTATGAAAGAGTTCAAGATCTGCGCTGGCACCCAGAAATCCTGGCACAGTCCCCTCCCTTTTTGTTTCTTATCTCAGAAAAAAACTTCCACCCAATGAACTCATCTCAAAATGCCATTTTAGGAATATGAAGGTTTGATATCCTTTATGATAATTAAATTAGAAAAAAATTGTCAAATAAAGCTCTATCCATTACATATTCTGTTGGACAGGATCCACCTCCATTTCAGCCCATGGTTTCCCTGCCCGTGGCAGGAGTCCTCTGGTGCCAAAACTAAACAACTGAGGTTAATAAGACAGCATTTGTCTCTGCACTACCAGTTTCTGGTGAGCATAAGTTGAGACTTTTAACATCAATTTTTTCCAGACAGGTTTTGCATTTAATTATAGAGTAAGGTCACTGTGTGTTCCAAGAGCAATCATCTTACTGATATGTTATTCTGAAGCCAGCCTTCATTCAGTGTGACACATGCTGGTTAGGCACTGGGAAATAGAGCTATAATGAAGGGAGGCTGGGGAAAAATGCATTGGAATCTGAAGTAATGCCAGATAAGAAAGAGCTTATGTCTACTTTATTATTATTATTATATTTAATAAACAAACTTATATGCCTGCAGAAGAAAGAAACAAATGAGAGCTTTATAGGATAGATATAAAAGCCTTGCATAAAAATGTGTTTACTGAGTTAGAACTACTTTCCTTTTTGTGCTAAAATAATAAAGAAAAGAAAGCTGAAACAAATGGAGACATTTACAATTATGATGTGAAGAGGAAAAAAAAACCCTTTTAAGGTAGAAGACAAGGGTATATTCCAGGTAGTGGCTTATGAGCAGCTTTGGTCAGGATCCAGAATTTTGCATAAAGTGCATCACGAGTTCTTCTGATTAACTGTAGGGCCAATTTAGAGATCCACTGAAGGACCCAGCAGAATTTTGTAAAATATTGCTGATAAACAGTTTTGGACTTGGACTATTTCTGACATCATCTCATCAACCTTCTTAAAAAGGTTTCTCAGTGGTGACCTTTGAAGGTGAGGCTGTGGAGGTGGGGTGAGGATCCCCATGCTGCTGGGGCAGCCCTAAGCATGGCAGAGCTGGTATTTGCTAAGCAAGTTGTGAGCTGGGGCTGAGCACTCCTCACTGAACTCCTCATTTCCCTTCCGCTGCATCCTGGCAGCCTGCACCATGTTCATCCCTCTTGCCCAACAATTACATCCTGGCTTGAGATGGGGCTTTGTGGCACAGCAGAGGCTGGAAATCACCACAGTTGCTGAAGCATGATTGAGCCTTAATCCCTATTACAGCGTAGGGTTATTTTTTTTGTTTTCCTAAAGTATGATAATTGCTGCAAAACAAATTTTTTTTACACGTTGCAAGAGGAACTCTGAAGATTTCAAAGCTAATTGCTATGCTGGATATGTTTTCAAGGTCCTTGCTGCACTGTTTCAAGACAAAACCTGTCACTGAGGAATGCACTGCTCTTTTGGCATAAAAAAATAATCAGAGTTTCATTTTTCAATTTCCAAATTATATATAAATGATCTTGAAATAGAGAAGACCTCACTGCTCTTTTCTAGGCTTTCACACCTCTCTGACTCACCATGGGCCAATGGTACATTAAGAGCTCCTCAGTATCCAGGTCTGTCTTCCCTCATTTCTTGTGCCCACCTAGTAAGATTCTATAGGTGATGGATTCTATGAGTGGATCCATCCCTGAGTAATTTACATTGCTTTATAAGGAGCTGATTCCAGGAACAGTATCAGGAAAAATCCCTGTTCAAAATTTGGGCAGGGTCAAAACTTTGTGACACCTATATAATGTACATTTCTGGGTTTCAATGCGTATTTCTATTTTATGTTTTTTTGTTATAAAAAGACATTGCACAGATTACTTTGTACATTCTTGCTGCACTCACAGAGATGCATTCTTTAGTATTTTCCATAATACACTTCACATCTGGAGGATATTATTTGCATAACAAGTTTCTGCCAAGACCAGCATCTTAAACTAAATTCCAAGAATATTAACTCACAGCAGAATTTTATAGCAAGCTCCTTGTGACAACTACTCAAAAATAAAACGATTTCCCAAGCAAATATGCTGATTTCTGGGCTGTACCTGGAAACAAAGCTTCTGGGGGCAGAAGCAATCTGTTTAGAAGTTGACTGTGTTCCTGTGAGGACGCAAACTCAGTGCCAATCTGGTTATACTCTTAATTAATTTGCAGACTGTATCAGCCAGCCCAGCGAAACAGCAGTATCCAAGAGGCTTAAGCTCCCCAGGTTCCAGTAACAGAGAGCCCCACAGCCAGATCTGGGAAATGTGTAAGAGCCTCACAGACTGGGAATCGCATGGCCTCTGATCCTTTTACCAGCTTTGATTCTGACCTACCCTTCAAATTATTACAAATCATTTTGGCCCTTCTGCGGCAAAAGAACAAGACAAAGCCAATCTTCTATTATCAAAGCACTTTTCCATCATGGTTTTGACACAAATTCTTCTTCACTTTTAGCATGACCCAGCACAGCAAGAAAGTCTTCCGATGGAAACATTGCTCTGAGGAAAGCTTTATAATTTGTTTACCTCATGCATGTCTTTGTACCTTTTCTTTTTAAACTTCAGTTTTACATGATTATTTCCATTCTCAAGCACTTCCAAGCTTGTGTGTGATCTGCATATTGAGGTTTCTAATTCTAGAAACAGAAATCCTTCCTTTACATCTGTGGCAAACCACTGTCAGCACTTATTACTACTCTCAAGTAATTACTGCAAATTAATCTCGCACTTGATTATAAAACCAACATAAATTTAAAAAAAGTAAAAATAAAACCACACTCACATAAACACAAAACCCTCATGGTAGTAATTTGAAAAATTAAAAAAAATAGGGAACTTTTAAAATTTCTAAATCAACAGGGTCATTACAATCTTTTAGTTACAGAGTAGCTTTAGTATGTTAATATATAATCTATTATAAACCTATTCCTATGTCTAACCCTTCCTTACTTGCATTTTTACAAGAACTTCTGTTGAAGATGTCAAAGCCCTCAATACAGTATTTTCTGGGAAAGTAATAGTAAAAAGAAAGATATTTAAAATATTGTTACTAGAACTCCAGAGATTAATATCATTCAAGTTCACACACAATAAAACAATATGGGATACTGGATTTATTTTAAAGAATAGATAGACTATCACTTTCTCATAGCCCTGTTATCAAAATAAATAAATCCTTTCAGACAAAACCAATAATTTAGAATCAAATTACATCCGTGGGAAACAAACAGAAAAAATTCTCACTGTTATGAGGAGATTTTTTTTTTTTCCTAAACTAACCATTGCAGAGTCCTAGAGAATCCTGGAAAATTCTTGCTGATAATGTGCTGCTAAAAAGTTGCCATGGTGTTGGGTTTTACTGCTGGCTTTTTTCTCCTGCATGAGTGTGCAGCACATTAGATTCTCCATATGGGCTGTGTTCATTAAACTAGTCAAAGATGACGATAATATTCCAACAAATTGTTGTAGAATTTTAAAGAATAAGAAGCAACATTAAGAAACATCCTAAAAGCACAGACCTGAGCAATTAAAGCTGATTAGCAACCATTTCAAATATGCATATGCACACCAGATTTAGGTGTATATGCATTTTGAAAGGTGTTCAGTATTATTCGGCAATAACCAAAATGATTATTGCTTACAAGTAACAGTTTCCCCATGTTTATAGGCACTGCAGACTTTAATAGTGCAACACTTTGGCCTTTTTATGCTAGAAGCGATCAAACGCAGGGAGATTTGGAGAGCTGAAAGATCAAGGCTGTGTCAGCAGCAGTCTGACATCAGACATCTACTCTTCAACTCCAAAGCATATTTGTTCTTCCTGTCCTAGCTTTCTCTCTGTACAAAGGGTCTTTATCCTCATCAGCTTGACTTAACCATAGCCCAACATTCTCTAAAGCTTGATTTTACACCACCTGCAAGCAGTATTTTTTGATTTCTTAATAATATCTCCTGGTAATGCTGTAATCTTGTTTTGTCATGCTAATCAAGGCTTTGGTCTGTAGACCCACAGTGCACCCCAGAACCTGGCTGCATATAGGCAGCCTGATGCCTGTCCTAAGAGTGCCTCAGTGAGCTCATGCTGCTCCCAGCAGAAAAAGCATTCTCTCCTACCTGAGATCAGAGTATCCAGCCTAGTCCAATTCTTGGATATCATTACTGGAAGCCTCAGTGAGGGAGGAGGTGATAAACCTGGCTGTGTTTAGTGTGCTCTTGTTAAGTGCTTACAGTTACTGTAAAAGACAGTGTGATCTCAAATTTGTCCTAATTTTCACCCAGAGCCTCAGAGTCATTCAGGACACGGTGTCACCCACTGTGGAGCACTGTGGAATATATTCTGCTGCTACTTGCAGTCTAATTAGGCTTTTCCTCTTGGTGGAAAACCCATCTAGATATCACAGTGTCCATGCCTGATTAATTCCTGTAGAAGTTGAAAGAGTGGAAACTGTACCAGGAACACGAATTTTAACCAGTCAGCATGCACAACCACAATTTTGTTTTCTTGGCTCACTTGCTCAGCTAAACATGAGTGGCAGCTGCAAATTGAGCTGTTGCTAACTGACACATCTGAAGAAACAAATCGAAGCATTTTTACTAATTTCAATAACTTTAAATGCTTCCACATGAGAGAAAGGAAACAAACAGAAGGAAATTTTTCTATCAGCAGCCAAATTGCATAGCCTTGATAGTTTCCAGAATAGACACAGCTTCATGACACCATGAACCAAGCAAATAAACACAAGTTCTTGCTGGAAATGACACGTTCGTGCTGTCTGAATTCATTAAGGTCTCCATGGTAAATTGAGATAATTCTCAATTTTGTTGTTGCGGGTACAGAAGAGGCAGAACCCCTTCCCAGACAAAACAATACACATCAACCCCCCTCTACCAGCTGACAATAAAGGAAATCAGAATCAAGCATCACCAAAGGAACATGTTTTTCTTTCCTAAAAGCTGTTTTACTTTATTGAGTAGAAGGCTTCAGCTCAGAGATTTATATTCTGTTCTTTTTTCCTTCCACCAAATGTCAGTCACTTCAGATATTCTCAATTCCTGCACAGAAAAGATGCCTCTGACTCCACATTATACTGAAATGATTAATTTCTATGGGAATAACAAGAAAATGCAACCATACGAAATAACAGTTGCAATAACCACCTATATTGCTTTCTGTGTATCCAGAGCTTTATCTTTTGGTTTATGAAAGAATCCCAGTGGGATATTTCCTTGTGTGTGAAGCAGAAATGGCAAATGCAGAATTGGCAGTGGAAGTTTGTGTGTGTGTGTGAGTGAAGAGAGAGGGAGGTCTTTCATGAAGGTCTCTTTTATTCCTACCAGGACAACAATTTAAAACGACATTTTTTAATTCAGCTTGAGGTATTTGTAGATATTTCCTTTTTCTCCTCACTCCTTTCAACAAATTACCAAAATTAGACCACAGTGGTTTCCAGAAAAACTCAGTTGGAAATCCCTTCATTATCAATTGCTGGAAAATTATGGTTACATCTTAAAACAGAGCCCAAGACATGGCAAAATTTTGGTTAACCACAAATCATAGAACAGTAGTTCTGTCAAAGTCCTCTGTAATTTAACTACTTTAGGTGTCTCCCAGGGGATATCTGCTATTCCATTCCAGATTTTTTTCTAAACTTCTCCTGAACATCTGCAGTGATGGGATTCCAGCACCTCAACTTGCTTTTCCCAAGTTCAGGTTTAAAAGCCTGCTCCAACATCCTTAGGTATTTACTTTTCTCCATTATTTGTAATCTCAGGGTTGAAAACTCAGCAAACAAGAGAAATTTCCTGTGGGAGATGGGAGGCTTGCTAATGAGTTAGCTGAAGGCAGGGGTCTTTACAGCCTTCTAGACCTCACCTGCTTCATAATTCAACTTGGATTATGGACTTCGCTAACACTATTTTTCTTGGGATATTTTCTACCTGAGAACAGGTAATTGTTTTTACCTTCCTCCTGCAGGAATCCTTAATGCTGACCCCTACTGTGGCCAGCTGGCCATCTTTCCATCTTTTTCTCCTAGAGACTGCCTTTACTTGAGGAAAAGCAGCATTCACAGATGGAATTTTACAAATAAAGACAGAAGCAAGTAATAGCACCAGTCTTACATCTTTCTTCCACACCACAGGAAAATCCACCCTTCTAACAATTCTAGCCCAGTTGGAAGCAAGAAAAAATTAGAGCTCTCACAGGAAAAGCTGAGATCAAGATCTTCAAATGGTTGAGTATTTGAAATAAACATCTTATCTCTGGAGCCAGCCCAGCAGTGGACATTTTTTGAGATTTTTCCTTTCATAAGTTCTGACACGTTTCTGCAGCAGCACTGTTCATGCTGCTAACACAAAAATCCAAATAAGGGGAAGAGATTTGATCTGCAGTTCCTTGACATGTAAAGCCCAATTAAGAAGACTACTGTCTGTGGAACTACATCAGGTTCATTGTTTTCTCTCTTGGCCAATCCAAGTTTAGGTGCACTTCAGCTGGAGCTTGTTACATTTTAAGGAAGGAGGTCCCTTCATCTATCCCACTCATATTCTTGGCAATATTGGGTCATATTTGAGATTCTCCATGACTCTTGGGGCATGAAATGGATCCAGCTGGAAGTCTCCTGACTTCTGATAAGTCCAGTGCTGCTCCAGTGTCAGCTCTGCCTGTTTATTAGCAAATGCCTGATCCTCAGGCTATCAGATCTGACACAGAGGTGATTCCTCCACATAAATCATAATAAATGGTGCCCACACACACAAATACACTTGACCCACTCATGATAAGTATGTTTCAGAACCAATTATTTATCTCCCTCTAACTTTTATAGTTCGATTTAGCTGAGGAACAAAACGCTGTAGGGGATGAACAGTCTTGAAAGTCTCACTTTATAAACTGCTGTATTATAATTACAGCCCAATTAAAATTCAGTGTTACTCTCTTCATTAATTATCATCTCAAGCCTTACAAATAAGTTGGGAGAGACTGCTGTTCTGTGGAACTGCAGCTATCCCCCGCCTGCTTTGACTTTGAGAAAACCGTGGCTGAGTTGTGTGCTTCGATAATAGATTACAGCAGCAAGAACCCACAGTTTGCACTCTCAGCCTCACAACCACTCCATTCCACGGCTAACAAACACTTAAAACTCGCCACAAGATTCAGAGTTCATCAAGAACTCTAGGTCCTGTCAACAGCAGTGCAGTTGGAGCCCATGGGAGGAGAATTCACAAAAGCTAGTGATGGGACAGCTAAGCCCACAGCAAAACATTGAAGCTGCACAGACTACATGAACCCAGCCTGCTCCTTATAAAATAACATCTCACTACTTTAACCTTAATTTGTGAAAATGTTTCTCCTCCCTTCTGGGACCTACATAGAGGCACAATAAAATCTGCATGGAACTCAACCTGGATCAGGCCAGTTCTGCCAGGTGATGAGAAGTTCACAAGCCCAGTCTGAAGGGGCAAGAACTTCCACCTTCAGACTGTGCTTACAAACACAGGAACTCTTTGCAATTTAACAATTTATATACTGTTAAAATCCCAAGGAAGTCAATGCAATAGTTTATCTATATTATTATACACACTTTATATTTCACAAAGAATTGCTTGCTTCAAATGGTATAATGCTAGTGCTTGCTTAGGCTATTCAGGCCAAAGTCTCTCTGAGTGCCATGAAGGAATTGTCAGGAATCAGACCAACATGAATACGTTTGCCAGTTCTGGCCACTGTAACGTTTCCCTGTACAAAGCAAATGCCTCCACAGATTGCTGCCCTGTGTCACACATACACATTATTGGCCCAACCAAAGCTCAATCACCCTTCCTTGCACCAAAAAAATTTGGTCACAAACTGAGTAAAAATACCACTTCTCTAAAACCTCCTCATTCCATAACAAATTCAAATATGATTTTGTTTGGCAGGCCCTCCATTTAGACTGATCATGTCTTATGCTAAACTGGTACTTGTACCATCTGAAGTACCTGTTTCACTAATTCAGAGTTTATCAATTTAAGTTGGTCCAATGCACTATTCCATCTCTAATTAAATGAGTAAAATCATAGTACATTAGCTCTGTAATATCTTTTTTCCTGTGAATTAAAAAAACATAAAAGTACTAAGGGCTGTTTCCTTCTGTTAAAACACAACATGGATCTAACCTCAAGTGAGATGTTTTCCAGCAGCTTGACTCTTATTCCAAATTAGTAACCACATCCTTTGCACAGGTGCTGAGAACCCAAAAGGATTCTATTATCATTAGAAGAAATGTCTAAACTATAATAAGAGAATATTGTGCTACAAAAGGGACTGTAGTAAAAGAACGACTAAACAGACGCAGAATTTAAAAGCTGTTTCTGTCTTAAAAACATCTGCCAATTCCTCTGTTGCATTTGGGAGCTAAAGATCAAAGTCTCTCTTGCCTGGGAAGGGGGATCATGATAACAGGCAAGGAATGAGTTGCTCCAGGCTCAGGCTTACAGGGAAGCATGGCAGGAGCCCACTGCCGATTATCACACCACAGACTGAACGGAGGATGGCTGGGACAATGGGTTTGGACAAGATCCTGTGGTATCTCCCACTTCCCTGAAGGGATTCCTATGAGCTTCCTCTTTTCCTTCATGCTGGCCAATACCCCAGTGGAGTATTTAATGCTTTCAGTTCAACAGTTATTGAACACGGGGACAAGGATCTGTATTTGATGTGCTGAGAACATTAATTGCATTTCTTTTTTTCCCCCCTTCTTATTTTGCTTGCTATTCTGTACCTATGTTTTAAATATGCTTTCTATCCATCAAAGGGCTAATAGTTATTTTGAATTATACATGATTCCCAGGGCCTGGCAGACCTTTCTTCTCCGATATGTATATACAAAACAAAAATAAAGCTCAAAAGAAATGTCAGGGATAATTAGACAAAAACAGCATCATATATATGGACAAAAAGAGACCCATCAGGTAGCATATGTAAAGTGGCATCCCCAGTTATCAAAGTACTCCTTTCTAGTCACAAACTGATTGTCATTTCTTCCTCTCTGGCACTGGAGCAGCAGGGTTTGGAATCTTGCTGCTTTTTCTTTTAACTTTACATCGGTTATATATTTGGGCAACATAAAGGTTGATTTTACATTTCTTTCAGCATACAGTCAATCAACAAAATCAGCATGTCTTCCAAAAGCAGAGTTAGCTTTCCATCTTTCCTCAGAAGGTCTGTAAAATGTAATTAACGTTTGCAAAGCACTAGAATATTCTTGCATAGAAAGTGGTAACTTATTGCCAAGTATTTGATACAGAGAGTGCTACTTCTGCCCAAGTTCCCAGATATGAGTCAGGGATTCAAAAAGGAGCATTGACACACAAATAAATAACAGCTGAGGACTTTCAATGCACAACCCAAAAAGAGACCCCAAAAGGTCTATCCCAGGACTACTCAACTCTAAGCATAAAACTCACCAAAGCGTTTCCTCCTGACCTCAGAGCCCTCAGACAAGAGGAACTAGGTTGCTGAACCTCCTGTGAGCTGCTTAGCTCAGGCCTGAAGAGCTGCACATCCAGCTCCCAGACACATGAATAAATTAAATTTTCACATACGGTGTGGCTAAACATTGACTAAACACAATTGCAAAGAGCAGCATCACAGAGACAAGACTGCGGTGAGCTGAACAGCTGAGGGGTTTGTCCTCTGCTTTTGTTTCTTTTCCAGAACTTATTTCACAAATAAACTATTTTCTGCAGAGACTTGGCTGTTCTTAAGCCTCTGTTCCCAGTTAGGAGGACTGAGAGCAGCACTGACTTTGGTTTGTAGGGGCTTTTTCTACAGGGCAGAGGGAGGCTGCTCACCCCATGTGGTACCTGTTCCAGCAGGTCATGAGCTCTGCAGGCCAAGAGGCTCAGTACAAAAGTACCATCACTCACAGTAATGGCTCCAAGAGCTAAATATGACCACCTGGTACACCATGAAATTTCAAGATTTAAATTACATTCTGCACATCACAGCAGTTCTGTTTGCAATCTCAGTTTGAATTAAAAGACCACAGAGGACATGAAAATTATTCACTGTTTAAAAAAAAAAAAAGTATATGCATTAACCAGGCATGCTGGGACCCTGGACAAACTAAATTCCATTTAGGATCTGTAGTAGAAACACTTTCATAGTAAATTCTCAGGATTGTCACGACTCTTTAGGTAATAGGTAACATGTCTTGGGCAGTTTTCTTTAGTTGCAGTAGGTGATCTTTGCAGTAACTGAGTCAAGTAGGGGAAAAAAATAGCACAAGCTATCTACCAGGGGTCACTTCTTTAATGAAAAATATTGAAGACATCTGCCCTAAAGCTATCAAGCCCTTTAACTAAAACAAAACACAAAAAAAAGTAAAAATACAAAGAAGCACGCCCACAGGAGGAGTGTTTTAGGTGTCTTAAAACAAGAGCAGAGAAAAACAAAAATGCAGAGAACTGAATTTATTGGCAGACTGACAGCATTTTTAGCAGCCTGGGGGCAGGAAGTTAGTTGGAAAGATGGTGGTCTTTGTAACCCCTTTGTCAGCGATGGGCTTTAAAAGTATCGGATTAAAGCCATTGCTGTAGTAGTGATCTAAGTAAGAAACCTTCAGACAGGCGTTTCCATGTGAGAAAGATGTGTGAGAAGAAAGCCAGCAGCATTTCCTGTGTTCATCGAGTTACTTTTTGACCACGGCCGAAAGGAAGGCGGAGGAGCAAAGGGCAGGTGAGAGGGGTTTGCTCTGTCTTAAGGAGCGGGGCACTCCGCGCTGGAGGCTCCGGCTGCTGCCAACGCAGGGATGGAGCTGCTCGGGAAAACGCACCCAGAGGAGCTGGAGCTCAGAGCACAGGCCCTGGGATGCTCTTGGGAGGGGCTGTTTCCTTCCTCTGGCGTCACCCTCAGGATCCCGCAGCGCCCGAAGCAAGGGTTGAGGATGCTCTGCTCCAGCCCTGCGGTGGCGCAGAGCCCCGGGAGACAGCAGGAATGCCTGCCAGGGGCGCGGTGACAGTTCCTGGAGCGACAGCTCACGGCTTCACCGGAGCAGCCTCAGCACGCCGCTGATTCCTGCGAGCTAAGCTGCAGAAACTGTTTGTTTGCGCACAGGATTCGCAAGGCGACGTGAATGGGGATGCTGCCATTGTTCTCGGGATTTGACGAATTTAAGTGACACACTCTGCAGAGTGTAATCGTACCCCAGAGACTGAGAAATCCTTCCGGAAAAAGGAGCAAGGACAATGTTTGTACATGCTCGTGCTTGAAGTACAGATATGTAAACGCAATGTTGTTACATTCAGAGTTAAATTAGATAAAAAACAGGGAAGATGGAAGGAAAATAATTAAGAGGAACACCAATAGATTTACTGTGTCATAAATATGAGCCAATATAAAAACACTTTAATGGTCCTGTAGCACTGCATAAAACCACTTACATTTTTTCTTTGTTCAACTAATGCAAGATTCTCTAAGAATTCATGCTATATATTCTATAAAGCAAGAGTAGTGACTATCAAAACCTATTTATTGAGTTTTATATGCAGCACCTCAGCAGTTTGACTGCATAGTGCTTTCAGATATTTCTTGAGAAGAAAAGTTGCTGACTTGTAGGTCAAGAAAAGCATAGAAGAAAAGGGGAATTTAATTTTTTTAATGCAATATACTCTCACTTTCTTATTGTGTCATTAAATGTGTACTTTTGCCTCTCTGGAAAAGTTCCAACAAAGCTTTTTGAGGACTCATTATGTAAACCGTATTTCTTCAGAAGTGGATAATTTCTCTGATACTTAAATATTTTCCAAAAACTGATGAAATTTATACCTTCTTTTTTAATTTGCCTACTTATCATTAAGTGTAAGGTATTAATAGTGTACATAATTGTGAAAGAAATAATAATCTGACAAGTTTTAGCATTTAAAGGGGACCTTGTTTTGACCAGCATTTCTTTTTTAATGAGGTTACTAAGATGAAAGAGACGATTAAAAACAATGAGGTGTCTAGGAAACCACTTGCATTTTATCCCAAGTTATTCGTGCCCTCCAACCTTGCAAAAATGGAGAACTTTAGGGATGTCACAGAGCACAAGGGGTACTTACTAATGTTACCTTCTGGATGAAAGGAAAAGCACACAGATAACACTCTTCACCTTCCAGTTGACACAGGGGGACACAAAGAGACTCAAAACATCTTAATACTGAGACAGAAATAACACTGTCTCTTCATGCCTAATGATAGGAGAGATGGGAAATCTTACAGAATATATGCACTGCCTCATACAAAAGTTAGTGAAGTCACACTGCTCTGAGCTTAAAATAGATAAACTACGTATGTAAGGGGTCATGAGCAGGAGATGGCACCTGAAAAGGAGCTCTTAAGATACAGAAGATTATAACAGATGTTTGTTAACCAACCCAAAAACAAATTGGAGGTTTGTTCTAGTGGACACAACTGAGCAGTCATTGCCAGGCTCCCTGTGCCAGGTGACCAGTTCTTGGGGAAGGCTTCTCCACAGGGAAGCAAATTATATTCTGCTATGTGTGCCCTCAGTGCACACTGGCTCTGCAGGAAACACCCATGATTTATCTACTGCATGATTATCAGCAGAGAGCAAATTCCAAAACTGTTGATGGAAGCATTTTCAGGGAGTAAATGAAACACCAAGCATGACAAAAAGACATGGAGCTTTGCTTTTCAGAGCAGGATGATGTGTGGGTGAGCAGTTATATGACACCTAATACCACCACATTTGGTTTATTTCTTTATGCCTTTCTAAATACCCATCCACTTGGCAAACACAGCACCACTCTGATAAAGATGTTTTGGAGTGCTGGTAGATTCATAATATTGTTAGAGTGCTTACTGATTACAGCTATTTCAGGGCAATGAAAGTGATGGTATATTTGACACTATTTGATGCCAGTTTAATTTAAAAAGGATGGTTTTACTAAAGTTCGTGCTAAATTCTTGAACAAGATGACATTAAAGCAATCAAAAATCTAACAAATCAAGGACAATATAAATATATATGTATACACTTAACATAGTGCAATAGCTGCAATATTGGTACAGGTCAGTATTTTGCAAAATCCATGAGGATAGGAATAAAAAGAAGATATTTTATAAGAACCTGTTATTTTGTTTGGTTATAAATCTTCTCTGAAGAAGCTTCAGTGGCTTCTGATAGACCTCGTGGCTAGACAAGCTACATATAGTCAATGACTCCTTCATAATGAGGCCAAAGGAAATGGAAAAATATATTGACAAAAATTGCCAAGTAAATTTTAGTAATGAGAAAATGATGTGTATATGTGCTGTATGATAGGTAGTAATGTGAGAACTTAACTCAATCAGACAGTGATCTGCAGATGGACATTACATTCAATTGGAAGATGAAGAAGCTACATTAATCAAATCCATTATCTATTGGAAAAATGTACTCAGTTCAAATAATTCTCACATCTTCACACTGGTCATGTAGCTGCTGTCTCAGAAATAATCTAGCAGAGTGTGCTGTGGTGAACAAAATGTCTGATTTTAGGGAAATCTTGAAGGCAGTAGGGCCATACATTACAAGATATAGGCCTGAGCTGCTGCTAAGCACCTTGTACTCCCAAGTACTACTGCACTGGTGGTCTTGCCTGGGAAGCCTGCTGCATATTCCAAAGCTGCATTTCAGTCATCTGCAGGCTCAGGCAGCTGCTTTCCACTGTGCCTGCTTTATATTTCCAAGCCTTTCTTTAAACTTGCAGAAGTGAAAAGAATACGTATGGGGGATCAAGGGGTGTTGCTTAAATAAAAATAAACAGATGTAGAGTTCACAATAACCACCCAATTTCAAAAGCTTAGGCTACAAGCAAGTGAAGCTATGCCAGTTAGGATATATTTTATGTATAGACTACAAGGGGTGGAATTACTCATTCCTGACTTTCTTGTCCAATTCCCTAAAAAACCTAAGAAAGGACCATGAGGTGGTTATGTGTTTGAGGGATAATTGTATTCCCTATGATAACAGATTTGTTTCAACATTATTCTCTTGCAAGAAGGAAATAAACTGTTTTACATTTTTGTTCCTCTTACCCAGCTGAAGAAAAATGCCTGTTATCTGTCCGTGTAAAAGAATATTGGCTTGTAAAGAAGACGAATTTGTTATGCAACAAACACTGTAGCATTTATTCCTGTGGTATCTCAACTCAGAAGTTGGTTTCTACCAAACCCAAACTGCAAAGAGAAACCTGTCCAGTGCCATGATTCCTTAATGGCACAAACCAAGCAGTTCTCCACAAAGCTCTGAGAGGCACTGAAACACAAAGCTCAGCATGACACCACGCTGGCACTCATCATGTGACTCAAGAAGTGAAACAGAAATGAGATTTTAAAAACAATTAATGTAGTGTTTTTTCTTAGTGTAAGACTGAAGGAAATTACCAGCTTTAAGTTGCACAGGGCAGGATTCGAAGCAGGGACACACCTGTAAAGGTGGGTGTGTGCTTCTGAGATAAAAAGACAGCTCCTGAGCAAAGAGTGTTCCAGAAGAGCAGATGCTAAAGCTCTCTGTATAGAATGGGCTACATTATACCTTGGAAATGTTGATTTTCAAGAGCCATAAATAAAAGTCAAGATAGGCAGCTGAGATATAGGGTAAGTATATGGAGTTATGGTAGTAAATAATATGGTGGCCCTTGCCTTCTGCAGACAATACCCCTGGGAACTACTGAGTATTCCAAGGGGGGGGGAAAAAAAAAAAAAAAAAAAAAAAAAAAACCAAAAAAAAAAAAAAAAAAAAGGCAAAAATTCACATGCAGGGAATTTGGGAATGATTTTTCTGTGGCTTGATCCATTGTAAATGGAGTCTGATTTCACTGGCCTTGCAAAATTCATTAACACTAGATTTCTGTACTCTGGAAGATTTCTGAGATCCATTCACAATATTAATGCAAGCCCTTGTTCTGCTCTCTCTTACTGAGACAGCTGTCTCAGAGGGTATTGTCCAAACCGTTTTCCTGACAGGCCCAGTTCAAGGAGGAGAGGAACAAGCATCACTCAGGAGGAATAAAAGTTCCTTTGAACTGACTACCTCACTTCATTGGAGGGAGAATATACAAGAAGTTATTTCTCTTCAAATAAGGGCCAAGAATGAGAAATAATCTCAGAGAAAAACTGAAAATCTGTGATAGTCAAAATGAGTTTAGCATCATGCTTATGATATGGGAAGTGCACAGCCTCCCTACCTTAAATAAGATTTCCTGTTTCAGTTCTATATTATATGACATGAATTGCCCTTAGCAAAACAAATTTTTATGGATAGTTGCCATAGGGAAATGTCTAGGAGAATTAAACAGTTCACTGTACTATGGTAGCCTTAAATCAGGCTCTGCTGGCAGCTGCAATGCTGCACGCCTTGAGGGACAAAAAGGGGTAAGAAGACAAGAAGAAAAGTAAAAGAAAACTGGTAGAGAAGAGGCAAACAGTACAACACCCCAAAAAAGTGCAGCTGGGGACACAGGAAAAGGTCTTAAAGCATTTAAGTGGGAGCACATTGAAGCGCAGGTTATTGGTGCAGAGTCACCAGGCAAACCAGAAACTCCCTGGATTCTGTTTCTACCAACTCTGGGGTTTGCAAACTCCTGTATGACAACTTGAACGGTGTCCCTCATCCCTTCCTAAGGCATGAGGGACAGTCGTCACCATGTTTAATTGGGGTCAAAGTTCTCCCATCTCAGGAAAAAAGGCTATGTCTGAACACAAGGGATGCTGAAGTAATCTCTTCTCTGGGCATAGTATCTAACAGTGCTGGTTTAGGAAAAGATGCACTTTCAGCAGAAGTTAAAGGTGAGTGCTAACCATTTTCAGAAATGCTTTCTATTTAAAATCAAATAACTGCAAGCTTAGGAGAACGTTTGTATTAAGATCAGCTTTCTCAATGTGTTTTAGAGAGACTCATTGCTCAATTGTTTACAGAAGTACTTGTACTTGGTAGTCTGGATACTTTATACTTGAGCATTTGTAAAAAAAAACTTGTTATGGTCTGAAATTAATGTTGACCATAGCTCAAGCAAGAAAACAAACAAGACGCCCTTCTGAAATCCTAGTCAATCTAAATTATTCAATTATTCTGTCAGCCATTGAATTGTTCCATTTGATGACATTTAACAGGCATCATCCTTAACTTGGTCATTTAAACATTCACAGAAGAGGAGAACCGTGCTTATGTACAGACAGGGCAATACCACCTTGGCAATGATTACTTGGATGATTAAACTCTAAGTATATCTCACAGTTCTTTTAGTGGTGGCTCCTGGATTATTAAGTCTCAGCTATAAAGACTTGGATGCTTTAGGAAAAGATTAGCTTACTTGGCAAATGTCAGGAGTCAGGCACATTTGTTTGTGAACTTGGGCACAGAGGTCTGAGCTACTGCACTGCTTCATGACACAACACTCCTGGAATATGTTGGAAAAACAAAGCATCACTGCATCTCACTGCTTTTCCAGACCAAGGCAAACAAAGCAACTGGACATCATAGCTTTAGCTCTTCTTTTCCCAAGTTTCTGTAGCTTGTCCATCTCTGTATTCCTCTACATTAAAGACTCTTCCAATCTTTGTTTTGGAGATTTCCAATTAGCAGTCCAATTAGTCCACTTAGGAACTGCTGACTTGTTACTTTGAGATGATGTTGTTCCATTTGACTAACAACCTTATTCTACTCATTTTCCTTAGTAGGCATGTTCACATCTTTCTGACATTAATTCACATTTTCATCCCTTAGCTTTTTCTGTCCACACGTAATTCAACTAAAAATCCATGAGTTTCTGTTAGCCTCCTATTTTCAGACTGCTTGAGCAATACACTTCTCCATGCTCGATCTCTTTACGGTTGTCTGTTTTTTCCTTTGGGGCTGTATGTATATTCCATTGTCAGAACACAGTGGATTATTCTAGTACTGCAACCCCTGGAGCTAGAGAAAGAGGAGCAAGTATCACAGCTGTGCATTGAGAAGCCTACATTTGAAGCATAAAATCCTGCTGGGTTTTTCCCTCCCCAAAATATCATCTAACAACATCAGAAATAATTTACTGCTGGTTATTTCTAGCTCTTCATTTCAGTATCACTGATTTCCATGCTCCTCCTTCCCACTGAATATCAGTGCCTCACACTGCATCCCTTGGAGACAGTGGTTCTCCTGTGGGAAGAGCAGCTGCTGGTTACTACCTGCTGGCCACCAAGCACTGCTCTGCTCGGCACTGAGCCCACACTCTGAGCTGTGTGAATTTAAACAGGTACATCCAGACCTCCAGAGAAGATGCCAAGGTGAGACCAGAAAAATCAATACAAGCAAGTTCTCAGCTGTAGATAAAATAAAAATTTTAAGAATGTTCAGGCGGTTGCTGTGCAAACTTTGTCAGGTATCATGGCACAGTAAGATCTGCACATGGGAAAGAACTTTCTAAATGTCTGGAAAACTGCTGTTTCTCACATATCTGGAGACATTTTGGGATGTGAGGGTTTAGGGGTACTTCTATGGATGTAAAAATAATGCATGCCTTTCTTAGTTATGAGGAGAAAATGTCCTGTGAAAGGGTAATGACTTCTTCGGGAGACACAGGACAGCCTCCCACACACCACACAGATCAAAGCCCCTGGCCAGTACCAAAGCTGGGGTGGAGAATGTGGGATGAAAGCAGCAGTTCCTGCAGAGGAGTGGCAGAAGAAAAAGACTGGAAGATGAAGGTGAGGGCTCAGGCACAGCCCATGTGAAATCTCAAATCTCAGCTGGAGAATAAAACCAGGAGGGGACATTCAGGGCCAAGAACTGAGAAGACATGAAGATCTAAAGAAAGGTATGGGCCATTTCCAGGTTCTGTGTGTTGTTTAGTGCCAAACAGCTCTGTGCAGAACATGTGCCATAACAAGGCTTTACCTGGCCTGTGTGACCAAGTCACAGACATCCTAGGCTGTGTCTGCTGGCATCCATGCCAGCTGAGAGCACACTGGGAAAAGTCTGGTACCTAATATTTAATGATACTGGCCTACTGCCTGCCCTAAACCCACTCCTGATACAATCCACCTACAGCCAGCTGGCCAGCAGACAGTGCTGCTGGAAGTTCAGGCGGATGTTACATTTTTTGCCGTGTAATCTCTTCCATGTTTTCCAGCAAAGAAACCCAGTGATACATTCATTAAAGTTGTTTGCTTCACCTGTACCTCCTGGGATAACACGCAATTTTCACATTACTTAAAGCAGTGTTATTGACAGAGACAAAACTGCATTCCCAGTGACTGATCTATCCATCAGCAGTGGTTTGAACTGTTCTGCTCTTCACCCTTTAAGGTTTTAATCTGTGACTCATGAACAACTTCACTAAGGTATAGAATAATCTCTAGAGAAGAGTATTTTTCAATCAATAGCATTTTAGTAGAAAAGCAGGACATGTGTGATTTCACTAATTGAAGAACGTGTTTTTCCCTAGTCTCAGCTCCGTTATTGAAATCTAATTTCCCCACTGTTTTTACAATTGAACATTTCTGGTTGATAAAAAGTTCATCACGATACAGAGGATTTATTTAACATATATGAGAATTAACTACTAATTTTGGAGGCAATTTGAACTGTGTGAGATGAAATTGGTGCTATTAGCATGTTTGCAATTGCTCTGACTGGGAAGAAACCTTGACATCCACAAATCACTTGCCACAAAAGAAGCTTTAAAATCCTTACCAAACTGAGCTGAACTTTTTTTGTAATCTAGTAACAAATTTCTGTTTGAGAGAAGTTCTATGAAAGTCCCAACTGCATTTAGGTTACTTTTCTTTATTGTAATTTTTAGTCTACTTGTCTTCCTATATGTCCCTTTTCCCCGGTCTTCTTCTGGGACTAGATAAGCATTGTAGAGAGGTATACTAAAATTATGATTTTAATCAAATTTTCAGAAGAAACAAATACAACAAAAAACCCAAACAAAACATCAAAAACCAGAAGAACAACAGAAAAAACATGTTGAGGACATGAAAGAAAATAAGAAAATAACACCATTCAGATTTTTTTTCCATCTATTGTGAATAATAGTGCATCCTTTCCCTGAAAAATATTTTTGCTACTCTTTGGGGAAAACCACTATGTAATAGGAAAGAGGATATTTAATAAAAGGGGGATGGAGGGAAGAAAGACTGAATAGCTGTACCAAGGGAAATGTCTTTTTTTCTCCTCCTTCCTGCCACTGCGACCCAGACAGGATGATCACTTCTCACCAAGACATCCCTCCTTCATGATATTCTTTGCGTACCGTGTCTAACACAACAAGACACCAATCCCCACAGGTTCCTTCATGAATGACTGTAATAAACTTATACAGCCAAATTATCCTATTCTTCCCCACATAGATACCAACTATTTTTTCCCCTCTAAGTGCTCATATAAGCTACAGCAGTGTTTACCCCAGTATATTAAAATACAGCAGGCATGAGATCTGTCAAAAACAATTCCTTTTTCCTTGCACTGGAGAAGCTCAGAATGTATTAGGGCTTTACGGTTAGCTTTCATTAAAACCTAAAAAATTATACATACACTACCACTGGGAGCTAATGAACTAAGTGCTATCCTAGCTGAACAGATCCAGAAAATGAGATGTCAAGTGTGGGGAAGTACACCTGTAATTGCCTCTAGTGAGAGACAGCTGGAGCTCATCACTGCTGTTTCTCCACACAGGGGCTCAGTGAAAAGATAACTCTCTGGCTCTCCTGAATTCTCCCAAAGGGTCAACTTTCACTTCAGCTGGTGTAAAATCTCACTAAGATTTACTCTACTTATTCATTTCTTCACAGCCCAACCTTTCTTAACCATTTTGCAGCTAAAATAAATTCCCACAAACACCCTGAGAGTGCCACCTTTGGAAAAATAACTCCAAAAGATACTTCAGGTTTCTGGGCTAGGTATATGCATATATATATTTAATAGGCATATCAAATCAATCTAAGGTCACATTAAAAAGCAAGTTCTAAAAGCAGTGATGGAAGGGGATTAGGTTGTTCAAGACCTATTGATAAACTCTAAAGTCTCTTGTCAAGACATACTTTTCCCAACAAAATACAATTTTACTGCAGCAATCATGTTTCTTTTCTTCAGAGGAAGAAAAGAAATATATTTTATTTCTAATAGAAAAAAAAAGTATGCCCTGTCAAATTCATTCAGGAGGAAAAGTTAAAATAAACAGCTAAAGTTAACTGGAACACTGACCTGCCACAAAAATATTTTAAAGGGATATAAGATTGCAGCCAGAAACTAGCAAGTGGCAATTTTCACTCCAATCATTAAATATGTTCATGTAATTGACTACCTTCATGAGATTTTGCAAAGTTCTGCTGCTTTACTAGCTTTTAAAATTATTTTCTTTTTCTGTGTGATTGCCAGGGTGAGTGGCCCCACTGCCCAAGCATGGGGTCCTCACATCAGAGACACAGCAGCTCAGTCTCCACCACCTCGTGTTGTACCAGGGTTAAAGACACCTCATGGGTTAGTGGAGGCTTTTTCATTTAGACTCATCAGCTTTGGCAATCCCCCTGCTTTCTTGCTTGTCTGAAGTCTGGGCCAAGGTATTTTTCAGTGTTTTGTTTTGCCTGCCTACAACCTTAGGCTTACCCTAGCTTTGTCAGGATTATTTTCCTCTCTCCTGCCTGAAGGTAAGAGCTCTGTCATAACCCCAAAATATGTGAGAGTACAGCAGCAGCAGCCTGTGGACTCCACACCATGCAGGGAGAGGTGTCCTTCCAGCTCTGTGCTGCTGAGCTCCCTCAATTCATTGTCCCTATGAAAATATGAAAAATTCTTCAGAGCAAGAAGAATAAATCACTTCCCCCTTCACGGTGCCACCCCTTGCAGCTGCCTTCCCTCAGCCCCAGAGTGAACCCAGGGGGACCTGTCAAAGGCACAAATGACAACTATCCATCTGCTTCTTTCTCAGCATGCTCTTCACCTCCAGCACGTTTTTCTGGCATGGTGGTGATAGATTTTTATCATTTAATTAAATCAGTCACTGTCTATTTCTGTTTTCACTGCCAGTAGGCTCGGGAAACACTTTGAGAGACCAGGATCCTTCTAGAAACTAAATGAAGCACAAGGATAGAGTATTCCCTCTCTTACATTGCACAAGTGACTGCAAACCAGGGCCATTCACATCCATTCTGCTCAAGTTTCATACTTAATGATAATCTCCAAATCTCCTAAATGTACCTGGAAACATTTTATATCCTCAAATCACTTTTGTTCAGGAAGGTACTTTTTGAATCATTTACCAAGCTGAAAGAGGGTTTAACGTATGGCTAAAAACTAAACTCAGACTCTGGAATTAAAAGTAGAGGACACGAATTTTTGTTACTAGATCCCCAGTTCTGGCACTCATTGTAGCACAAGTACTTGGTGCTAACCAGTAATTGATAAAATATCTTTTGTCCTTTTAAACCAGAATGCCAAGTTTTGCAGCTGCAGAGTGGAGTGGGCTAGTGAAGACAGTGAGACAGCTCTCCTTGCTATCCTATCCAATAGCAATATTGGGGCAGAAATAGTAAAGGTACTTGAGAAGGACTAAGCACATTTTCGTTTCAGAATAGGTACATGCTCATAGTTTATACCCTACCATCTAACGACTGAAAGCCCACAACTAAGGATAGTGGTTTTCAACCAGTGTCTGCTTTTAAGGACCAACACTTCAGTGAAAAAAAAAACCCAAAAAACCACAAAAACAAAACATTGGGGGGATGCAGAAGGATGTTCAAAAGCAGGGTGGAGGAAAAAAAAAAGCAGTAGAAAGACTAACCCAAAACCCCTCACTTTCTGCCACATTTCTGAGTCAGAAACACACCTCAGTAAGGGCTGGTGCTTCCCTCTAACTCTCTGATACTACAGATTCAACCCACTCTTTCTCAGCAAGACAAAGTACCTCATCAAGGGTTAGCTTACAGCAGACAAAGATGATCCACCTGTTCCACAAATTGCTGATAAATGGCATTGCAGTTTCTTTCATTTCTAAATAACAATGTTTTCCCCAAATATTTTGCTGGAGTGTCTTCAGTCTATCACCTCTAAGGCTTCAGTTGTCACCCTTTCCCTTTCACTGAGAATAAGTGATTGCTTCTCTTTATTTGTAGGCAGATAGATTGCCTATATTGTTGCCTGGCCTTTTTGGTTTTCCTCTCACATCTCTTAAGTCTTCCCTTACAGCCCTGACAAAGGATAAAACTGCTAGAAGCTCTCCCTTTCCTTAATAGGGAACGTTAAGTAATCTTACTAAATTGCATTTTCCTCTGCAGTATCAGAGGTTTCTATCTACCTTTCATGAAGCATAGAACAGGAAATTTGTTTTTCAATCCAAAAAACAGCCCCAAAACAGGAGAGCTCTGACTCTCTTCCCCATTTTGCTAGCAGCCACAAAACTAGCCCATTAAAACCAGCTTCCAGTCAAAACGATGTCTTCTTAACACATGTTCCTCAAAGCTGTGGCACCTGTGGTGCTCTCTACAGCCAATCACTGTGTAAATTGAGGTGAGCAGTGAAAACATAAATACCTAAGTTGCAGCACTTTATAAGATACTCAAAGCTGACTTGGACAAACCATGCTAAACTACCAAAATTGTGTCTGATGTTCTTTCATGTTGAAGGTGGTTTTGTTTGCTTGTCACAGCTTGTGGCTGATAGCAATAACAGAGACACCAAATGTAGCCTCGGTTTCTAAGCTCAGAATGGCCTTAGCAGTGTTCAACACAAGACCCAGCTTGAGATATGAAGTATATGAGTCTTTATCAGCATCTTCTTTAGCCCAAACTGGTTTTGTCATCAATCATTTTATGCAAAATAGGCATTAACAAGCTCAGCAGTCTCACTCAGGACAAATTTCTTCTCCAGCATTCAGTTTTGTTTATGGGGCTTCATATTCTGTTAAAAGAGATTCCCTATTTGTCTCATAACTTCCTCTAATCAATCAGGTACTGGCAAATTTTTATGCATCTGGGCCCAAGGGTGTAAATAAAAACATAATACATATTTTAAAAAAATCTCTAGAATCCTGAGTCATGCATCTCAGCCAAGCGCCATAGGAGAACTACCCAATTCAGCTGAAAGTGACAAAACACAAGGAATTCTTTACTAAGCTACCTCAAAATGCACAAATGCAGCACATCTCCAGCCAGTGAGGTGGTTGAAAACCACCACATGCAGAGGTTTGAGGAGGTGTCAGTACAGAAAGGCCAAAAACTGATGTAGAGTAGACACAGGGGGACAGTCTGGCTGCCCTGGGTCATGGTAGCCCATAACCATAAGTCACAGCATATGTCATAGCTTAGATGGACAAAACACCATTTAGAGTGAGCCTTTGCTCCAGCCTTCCGACCTCTTCCTCCTTAGAGGGATTAAACTTTCCCTGGGCTGCACCACACGACCAAACCTTCCCTGGACAGCACCGTGCAGCCTTCTGATTTCTAACAGTTTAGAAAAGGAAACTTCATCCAGACAGCACCACACAGCCTTCACATTCCTTCTCCCTTCTGCCCACCCAGCTAACTCCTTTCTGTCCCTCACCCAGCCCCCTGACCCTGTGTGTCCCCTGCACAGCAGCTCACCTTCTCTGGCCCTCACCCAGCCCCCTGACCCTGTGTGTCCCCTGCACACAGCTCACCTTCTCTGGCCCTCACCCAGCCCCTGACCCTGGGTGTCCCCTGCACACAGCTTACCTTCTCTGGCCCTCTGACCCTTCCTCCTCTCAGCACAGCCAGCAGACTCCAACTGACTCTAGGGCAGCAACTCCCTCTTTTATACCTCTCACCCTTATTGGGCACAGCTGGGCCTTGTTAAGGGTAAAACTGCCTCTGCTCTTTTGTAATTAGCACAGCTGCCCACAATTCCCTCTTTTTGTTTCAATAATTGCATGATTTTACAAAGTAGTATATCCACATCAGCAGCTAGTGTATAGGTATTCATACTCAAAGCATACTCACAGCCAACGTAGCTGCCCTAACAGTGTAAACAGTCCCATGCAAGGGCTCACAGCAGCAGTCTCTAGTGGCAGCTTCCCCCGGGCCAAGCCAGGCACATCTTCACAGAAGGGAGGCAGATCTAAGCCTATTTTGATTAGCTTCATTCTAGCCTCCATTCAGTCCCATGCCTCGGAATTTGGCTATCTCAGGGCAAACAAGTAAGTTCTCAGTTCTCCCTTGCCTTTGACGTTAGTGAGTTCCCTATATTCACAAGAGTATCCCAGCTCCTGTGGTATTTACATAGATAAAACAATCTGTTCTTTGCTTGCTAGGTTTGAGAAGTTATTTCCCATCATGTTGCCAGCAGCTCACCTGGAGCATCATCACTCCAGGTGTCAAAGTTAGGTCCAGACTCTGGCAGCTTTCCCTGCTGCTTTCAAGCTACCCTGGCCTCATCCCCACCTGCACCTCACCCTGCGGGTCAATTCCAAATCACACTGGGGTCACCATACCCTGTACCACCATTCCACCCTGCAGAAGGCATTGGTCTTATAAGCAACAACACCAAGGAAGATGAAAGGAAATAGGAGTGCTCAGTCCTGTCAGGATGTACATGCAACTCAGGTTTTAGGCAGTTTTGAGGAAAAACCTTCCATTCAGCTTAAACCGTTTTCTTTTTCTGGCAAAGAACTGACCCTCCGGTGTGTTACCAGCATGGAAATTGATAGAAGCTGGAGTTTTTGTCCTCCTGACTCTTTCTGTGTTAGCATTTTATTCTGTCACTAGTTCCTAGATGACAAGCCCAAAGGCAGACTGTATTTTTACAGCAAGCATAAGTTGATTAAAAGAACGAAATCACTTAATGATCATTTTGTGCATGCAAAATACGTTTCTCAAAAAAGCACAGATTCTCTCTTCTTTCACATTATTTTTAAATTGGGGCATTGCCTGTGCCTCTTCAAGAATGCAGAAAAGTCCTACAAATCTGAAAAAATTATCTTCTAGAGCCTATTAAATGTGAACTATTGCATTACAAGGTGTAGCCCTTTCCCTTGTAGCTAGCCATTTAAATCCTTATTTACTACGATCTCTGAGATACCGTGTCACTTGGAACTACAAGAATGAGTTATTAACTTGATGAGAGAAGCACATGGCCACAAATTACTTTCTCTTAGTCTGGGTTTTCTTTTTTTTGGTGGTGGTTGGGTTTTTTTGTCACTTTTTTTTTTTTAACAGCTTCTCCATGTCCTAAAGAATATGGTTTTAAATTAGGGTCTTTGACAGCAAAAGCAGAGCACATTTTACAACTCCCAGAGCTACAAGCAACAGCTGCATATAAGCATAAAAGCAGACAGTTTCTGTCTGAATGTGCTCCAGGTCACTGCTGGCCCAGTTCTCAGTTGTACCCCAGCCCCTGTTGCGCCATTTCTCTCGTGCAAGGGAGCTGTGAGCCATTTTCTGCAGAGCCCCTCCAGCAATGGGTCAAATGCTGGGCAGCACAAAGCCAATGTGGCTGCCCAGCACTGTGTCCTTGGGGGTCCAGAGCCGTGGGGAATGCTGCTGGAGCAGCACTTGGAACAGTTCATCTGCGTGCCAGGAAAAACCGAGTTACTGAACTCTACAAGGGATTCTAACTATTAAAAGGAGAAAAGGATTGGGCTAAGAGTTACAAATATTTTGATTTTTTTTTTTCACATGGTCTTCTCCTGGGGAAATGTCCCTGTGCCAGAAACTTTACTGGCACAAGAGCTTGGCACAGCGCTTTTGTCCCTAGGCCACTGTACTAGTTTGTGCTAATTATGAGGTTAAGGTGGGTTTTCTTTTTCCTCTCCCCTAGTGGATTGCATATTCCACAATCAGATGTTCAACCTAGATTAAAAAATAAATAGATATATAACCTTCAGGCACATTATTTCTCTTCGACTGCACAGAAAGAACTCCACAAATACTCTCTGTTGTTTCACAAATCACAGGTATGGGGCAGGAATTTGAGTCCTTCTTGCTTTTGGATGGATACTGTTTTTGACACAATTGTGGCTACCTCTGAAGAAGCATACAGACAGCCTGGTGATTGCTGAAATGCTGGGGTCCTCAATACCAGAGCTAACTGAAAATTAACAATACTTCATAGAGGATGTCTATGACATAAAACAAGCCTTTAGAAGTTCTTCTGTAAATTTTCCAAGAAGGGTGTCTGAAATCTGAAATCTGAAACACTAATTATGCCAGATTTTTCCATTTTTAATTCATAGGAAAAAATGTGGAAAGGACATCCTTGTTACAAGGAAAAAAATGCAATCAAATGCTCCACACATTTTCTAGTATAAGGTAGTTTTAACAGGAAATTTCTCAGAAGAATTCTTTAGTTCAGTGGAAAGTTCTTCCTCAGATTTTCTTAATGTCTGGCCAAATTACATCATTTCTCCACCTCAGCAGCATATTTGAAAGCAGAAAAGATAATGATTTTCCATCCATTTTTGAGTGTTGGCTAATAGAGACAAGATATTTCTGGATGGGTATTCTCTTGCTATTTTCTGCAGGACACATTGAGTTAACACCTCTCCTTCAGTTTCTAGGCATTGTCCTACTACTACCAATGATGAATTAGAGTAATTCACATTAACTGAATATTTTCCCTCAAGTATACTTGTGACTCTGAAACTATAAGTACATAATTATAGAAGCACAGCTCTATAAGGATTAGTTGCTTGCTCTTTAAATTGAATCAGTGTGTTTCCATAGTACCCTTGATCATGTTCTGATACTTGTATTTGAAAATTTACAAGGAGAATAAGTGAATAAATTGTATTTCAAAGTGTATAAAACCCAGAACTTGGAATTTTAAACAACAGTCAGCCTTCAGGGACAGAAGTAATAATTCAGTTTCTTAGTTACATCACCGAGGTTCTGTGCCTTATGTATAAACATATTTTTACAGCTTGCTGGCTGCCAGATGATCTCCAAGATGGGTGGTTTATCATGGCTGACTGAGCATGGCAGACCTACACATATTCTGAAAGGTAGCCCTTCTGACAGCATCTTTACTTCTTATAAAGGCTAATAAGTTCTTCATGTACCTTATCATTCTGAAACTGGACACGTTATCTGTGCTATGTCTATGGAATCAGCGTTGTTACCAAGGTGGCCCATGAAATGAGCTTCTTCCAGGAATGTCCCATCTCTGGCAAAGGTCTCTTGTCCCATATTGCAGCTCAAGAACTGCAGCTTTCAGTCTAAGCTGGGTTTTTGTCCCTCTGGGTTGACGGGACAGGGTCACTTGGAATGGCACAGCAGCAGTGGTGCACTCTAAGTACTTTATGCTTTAAAGCAATCTAGGATTGCTTAAAGGGACTTTGAGTACCAGGCTGGACATGATGCAACCCAAAACCCTTTCTTTTTGAATATCATATCAACAGTTTATTCAAAATCCCTCTGTTCTTGCCAGCTCCAAGAGACTTAGTAAAATGAGATTTGTCATGGGGAGATCCTTGCCAGTATGGTCAATGACCCTTGGAGTGGAAGCTGTTCACTCTCACCCCGAGCAGACACAAATCTGAATGTTCAGCTGCAACTGAACTTTGTTCCCCTTTTGGTGAGGCAGCATATTCTACTCTCTTGAGGGCTAAAGAAGCTGGCAGGAAGGACAATTGACTGTAATGCCAGATACCCACAGAATACAGGACATAGAAACAATCTTACTCAGATATTATCAATTCTCCCTGGAGGAGGGACTGGGTTAGGGTTGACAAATAAAGTAGAATGCCTTAGAATCCTGCATACCTGGAGCTGCACATGAAGGAAATGTGGGAATTTCTGTAGGAAATGGGGAACACAATGCAGTGGGTGCTTGATTCAGATGAAAAGCTGAAAAGTGTTTCTTAATAAAGAAAGCATGCTTGGCTTCTCTGAGAGCTGGGCATTCGAAACTTCCTGTTAGCACAAAGCATTGCAAAAACTAAAGATACAGTGGGGATAATGTTGCTGCAGTCACAACAGACTAAGAACATTAGTGATGGGAGGTTTATAAGTGGAGGCAATGTTTGGCATCATGGGGATTTATAAATGCTTATAGTGCCAGCAAACTGCAGTTAGATAGAAATGAGATGGGTCTGCAGAGCATCCAGAAAGCTTTTGTTCAGCCAGAATTTCCCTGGGGTGGTGAGCCCATTACAGGCTGCAGAGGGGGAGCAGTGGACATGACAGGCTGGGTGATGTGGTCACTGAGGTGAGCTGAGCAGGCTGGGACAGGGATGCTCTGCTTCCCTCTCTCCTCCCTCCTTGGTAGCTGCACTCATGGTCCCTACACCCCCCAAAACTTTCCCTGCATGCAACCTAAGCAGGTTTGTCAAGTGACAGCTTATCTGTGCCATCCTTGTGATTTCTTTCAGGCTGGTTTTAAAAATAGTTTCTGAGCAATTATGTGTCACATAAGAATAAACCTGCATGCTGGTGCATCTTTCCTGTCACCACAAAATAACAGCACTACAGTTTCTACATTTCAGTCTTGTCTTTTTTTCTTTTTTTTTTTTCTTTCTGCAAAGATCAACAGCTTCTGCAGCAAAAGGACACAGTATAATCAGGAAATCATCAACCTGAAGTAAGTATAAAACTTGCAAAATTATGCACTCTGTGAAGAAAGCTGCTGCTTTTTTTAGCATCCAAGCACACATGCTGCAAAACTAAATCCTCCTATAAAATAAGTCAACACACTCATCTTCATACCACCAGGGCTTTACTTACTAATGAGAGCATTATATGTTGGTTTTGTTTTTTTTTTTTCTTTTCCCCTGAAACTAAATACTTGGCATATTTCTGATGATCCAGCATAGGTGGGGCAGCTTTTGGAGCTTCTTTGTTTCACCACATTCATTGAAGCTTTCCTAAGCCTATTTCCAGGCATTTGCACCAACAAGTAGAGCCCTTGAGACATTCTGCCTTCCTGGTGTTCATACTTCAAAGCTGAGGAATTATCTTTTGTATAGAAGTCAGCATCACCTGCACACTGCCTAGTCACACCAAATAAACACAGATATAACTCACTCACATCCTCCATCCATTGAAATGTTAAAAAAAGAAAAAAGCTTTTGGCTTTCCTGAGGATGTCTCGAGGCAATTGTTTTCCAAATGAGGAGCCCTGCCTGCTCCTAATGTCTTGAAACACCATTGGGCATTGCCTCTCCCAGAGAAGTGGTTTGCCACTGCGTGCAGCTACCTTGGACTGCTCCAGAGCTTGCTGGAAAGGTTCTTCCCTCTGAAACTGGAACCCTCCATTTGCAGTTGGGTTTGATAGCCCAGCTTCATGGTTCAAAAACATGTGAGGTATCCACTGACGGAAGCTCATGGCCGCACAAGGAGCTGCAGCATCACTACACTGCTATCCAGTAGTGACCACTGGATTTGTTCAGGGAAAGGAAAACTCAAAACCCAAACCTCTACCTCTTTGCCATGGCAGTATTTTCCCAGAGTATTCACTGTATCCCTCCAAGCCATGTTTCAGGTTGATGGGATTTCTGTGTGCTGCTGAAACATCTCTCAGACAGTGAGTCTGAGCTGACAGAACCATTGTGTCCAAAGTCTGCATAGGCAACTGCAGATACATCTGACAAGAAAGCTGACAGAACTTTTGGCAGATACTTCTGCATGGCTCACCTTGCATGGTGAAGAAGTCAAAAGGGAATGACTTGAAATGACCCCTGAAAGACAGAGGGACAGTGGCCAAACAACAGCAGCAAAACAAAGCTTCAGTGGCAGTGATAAAGGTATCATTAATATGAAGGGGATTTGACAGGGTGTATGGCATACTGATTCATCATTAGTAGGATTTTTTCCTGGCTTCCTTTAGAGTGATAACTCCAATAAAACCTCAGGATGGCCAGGGATAACAATGAAAAATAACACCAAGGAAAAAACTCTTCTAGGGTTTAAGAGCAAAAGTCCTTATTTTTTTTTTTTTTGTAGCTCAACCATGGCTTGTCTAGTTTTTCAAAGCCTTGCAACACTAAAAATAATAATTAACAATAAATGTAAATAATAAAATCCCTTTAATTTCTAAATTAAATAAATAGACAAAGCTACTGCAGCCTATGAGTACACCACTGCTGAGTGTGTGCTGCTTGAGCAGAAGGGGTGGTGGTGTTTGGGAAGGCAACAAGAACAATAATATATTCAGAGTGGTTCAAGAAGACACGCAATTATAAACACTTCCAGCAGAGCACATTAGGTCTGCAGGTTCACAAATGCTTTTTAGATTCCATATTTTAATCACTCATCCTGAGAGAGTCTGAAAAAAAAAATAAAACAAAGCCCGACAAAAACACGTATCCAAGGTCAGGAGTGAAATATTTTTTTCTTGAATAGGAGGGACAATTTTGGGACCTTGCACTTCTAAGAACTGTTCTTGTGCACTGATGTTGGTTGTAGGCCTGGCATCAGGAGAGTGATCCCAGGGAGACAGATTCATCAGGAGGTTTGTGAGACCAGAGTCTCAGCTGGTATAAACAGTGACCTGACACGGGCCTCACGTGTCACCACGTGGCATGAGAAGAGCTGCTCTCGCCAGCTGGTTGGCACCAAGCTACTGTTTTGTAAACTTAAGCTGCTCCCAAGGAGTTGTTTACAGAACAACAATGGATTGCTCACTGATTTCTCAGACACTGAGGAAGCAAATGGAAAAAAGGAAGAAAACCAACTTCCAACTGTCCCAGACAGCCAGAACAGAAACAGTCCTCCCCATTTCTGCAACACCTGGAAGAGCTGATTGTGACTGCAGACCCCAATTACTGTGACAACAACACAGCAACATAGATCTTTAAAAATAAACTGAGATGAAGCAGTGCTATTGATCATTATTATTAGCAGAGTGGGTCAGCATAATTTAAACCTTTTCATTAAGGCACAAAGATGGATTTTCAAGATAGGGCATTGGTGCAATTACTGAGCTGAGTAGGAGGTAGAAATGTAATTATGTAAACTAACTGAATTAAGAGGATTGCACAGTTCATTAGGGTCCATTTTTTTTTTGGTCAACATTTTGGATCACCAGCTGCTCTAGAATTTAATTTCCATTAAAAAGCATTAATTGCACCTCTTGTGTGAAAGCAGAGCAGTCTTGTTCGTTGAGCATCTCCATCCTCGCTACTCTAATGCAGGTGTGGAAATAGCCTTCTGCTCCACACCAGTGCTCCAGCAGCCAGCCCCTATCCCTCATTAAGCCTTTGTGGGACAGGACACCTCTGCCAACTCTGCCTGCAGTCACACTGGTTGGTAGGAACTTGGATAGTTGATGTCATTAAGGACTGAAAGCAGCATTTATTCAGTAAAAATGACGGAAGAGAGCATCCCATTTTGCTAAGTAATTTCAAAGCCCTTCCCAAAGGAGTTTCTCTGCGGCCAAAAAGAAGAGAGAAAATAAAGAAATCAGGAGAGACTTAGGAATCTACGGATGAATTTGCATACAGCTAGTCTTTATTTCACACATTTCTTGTCTCTGGCTTGATGGTCCTTCATGTTACTGAGGGAGTAATATGAAGGCAAATATTGATCCATGTCCTATCAAATAAACGTGAAACACACCTTTGGTCGTCAGCAACTGAAAAGTTTCCTATCTGTAAGAGGCCAACATGCAGATAAAATAATCTTCTAAACTGGAGACTTTGTTACTTGTGCGTTATACATGACTCTTGCTTCCTCACAGGGACATCTCTTTGTCACTGACCATTTTCCTACAGATGCTACTGGCTGACTGGAGCCCAGGGCAATCAGTCACCAGCTGCTCCTCTGCCTCCAGACAGGGTATTCAGCCCACAACAGGCAAATTTCATGTTGCTCCATCCCTGCCAGGCTGTTTCTTGGGATTTTTTTCAGCTTAGAGGTTTTCTTTATTGTTTGAAGGTTTCCGGTAAGTACAGAGGATGCCTTTACTATAAATGTTCTAATACATTTTGACTCACAGACCAGCCTTTTTTAGATATGAGGGTTAATGCTGAAGAACTTAATAAAGACAGATCTGTGGTATGTAAATAGATATAGGACTGTAAGTGGATATAGTACAAAAAAGAGAGTGATCATACTGGCTTTATTTGCTGAAAATAAGTAAAAAACTCCCTAGTTCTCTCCTCCAACAGAGGAGAAGCATATTTATGTACTGTTTTTTGATATGCAGGAAGAAAAAAGAGGATTCATATATCCATGTAAAAAAAATGGCTGCTTGTGCTGCGTGAGGCAGTAGATGTGTATTTGATTTTTGTACCTAACAGCTTCTGAACAGGCTTTACCTGCAGTAATCATCAGGCTCCGTATTTGTTCCTTTTTAAATGAGCATCCTGCGGGTGACTAAGCAAAAGGAACCTGTGGAAACCTCCTCTCGCAGCATGTAAATCATCACCACAACATTTGCTTTTCCCTTGCTGATGGCATTAATGTGGTGCTTCCATGGATAAATTAGGGACTGGGAGCAGCACGTTGAGCAGCCCTGTGTGCCCCCTCCCATGGCTGCAGAGCTTACTGCGGTGACTCATCTGTAAAATATGGATGTGATCCCACAGAAACCGACCTGGTGCTGTCTCCAGAGGCAGCACACCTAAGGGTTGCGCTTCAATATCCCCAGGAAATTCAACAAAGCCCCAGCAAACCGTGCACTGCTGTCTCGGGCTCAGCAGGCAGGAGAGGTCTGCACTCCTACTCAGACAAAATACCTCACCTCTGCAGCCCTGCTTATTTTCACAGAATTTCTCCAGCTTTCCTGGGAAGTGAGCCGGACTGCACTGCTCTTTTCCAAAGCAGCAGCTAAGTTTGGCTAGAGAACAGCAGCAGGAGGGGCGAGCTGCTGTCTCTCAAAAGGACCCAAACCTGCCAATCACCCTCTTGTCTCTGAGCCAGGCTGGCACCCGTGGGCCCCAGGCCCAGAGCAGCAAAGGAGGAACACACATTTCTGCTCAAAGAGCCACAACACCAGGGAGCAGCAAGGCCAGGTTCAGGAACCAGGAGCCACGTGCCACCCTCAGCACGTGAAGTGTCAGCTACCTCAGCCTGGAACAGCAGCAAAGTGACAGAACCTGGTTTTGTGTGCCACACACAGAGAGGAGTGGGTTACAAGAGATGCTGTGAAAGAACTGACCTAAGAACCTGTTCTAAAAGCTCTGTGTCAGTCTGCCTCAAGGACAAAACCTTCTGCTAGCTACCAGGATGGCTCATTCACAGTAGTCCAAGTTCTTATAAAGATATATCAATAGAGAATCACTATGAGACCCACAGATTAAAACAGAAGTATAGAGGGAGAAAATAAAGAGAAAAGTTTAATCATGCAAGAGAAGACAATTGGAGAGAATCATAAAATACCACAGTAAAACTAAAGAAACAAATACATGTTCAATACAAATCAGAATAGAAATACTTCCATATACTTTTCTGTATCTTACAGATCTAACACTCTATTCATAATGTCAATATATATTGTCATATATATATTGACATATATAATGTCAATAGGGTCCAGTCTTGCTCGGCATTCATTGAGCCAGGCCCCTGGCAGTGTCTGTGGCACCTGGTCACCCTTAGGTGTGCCTGACTCTGAGAGGAAGCCAAGCACAGCAACACCTGGGGCTTGGTCAGTGCCATAGGTTTGCTGAGTAACGTGGCCTTTAAAGCACTTCCTGAAAGTCGGGGTTTGAGAAAGGACATTATTTTTTTCACATCAAGTTTCACAATAACCCCCAGGCCAGCTGATAAAGGATTTGACAGAAGTCAAACCTGGCTTCTCATATTTATTACTAATATCTGTATTATGATGTTTCTAATAGACTATCTAGTATCTTCTTTCTGGCTCAAAACAACACAAGTTACCATACCTCCCAATTTTGGCCTCAGAAGAGTCACAAAAGTCCCCTTGCATGTAAAGAAAAACCGTACTTCTACCACAGGAAGTTTTTCTTTTTTTCTGGTCCCATGCCAAAAATTCTCTGGGAAAGCATACTTCACTTAAACTTCCAGAGCAACTTTTAAAAATAGTTTAATTTACCTTTATTACCAAGTCAATCCTCCAAAAAGTATTCAGTCCTTATGGGTTTTTTCTATACAAGTAATTATTTCTCCAGTTTGCCTGCTTGAGATATATGGGGTTTTTTTCCAGGGGCATTATTCTTCTTTAGTTAGCTCTTCATGTAAAGCTTCTCAAATGACTGATGCTAACGCAGCTGTCAAAAGGTTTGAAAATATTTGGCTTTCATTTTCACAAGATCAGATCCATAGTTTTACACATTCTGGATCTATACCTTAATCTCAAATGGCACAATGGATAATATTTTTACTAGGTTAATCAATACATGCCTCACCTCTAGCAATAGAAATCTACACTGCAGTTAATGAATTCATTTATAGGACTAAAATTAAACAAATTATTTATGAAGATTCTGACCATTTCTTGACAGGTCTCCATGTTTTAGATACAAGAAGAGAAAGCAGGTTGGCCTAGAAACAATATTATTGATATTTTACTTAAACCTTAATATTGCAAACTTGTCCAGCATGTCCAATTTTAATTTGGGGAGGGAGATTCTTCCTGAATTTTAAGTTCACACAAAAATCAGTTTTGACTACCTCCATACATATATAGACTTATAATATCTAGTTATTATTTCCTTTCACCCCAAAAAGTTATGCCTAGATTCTCAGACCCTTCCAGCCACACTTCTCTTTCCTTACTTGCCTCTTGAATTTGACTAATACAAAGTTTATGGCACATTTTTTACTTTATTTCCCACACCGCTTCATTTATTTAACAGTATTTTTCTTCTTAATTTGAAGCTGTTTAAAGTAACCAGATCAGAAGCAAATGCCAAGCCAGTGATCTTGCCTTATTCACCAACTGTAGAAACTTTGAATTTCCTCAGTATCCAGTGATTTGATAAAACTTCATCTTACATCAAAAGCATGAACTTTTGCAAATCTGGCTATAAAATAACAGGGGGGAAAAATTGCCAATTCCTTCATAAACTTCATCTCTTTTCAGACATTTTATAAAAAAAAAAAGAAATATCCTGCATTTGCTCTTCCTTAATAAGTATAAAACTTGTTCATTTTCTTTTTTGGCTTTTCATTTTTTTTTGTAAAATTGCTATAATTACCTTGAATTTCTTTCTCATCAACCAAGCCCTGTCTTTTTATATTTCTAATTGCAACTTTTTGATCAGGCCTCTGTTAAAAGGATCCCTAAGAAGCACAGAGAAGACCTGAGTGATAAAGAAAAAATGCATGTGAATGTCAGCACAAGGATTATGTCCCACATTTTCACGTTCTTCACTTGTTAAAAATTCACCTTTCTCCTAATAGATTTTGCCAGAAATACATTTTGGGGTCAGCCTGTTGAATTCCCCAATTCATCACACTGCACAGACTGATCTGAATGTCACCTCCAAAATTACCTTTAGTTGTCTGTCGCCACTGATTTGTTTGATGGTCTCATGTAAAACTTAGGAATATTCCTTTGATCCTGATATTCCCAGCCTGTTGCTACCTGATGACTAGTAACTTATATGTGTTCCTCTACCTGAATTTATCATACCCAGCAATCTCAGACACTTTCAGTTTTTATGGGCCACCTCTTTGTTGCAAAAGCTAATTTCAGATTAAAACCAGTCTGGTATATTTTTCCACATTCATTCATTCCTGTTACCTTTCTTTGCATTCTGGGAAATATAATACAATTTTATGTCTGCTTTTATTGGCTGAACACACATAAAGAGCATCAAAGAAAATATTTTTGTATAAAATGTCATCTGTCTAGAGGCCAGAACTGAGTTGATGGCTGTGTTGAGCCCACTGGATAGGATACACTTGCTTCTGGAAGCATCCTCATAAAAAAAGCAAGGCTGGACAGATATTATTCATTTTTAATCTCCAGTTCCTCTCAAATTCTTTACAATACCATCAAGCCAAAGGAAAGCATTATCAGCTAACAACTCTGGCTTTGCTTTTGAAAACATCTCATTTCTGTTCTGTTATACTGTACCACCAGGACGTGACTGGAAATGCCAAACCATAACAATTCTGTAAAAATACAATGGCAAGATTCATGATTCTGTCACATTTATGTTGGAGGAATGACAACTAACCTTGGCACTGGACACTAAATTAATAATACGTTCCATCGGGAAGTTTCTCTTTGAAGTGTTGCTGAGTGGCTGCCAGGTGCTGAGTGGAAAGTGAAGATATCAGGAGATTGAGGAGAATGAACTGACAGGGCTGAACCAGAGCTCACAGCAGACACAGTCCCAGGCAGAGGCACAAGCTCGGTGTGTGAGGGGGCTCTCTGCCTTCATGGCCACTGTGGCTGCTCTTGCAGCTCCCCCTCCCCACGGTCTCTGTCTGTGGGGATGGAGATGGAAGAGCCTCACATAGTTTCTATTCTGAACATCTGGCAGTATCAACAAGCCACAGCTCCTCTTCTCAGCTCCTCACCATACACATATTCAAATCAAACCTGTGATTAGCTTCCAGGTAAATATGTTGTTTTGATAAAAGGCTCATGTATGAAGGGCAAGTTGCAGACTCAGAGAGGCAAGGCTGGTGCACTCAGAAGCAATCAGGACAAGCTACAGCCTTTGTGTGTTTGACTGACATGTTCTCAGCCCTCAAAACTGCTGCTGAAAAGAAGCTTTCAAAACTGCTTTTGAAAGTCAAGGCCATAGTCTGCACAGCACATAAACAAACAACTTTTCGATCTTACATTGCCTTAAAATCCCAGGGAAAAATGGAACTCTGAAAGTGAATGTACACTGCTATTGTTCTTGGCTGTACTATATTCTACTACCTAAAAATGTCTGAATACTTCTAAAATGTTTTAAAAGGTAAATTGGTATTATGATGCATGCAAGACTAAGAAAAAATATCTGCTCCAAAAATATAAAAAAGAGTCAAAGCCTTCGACTAGGATCCTGAACTAAATTAGACTGGTTTTGAGGTTTAGAATTCAGATAGCAATGCTTTTCTATTTTTGTCCTTTCTCCAATTCCTATTATGTGTATTTCAAACGTGCTATCTACCACAAACTCTGCAGAGTAAGATGATTTTATTATATTATTTTCATATCAGCAGTTTAGAATGAGGCAGGGACAGTCACACAACACAAAAACAAGCAGTTGCAGAAGAAGAAGGAAGTCTGTTGTCCTGCCTTCAGCAGTGGGCAGTAAGAAGTACCAGGGGAAAAAGCTAAGAATCTGAGATTCACAATACACATCCAAAGGAAAAATAAACTCCAGTATTCTGGTATTACTCTGTTGTATTTTGGCCAAAGGTTTCAGTTACAGTTTAGAGTTGATTTAGAGTTGATTTAGAGTTACGGATTAGAGTTGATTCTCTCTGTACTTCAGAGAGAAGGCCCCAAGAATTCTTTATCTCGCACTGGTGGGCTCCCTTCACACCAGGGACTCTGCAGCAGCCTGTTGCTAATTTTGTGGCAAATCATCTGTTGCCCATGCACAGTATGAGCTGCTCAAACACTGACTTTGCAACACCTGAGAGACATTTTCTTCAGCTGAGTCAAGGCCACTTTTCCTCTACTGAGGAGCAAGCTCATGGCAAGACAGAACTTCTAAGAGAATCTGAGTTGTCTGAATGCATACAGAGTCCTGGAGATTTTTTAAAAGAATGGAAAAAAAAAAAAAACAAATTTTTAAAAAAAAAAAAAAACAAATTTTTAAAAAAAAAAAAAAACCAACTTCTTAAAAGAATAAAAAGAGGATTTTTATGCTTTGGGTCAATGAAAACTGGACAAACAGAATTTCACAAAATGTAGGGAAATAAAAAAAAAGAAAAACTTCAACAAGACCTTTCTTTGAAGAACAAGCAATAGAATTCAGATAAAGTACTTTACAAAGTGTTAGTGGGCTACTAAACTAATACATTTGAAAGGAAAGTTCTTACTCAAACTCGAGTAGTAGAAATTATTGTAGGATTTTTCTTTTTCACTAAAAAGGTTGGATTTTGTCATAGGAAGCTTAGTCTGTACTTTCATTAAACTTATCAGCAAGGAAAATCCTCCACTGATCAAGGCTTGGACTTGCATAAGGAGCTCAGATTCAAGGAGCACCTTTATATCACAACAGTTTCTCCAAGTTTTTTCTCAGCCTGGTAACTGAAGCTACACCATAAAATATCAATAAATATCCAGTCACTTTGGTATCCATGCTTACCTACAGTGTATTTTTAGTGACAAAGATAGCTCGAGCTGAATAAGAAAACATTATTCAGTTGCACTCTATCATTGAAAGCCTTTATTTCTTTTTCATGTAATCTTTGAACAGAAAAACAAAATGCTAGAAAGAATCCTTATTCCAGATACACAACAAAGCCCTCACACAGGATCCTCTAACTCCCTGCCTGGTGCATGTTTTCCTCAGTTGTTCTTATCGAGACACATCCTCAAAAGTTATTTGGAGCTGTTTTGAAGAGGGCACAGTAGCAGCAAGTCTGTCATAACAAGGGCAACACCTGTGCTTCCCTGGCTATCTGGAATATCAAATCCAGTCTGCATCTTTTTGTGGTTTAGGAGTGAGACCAAGGATTTCAGTTGTCACTTGACAATGAAACATGACAGGACATGATTATCTGAATATTTAATCAGATTTCTGGGGAAGCTGCCTGTCTGAAATCATTGCATTTTTATTAAATTTGACACTGCATGTAGAGATAAAATAGTCAGTGACTACATTTCATTATTGTGGTTAAAAAAAAGACCGCTTTTATATAGAGCCTACAGAGTGTCTAAAGGTTCAGGTTGCATTAACAAAAGTTACTACACTGCTTTGCTCCTCGGATAAGCCTTCTGGAATGAATGCACGTGGGCAAAGAGATTCCACTCAGCACAGGCTGTAGTAGCACTGCTTGTCAAAGAATAATTCAGCAAACTCAGGCATTTTTTGGAGTGAATAGGAAAAGCAGGGTTTAGTTTGAGTGTGTCATGGGAATGGTGCATGAGCCAAGCTATGGATGACACACACTGGTGGGGTTTGTGTCACATAACCAGTGGTATTTATCCATGAGGGAAGATAGCTACACATCAATTTTCAGTATTACAGCCATCGAAGGAATTGTAGTTCAGTAACCCTACCAGGTATAACATGCACAGACAGGCTGTATATATCACGAAACAAGAATACTTCAATTTCTGTAGTCCCAGTAGCAAAGTTCTAGCAAACCATGCCAGACAGTTCTTGTCTGGAGAGGCAGTTCAGGTAGTTATTTATTTCCAGCATTATTGCTAGCAGATAGTTTCCAGGCATTATTAAATTCCTACTCCCTAACAACCAATTCCCTATTATTAACATGCATTGACAGCCACTCACTACCCGTAAATGTACAATGTATTTGGCACAAATCAAGCTTCATTTGCTGCCTGGGAGTATGGATTCTATTTGATGGACACTATCAAAAACAAACCACAGAACTGCTTGGGGCCAGACAACACAGATAACTCAGAGCAAGTGAAATTTCATCTAACAGCTGGGCAAGTCAACTGGATGCCATCACTCCGTGCTGCACAGTGTAAAAGGACAGAAGTAATTCTCTGCATTTCTAGCAAATTAGAGTGCATTTTCCAGGCTCACAAAAATTTTCCACTCCATTATCAAACAAATAAAACACATGATAGTGAAAATCGGGAAGCACATCTCTATTATTTTTCAGAATATTAAAAATACACCCATTAAGTTGATCATTGATGCACCGACAGTTATTGCACTGAAGCATTAAACTGAGAGGTCTTTTCAGCTACCCAGGAATACATATGTCAATTTGTTTACCTAGCTACCAAATTTCAAAGTAGACTCTCCTGACAGTCTCCCTCACTCCTCCAGGACCATTCTGCTCCTGTGTGGGGCTAGAACTTCCCTAGTGTGTAATACCATGGACCTTCCCTCTCCACTGTGGGAAAAGAGGTTTTGAGCACTTACAGAGGTGCAATCATGACAACAGAGACCAAAACGTCTGCAAAGAAAAGTTTATCCTAATCTAGTCATTGAGGAGTTAGGTCTAAACCAGAGAAGAGTTGAGATTGCCTAAGTTCTGAGGAAAACACAAAACTCATAAACCCTGTATTGCACTAATGGTTTTCTCTCTCCCTGATGGAGCCCCACAGCAGAGAATGAGCCCTCTATTATTCACTTCCCCATATTATTTGCCATCCATGAAGGGAGTTTATATCAGGCAGCAAAACTGGCTAGTGATGGTTAAGCAGAAAAAGTAATTAGCAGAAGACAGTCTGATCAGGGAGCATGAACTGAAAACTCAGGGAACTGTCAAGTTCCTTGGTCAAGAGAACCATGGATACCTTACACTTAAACGTGACTGAGTTTGAAGGGGAAATGTTTTGGAATGGAGGAACTGAGAGAGAAAAGTTAGTATTGGTTCTGGGATTACTATAACAATAAAGGGAGTAGTTGCAAATGGAGCTCTTAAAGCCTCTTGAGAAAAATCCATTATTCTTTATTTTTAATTTTGTTTGCATAATGGAGAAAATTGTCCTAACTTTTCAGCCATGGAAAAAGCCCACAACGTTTTGCTCAAATTTCCAGTAATGTGAACAATCAGTAAGTGACCAATTTTAATGAGACTTCCAAGAGTCATTAGAAAGCTAATGGTTTCTCAGATTATTTCACTTTGTCAGTTGACTACCTTGCTTCGTGTTGGGAGTGCATGTGATTACTGCCTTGCAGGGATCAACAGGAGCACCTCTTATATCAAAAACAATGGGAGGTGCTGAAAAATTGGACTTTTCCTGCTTGGCCTGGGTTTTTCCCTCAGCTCCTTCCCAGGCAGTGGGCAGAGCTGGAGCCCAGCTTGGCTCTGCATCCCATCTCTGCCTCACACTTTGTCCTAATTCACTGCATAACCCAAGCAATAAATGCCTTGGGTGGCTGCTGGGGCTGGCTCAGAGACCTTATTTCACAGAGCACTTGAGCCCCAAGAGGAGAATAAACACAGTATTAAAGTTGAATTTCTTTCCAGCAATATATTTCCATGTGCTGATCACCGCCTCCTATGGTGTTTAACCCATGCAATACAGCACTGGTATGTACTCGGTACAAGAATTAATTATTCAGAGTATGAACAAGCAGTTTTACTCCCTGAAATTCCACTGCTTGTAAAAATTCTAAAAAAGAGAGAAAAAAATCTTAGAAGTCACACTGACACCATTTCCAAGAGAGGATTCCTGGATGTGGCTGGCCCTAGGCATTACTACTTATTGTTCAAAAGGTGAAGATGGACCTTTGCCAAAGGCGAAACGAGATTATTTTGAAGATTATTATGGTCCAGTTACATTAAATCCCTCTGGAAATAGCTGCATTGTCTTGAACATTTCCAGGTTAAATGTTGTCACATTTATCATGGTAAATGCAGAGTATCATCAAGAGATATGTTTGCAGATCTTGGCTAATACCTAAAAACTGAATCAGCTCTATTATTGCCTTTATTGCTGACGTCTGTTTCTCTCTAAAGCTGTGTAAATAACTGCGGCCAACACAGCTGACAGGGAGGGAAGAGATACAAATCAAAAAGGAAAACACCTCTGGGATATTTTTCAGGCCCCTTGACAATATATTTCAAAGACTGCTACTTTCCTATGGCATGTAGTCAGACCCTAGGCTGTACTAGACCCTCTGCTCTAGGATGAATCCCTCTATGACACAATTCTTGTTTCTACACTACAGTAGGGTCACATTCCCACTGTTCCCCATACTAAGGAAGTGAAAGAGCCCATGTTTATCCACTTAATGATGCCATATTAAGGGTAAGAAGTTTAAGATCAGGAGACATGGTAAAAATAATTATTCTCCAATCACATGTGATGAAAAGGAGAGCCCTGAACTGAGGGTTATACTACTTGAAACAGCCCCAGTGAAGCCTTCTCTGAACACAGTTTATTGTGTACATTTGGAATATCCCATTTAGCTCTTTTTCTTTACAGGGAAGGATTTAACGGTAGTAAAGAACACACTCTTCACTCAGTTCTATCTTCATGTAATACAAATGGAAAAGTGACAGTGAAAAAGAAAGCTCAGCCAAGTGTAAGAAAGTGGATAAGTTATTTTGTTTATTATATCCATTGCAGTTATGCCCAGGGACACGATGAGTCTAGGGCCCTGTTATGCAAAAATCACTGCACAGCACAGAGTAAGAGCTGGTGTGAGTTCTGAAGAGCTCACAGCCCAAGAGACAAGACAAAAGCCACTGCAGACAGCAAGCACACAAAGGGGTTGGGAACACAGCTGTCCTGAAGAACATCTTCTCAGGGTCATAGGAAAAGCTTTATTATTTTCTCATTGTCAAGATTGATTTGGGTTGGGTGAAGGCACAAATTACTGGTGGGAAAGAATGTGCAAAGTGGAAAACCAAAGTGGCAAGACGATGAGGAGAGGAAGGAGGAGAAAGCAGGAGCAGCAGAAGGCACTGAACCACACAAGGTCCTGCAAAGTAGCACTTTCTCTATGGACTGGGGACAGAAACAGGTATGAAGACACTTGCCAAAATATTTCCAAAGCTGCAAAGGAACAAATTTCAAATTCCAGATAGTGTTATTGTAGTGATGTCATACACTGATTAAAATGATGGATATCAATTCTACATTAAAACTAGATGCTAACAAAAGGCATGACTGCATTGCCCTCTCTTTCGCAATGTCTATAATTTTCCTGTTCACTACTACACATTAGAGATGTGAATCTAAAAAATTTCCAGCTCTAGGTTAAGAATTTCATTCCTGAAACTAAAGGGTTTGGAGTTTTCCTGCAGTTTCATCCTATGCTGCAGTATAGAGCACAAACAGGTGCTTTTAAAAGAAAACCATCAGGTCTTATGGGCGAACTACAAAATGTCAGTTGCCAACAAAATTCTTTCTAGGAGTGTATTTTGATCATTGATCTAGACACTTTGGAGAAAATATTACCAAACAATCATTAGACACTATTAAATAGCCTCCTTAAACACTATCAGGTTGATATCATTAAGTTACAAAAGCTGATCAGATATGTTTGACAGATGTGCAGGAGCAGCAGAAGGACTCCCAGACACTGAGGCTGTAGGTGGAGCTGCCACAGTGCTGTGGTTTTCTGCAGTGGGGGCATTATGACTGTTTAAACGGTTTCAGAGCTGTCTCAAAACTGTGCATAGGAATGATTCCAGAACAATTGGCAATAAAATGATGAGCCTTTAATTGTTTAGGTCTTAGGGGAAACAAGAATCTGTTTTCCACACAATTTTCTGGTAACTTTCCAATACTTAGAGACAAATTACAATAGTTTAGCAGCAAACAAACAAGTATTCTTTCCTAGTTTATGCCAAAACCAAAAAGAATAGAAAGATGCATGTACAGAAAATAATCTTCACTGCTAAACCCACGACAGCTTCTCCTGAATTTACAGAGCTGCAGCTTCAGCAAGGAATGCACTTAATTCTTCCTTCCTTGCCTCACACTGGATGCCAAGGGTGACCTCTCTGTCTGCTCACATCTGCTCTGGGCTTCTCTGTGAGCAGAGCAGCTGCCTATGCCCTCAGCAGCACCACCAGGACCAGCTCCTCCATCCCCCCACCTCAGTGCAGCACTGCCTCAAGACCCAACTGAGACTATATGCTCTCCAAAATAATCTCAATGAGGCTGCATTTGTTTTTATACTTAATTTTTCAACATAATTTCACCTTTTAAAATTTGAAGTTCTGCTTATTCTTTCTTTGTCATTAATGTGTATTTGAACTTGACTGAAGTCAAAACTTCTAAGGACAGGCTAGAAGCTGAAAAGAGGACAAAATGTGATTTCAGGTTTGGCAATTTCCTAATACGCCACCCTTTAAAAATTATAGATAATTATTATATTGCTAAATGTATTTTTGTTTTCTCAGAAAGCCTTTTTAATTGTGGAAAAAATAACATAAGTGAGAGAAGAGAAATTTTGGTTCCCTCTCCTGTCAGCACAGCAACGAAGACAACTGAAGCAAAACTTAATGCTCTGCATCATCAGGAGCAAGGCAGTTTCTTTTTTTTTATAGCCATAAATCTTGGTGTCAGTGTCCCTAGAGGTTTCATCATTCTTCTCTTTATCCACAGATATTTACCTTAGCTTTCAAAGTGTTTGAATTTGGGAAGAAAAGAGCTCATCATTTTGTGTGTAATTTCAGCTGAAAGTAATTCCAAAATGCTCTGGTGATATACACCGAGCGTTCCAGTTGTACAGTACAGCAAAGACTCTCAAATTTCTGCTCAAGGCACTGACAGAAATTGGTTGCTCTGTGGAGGTAGTTTGTCAATAGGAACAAAGCAGACCCAGACTCAGTGAGGTGCTTTGGGGAATACCAAAAGAGGAGCCAGATAACCTGGAGCAATTTGTTATTGTGGTCTTATACAAGCTTTAGTTATTTGTAACATCTAAAATATTCCTTTATCCCTAAAGAGGCAGCAAGAATGAACTAGTTTTGCTAGATTTTACCAGATAAGACTTCAAGGTATTAATTAAACTGTTACTTCCAAAAGACAGAAATTCTATATAAGAGTATCTTCTAGCTGAAGTTAATCAAAGCAAATGGTCACTATTTTCCCCACTAGGGAAAAAATATAGTCACTGTGTTCCCAAATCCACGGGAGACGAACGATCCTGATTTAGGAAAAAATCTAAGCAGAATTAAGACTTTTGCCACCCAAGTATGAAGTTCAAATTTAAAAAAAAAAAAAAAAAATCTACTTCAGAAAGCCTTGTTGGCTTTCTCCTGCCTTTCCGTAGCCAGCAGGCTCTGGCTGCTCTGATGTCTCTTGAGCTGGCTACAAAGCTGGTAAAACAGCAGTGACAGAGTAAGAGGAGCAGCAGTTAAAGGATTTTCCCTCCTAAAACAGTGAAAGATAGCACTGTTAGATCAAAACGTCACTAGGGAAGAGAAGGAGCTGCAGAGACACTTGTGCTTCAGCTCTAACATCAGCAAGGAGGCTTGCCCACGGAAAACGGAATGAATATGCAGCAGTGCCCGGCCAGTGGCCATCGACCACACGCTGCACAAAAGCAAAGTCAGTCCCCTGGTGGTGGCCTTGCTACTCCGACCAGACAGCCCCCGGCCCGGCTGTAGAACAGCTCAGGCAAGGATTAACCCTGCAGGCAGCAGCCAGAGCCCAGGCTGGAAGGCGCAGAGCAGCACGGAGGGGTTACCGGAGCAGCGGGCGGTGGGAAGGGCCCTGCTGGCACCGTGTTTGACCTGCACACAAAGCTCCGTGCAGCTCCCTGGGCCGGGCACCCGCCTTGCTCAGAGCACACAGCCCCAGGAGCAGCAGGACGACGCTGAGAAAAAACCAGCCTGCATACTAGGCTTTGTGAATATTTGCATTTTCTCCAAGAGAGGCAGCAGCGCTGCCTGCATTCGTGGGCACCTCTGGAGAGCCCACTGTTCCCTCTCCCCAGCCTGCCCCACTGCTCTGCCCACCTGTCCTGCTGCGGCACGGAAACCACGCCCTAGAGCAGCAGGTGGGGCTAACCGGGACGAGAATCCTTTAAAGACGGGCTAGTAAAGCGGGCTGAGCACAGCGGCCCTGCTCCGAGCACATCTCAGCACCCCTGCGCTGGCTGCGCCGTCTGGGCTGCGGGGCATCCAGCTCATCCTGTCCCAGCGAGCACACGCTCACTCACTCCTGCCTTTTGTTACTGCCCATGAATGTTAATCACCAACACCTTCCTTCGAGTCATGGTCCGCCGCATGAATCACCCGCGAGACGGTTGTAATTCCTGACACACCGCTGCAAACCAGCGCAACATAACCTCAATTGTTTCGCTTTCGTATATTTCTTTCGGGTTATAATAAGTCTAATTCCGCTTCCCCAAAGTTGCAGAGATAGAAGCAGTGCTCCTCGCTGCAGCAGCCAGTAACTATGGTGACCAACACCAGTGCGATGAACACACGGTCTGTTCCAACAGGAGCCCAGAAGCACTGGTGTTAAGAAGTGGTGTAAATAAAAATAGGACTGAAAAGAAAACCGAAGCGCTGGGAAAACTTTGTCTGGGTTTTAGATGCAGCACTGTGGAATACCTTATTAATTAACGCCTGTGTATGTGTCTTGAGACCCTTCACTGGTTAAAAACACCAGGCAAAACCAGCAAAGTATACATTTTTTTTATGTTTAGATGGGAAGAACAGAACAGGTTTATTGCTGCCCGTCACACAAATGAACACACTTTGGAGTAGTTAGTGGCTGACTGCTCCCTTACAATGTATTCTTATAAAAAGTTGTAGATCCAGCAGTGTCTGGTATGTGTCACAAATATGACAATAGACAGATGCAGGCCTGCAGGACTTAACAGATCTGCTGCAAAGCCAAGCAAATAATGGGTAAAGCGCTGCCTCACTCCTTAAGTGTGCTTTCAGCTGCTCCTGTCTGGGGAGTGCTGGGGAGCTCCTGCTGCCAGCCAAAGCAGCAGCCTGAAGTGGAGGGGCCAGGCCTGAGCATTTCTCTGGTACTCAGAGGTGACTTTGCTACCTGGGAGAGAAATGTGTGTTGGGGTCATTCAGTAGCTTGGGCTGGAAGGCAACAGAAAGAGCAGCTCATTCCAACCTCCCTGCCAAGAGCTGGGGCTTCATCTGAATTCTGGCTTTTCTGCTCCCCACTGACACTAAAGGGTAAACTGGAAGGGAATGATTTACCAAAAGTCTGCATAATAAAGGATTTGCCAGAATTAAAAGCCAAGTTTCTCTGTCTCCAGTTAAGCAATGAGCCATCATACATAATTCAAATGCTTTTTTTCAAAATATTTCACACATTAATTAGTAGTAGTACTATGAATATTCTTCTAATTTTATCACTGATAGTTTTTTTGCTGCTTCTTAACTGTAAACGAACTTCTCTAATCTCTGGAATTTATACAATACATTACATTACTTCTCTCTTTTCCTTTATTCCTGTTTTAAGAAATGTGTTTCTGTTTACCCTAAGCCTGTAAGAAAGTAATTTGCTATGTAGCTGGCAGCTGGTTTGGTGCCCCACAGAGTTTCACTGGTTGTATTCCAGCCAGAAACAGGGGCAGAGGAAAAAGGAGGGCTGATTACAGTGATATTTCAAAGAACAGTGTGCTGGTTTATTCCCAGTTAAAAGGTGGAAAGGAAAAGCTATAGTTTTCAAGAGTTAAACAGGGAAGAAACCTTAATTTACTTTAATGTCTTTGCTCACAGTCAGCAGGTTTCAGGGCACTTGTGTATCCAAGCTAATCAAATGGTGGTTTCTGTGTGACAGTCTCTCCACCTCACTTGACACCCCTCAAGGCTGTTTTCTACTTGCTGAAAGTATTCAGCCACAAAGTCTGGAGAACCTGAGCCAGGCATGAATTTTTGTTGGTGAGGAGGTAGAGCAAACCCTAGGGCACATTTCATGTTCCTTTTCATGCACTATCTCAAAGCCTCCTCTTCTCCCTGCCCCCCAGCCCAGTGCTGTCCCTTCTGAGTAAACACAAAAATAAAACCAAGAGCCCTTCTTTCCTCACTGGAAAAGAAAAAAAAGATTGAAAACCACAGCAACTTTTCCTGAACAGCCCCTGTACTTCTGAGTACTCAACTCTGCCAACATCTGTTTCCCCTGTCTGTAGTTAAAATGCAAATGCCATCTTCTTTTCTCTCTCTTCTCCTTTCCCTAGACAACTGTGAGACCTGCTACCCATTTTTAGGCAAAGTAAAAGAGCTTTTCCTTGTTGGCTCTCTCCAAGAACAACAAGGAACAAAGCATTTGTTATTTTCAGATCCCACAGTTGCACTCAGTGCAGGAGGCTCTCTGTCCTGGAAAGATGAAGATTCTCATTTGTAGCTTGAAAACTATTTATTGCACTGCTGGTTTAACCACTTGTTTTCAGTGAAAAGCTGCTAATGGAAAAAGCCAAAAGCTATTAGAAATTTCTGCTTGTCCAAGCACTCAAAGCTGAAATGTATATCCAAGCCTTCTCTGTCACATCAGGCTGAGCTTTTCTTACTCTTGAAACCCCATTATTTCCAGCCTGACAGTTTTTCCCTCCGTGCCCTGGAGCTTTCTCCCATTCCCTAATCCCCACTACCTAAATTCCCCCAGGTTAAATCTTTTCTTTTCTTTTGTGTTGTGTTATCTCTACAGGATTCCACATCAGGACTAAGCAGCTCTCTGTGATTCTCACTCCCCCATATGCTCTGTGAGGGTGATTTCCACATCCTAGTCACCATGTAACAACCAAGGAAGTGGCATCTAATGTTACTTCCTAGTGAAGGTGAGCAATAGGATCCCATCCAGCAACAGATGAAAGGCAGCTTGGAAAACACAAGGTCCCTTCCCAGCTTAGTTCCTTAGAGAGAGCTGAGGAACCCAGAGAGATGCAGACTGGAAGTCTGGAAGGAGGAATGCAGAGTCTTAACATCTTTGAGGAGAAGGGGAGGCTGAGAAACACGGTGGTCACCTGTGTGTGTGCCACTCCTGAGCACACAGTGGAGCACCTCTCAGGAGTGCTCGGGGGAGATGATGCTCACAGGAGCACACAACCTGTCAGTGCAGACCTTTTCTCCCTGACAATATCCTGACATGTCTCGAAGAGAAGCAAACGACCAAAATTACTTGGAGATTTATTAACTGGGGACTGGATTGAAGAGGCAGACCAAAATTAGTGGTTGCTGGAAGATGTTTTTGCAAGAAAGCAAAAACCTAAAGAAACCTAAAAAAAGCAAGAAACCTAAACCAAGTACTTGACATGACTTACACTCGTGAGTAGGGGTTCACTTGTGGGCTGAAGACATGAGCAAAAAACTGTGTTGTTGGACCAAAACCATCATCTCTGCAAGGCGGGGCCTCTTCCAAAAGAGCACTGAGCACGTTTAATTCCCTGTGTGGGCAGTTTGTAGTTGAAACCAATTATATTACATATGGGATCATCTATATGACATGAGGTTTGTCAAGCAGTTGGCACTAGAGATCACAGGCACATGAAAATAGATTATTCAAGTAATTAAAATCTGTCTTTTCACAAATTTTTCACCTTTTTTCAGATATGAAATATGCATGCATATGCTTCCACCCCAGAAAGTGTCTTACTTTCAAAAGAATCTGACTTTATAACCCAATATTTTTAATCACTAGTACTTATAACTATGAGCTATAAAGCAATTTATACACACTGGAAAATTATACATAAAAGACAAAAAAGATATTTTTCTCTACTGCTACTTCTCCCCCCTGAGAGCAGTAGTCATCATTAGTAGAAAGTTGATTATTTAAGCAATAAACCCTCAGCTCTCTCTCACAATAGCTACTAAACAACTCAGTGATCTCTGGTTAATACATTGATATTTTAACAAACAACTTAATTTTGTAGAGGAAACCTGTATTATTTATATTCTGTTGGACTCCAAGCACAATTAAGTTACTCTTTTATGATATATTCCACTATTAGCATTTTCAAACACCAATACAATAGAGACATATAACAAAGGAACTTTTTCTTAATTACTCTTTTAGATATCAAAACATATTTAGTTTGAGTTGAGAGTATATGCTAGAGGCAAGTGTGGTCTGTTCAGAGTTGTTTCTGTATTCCAAAAATAATTAGCTATATTTTTTTGATACTAACCCAGAAATAAGGAGGAAGAACATTAAATTAATGAAGCTACATGGCACAGCATGAAGGAGAATGCAGCTGCATTTTTAAAGCGATTTCCTCTGAAGTCATAATTTAAAGGAAAAACCAACTGCAACAAAAAATATTAGTAATCTCAGTTCCTGCACGGCATTTCTGTCACATCTGAAACTCAGACTGATTTGAGCAAGAAATGAACACCAGCATTTGGGGATGCTAAATAGCAGCTTTGTCAGGATGGCTAAGGGAGAGGCTTGGAACATCCTTACTTGACTCGATGTGTTGTCACAGCAATTTGAACTGATGGCAGTTTTGAAATCTGAACAAAACTTTGTACCTTGACACTACCTGGAAAGTCAACATGCAGTCAGAACAGCTTCATCCAATGCTCACAACTGTTCAGATTAAATTGGTTCCCACCCATTACCTTCTATCCTCTAGGTTATCCTCTAACATTATGTTCAAAAAATAAGGTCAGTGGTGAGGAGGGGTATTTCGTAAAGGAAGCTGATGTCCCAGAACAACTCTTAAATGACACTGTCGAGACAGTGTTAGTGATCTAGCACAGCTAGTTGGATGCTGCTGCATCCATTAACCTCATGGGCTGCACGCTTGTATGTCTTAAGATCTCTCTCATCCATTTCCTTTCTTTCCTTCCTTCTCTTTTTTGTTTTTGTGTATCTCCAGGTACTGAAAAAAAACATATGCTCAGAAAAAATAAAAAAACAACAAAACAAACAAAAAACCCAAACAAAACGCCCCAAGGAATACCCTGAAGGCTTTGCTTTTTGAGAAAGGAGTGAAATATCTACTGAATGATCACTGCATCTTAAAGATTCAATTGTGTCCCTAAATTTTATACAGCATATTATCCCAAAGTATGAGGCTATGGAGAAAAATCTAACCCAAAGAATAATCTAACCTTAAGGAGTTCACAAGCTGACAACTCCATGGCAGGCCTGAGAATCTCCTTTTTTTTTTTGAGGGGTAAATGAAGCAGCAGAAAAGGAAATGGTACCATAGTTAAATACATCAGACTAGCCACTGTATCCAAGAAAACACATATTATGATTAAATTCAATGCTTGATTCTCCACTGCACAAAGCAGACTCCACAGAAAAAGAAGAAAATTCTATTTCCTACGAGCTGAAACAGCCATTACAATGAAGAACTCCTTGGAAGGTAAGGAACAGCATCATCCAGTAATGACAAGATAATTTCCAGTGGCAGGGGGAGGATACACCTGATGGGAGCTGAGCATAGCTCTCCTGGAATGACATGGAGCTGTTTGCAGAGGAATGCAGACACAGGACCACACAGCCATGCCTGTCAGACTGGGGCTGCATTGACTCCCTGAGAAAAAAGCATGACTTCCTTTTTGTCTTTTGATTTTGACTGTTCTGGTTTTGTTCTGTTCTAGACGCTGTTCATTGCAGTCCCTTGGAGTTTTTGATCTGTGACACTAGTTCATTGTATCTGCTGCCTGCTGGGATTGGAAGAGGCTCACCTAGTTTTCCCCAGCACACACCTGAGCGATGACACACACTCAGACGAGGACAGATGTTTTGTCATCTGCGCTGTTTGCAGCCACAGCTTCATTTTCGTGAGGCAGCTGCAGCTTCTGGGCCCTTAAATCACACTGGGGATTTTTGTTTTGTCTTATCTATTGCTCTGCATGTCTACAAGTACCCACTGGCTCTGATATACACTGCTAGCAGCCCAGACAACCCTGTTTTCAGTTTCCTATTGAACAAGATGTCAGCAGATGACAACCCATGCTCCACTGATGTCATTTAGTAATTTAACAACATTAAATATGGGTCAGAGTCTGACCTCCACTGCCCTTTTAGTAAGCACTTTATTATTTTGTTTTCAATCAACGAGTTAGACTGAGGATAATGGCAAGATGCTGTGCCATAATTCATTGCAAAGGCTTAAGCATATGCTCATAAAATGGCATCTTGTTGTCTGACACAATTATGTCAGACTTACCATGGCTAGCAAAAGCAGATTTAGTACAAACTATCAACTGCTGAACTCTAGAGTTTTCTAATACAACTATTCTAAGAGACATAGTCAAATACTAGCTGATGATAAGTAAGCTGATGGGATTTGTCCACCCATGTCTGTGTGAAGAAATATGTACTATTTTTTCCAGTATAACAGAGTTTCCCAGTCTCTGACTTGGAAAATCCTTTTTTTTTTTTTCTGGGCTAAATGACAAAACTTAGTCTTTTCTGAAGGTGACTCTTTAGGGAAGGCCAGCACAAGATTTATATGGTCCCTGCAATAGTTCCCACTCATTTACTGACCTCCTCACCCACTTTATAGAGACACCTGCTTGTAACACCTTTGGAACAACCACTCTTGTACCAGCACAGAGCTTCCTCTGGAACAGCTTAAAGGGGCCATAAGTGCTCCTCATAAGGGCCAGCTTCCCATAGCTATTATAGATTTAATTTGCCAGTTGACTACTGTTACTGAAAAGCAGGGTTACCTTCCTCTTATTTTATGGATTCTTGTGGGTCCATTCCAGCTCAGGATATTCTCTGATTCTGTGACCCTGTGAAATTCCCTGAAGTATCCTGGAAGACATTTCACCTTACAGATTCAAGCTGGCAAGGCCCAATACCTGCTTCCCACTGAGTTCAAGAGGAAAAGCAAGCACTTGCTGTGTAAATTCTTGGGAAAGTGGTGAGGGACAGCCTCAGGCTCTACACTGCAGTAACTGAAGTAAGCAGAGGAAAGATTGCTCTCTCAGAGAGACAAACTCAGGACTGGTAAGGCAGGTCATAATACATCTATTTATTGGTTAATTTGTAGTGGGTCTCCTTGTGAATTCTCATTTCTTCTATGTGGAACAAATCTGACATTTGCTGTCACCAGTGTCCTCTTTCCCTTGCCAACCCTGTGACCTACAGTGACCCCGGCTGTAGCTTAAATCCAGCAAAATCAGTAATTATTTACCCAAGAGACAGAAATAACAAACACTTAACTTAGATTCTCCATACCACATTTTTAGAAGGCTGTGAAAAAAAACCCTGAGTCTTCAAACATCAAGACCAGAGGAATGTGGCAGTTTGGGAGGCTGGCAGCAGCGTGTGGGAGCTGGTGCACCCACCCACCGTGACAGAGCTATCTGATCCTGCTGGGTCTCACATTCCAACAGCAGTGGCAGATAGTGTTGCAGATGCTGCCATGCTGATGTTGTGCCCATAATCTGCTCTCATTTCATGTCTTATTTCCTTTGAGTTAACAGTTGAGTGGTGTATGAGATGCCATCCTTCAGGAGTCTTTCTGCAGTCCCCAAGGACTCCTCCTCAGCCGAGCACTTCAGAGGCTGTAAATACAGCTGTTAATTTCTCTGATAAATAACAGAAGGACAAGGAACAGAGAGGAATTTGCATGGCTGTGCCAGTTTCATTACTTAGGAAAATTGCCCTTCTCCTTTTCAGAACAGAGAATAGAGATCTGCATCCTAAATGCTGCATGTTTAATTTGTAGCCTCCCTTCCTGCCCTGGCTCTGACCTAGAGCTACAAAACCACTAACAAAGAAGAAATTTGGAAAAAGCAGTGCTGCTTCTTTTTACCTGTCATTTTCTGTCTACTACTTTGAAGAAATATGTTAGGAATTTACACTTTATTATCACTAGCCTTGCTTGAGATCCTGTATTAAATGGTTCACACACAGAAGTAAAGATGTGTAGATGCATTTTTGTCCTTATATCTACAAGAATACTCTCTGATATCTTATTTTCCTTCAACTTATTTTGTGACTAGTTTCCTTTCTCTCCATTAGCACTCTTTGCTTCTGAAGCTTCAGAAGCATTCTTCTGATTGTATCCATTTGAAAAACATCAACATATATTTTCAGAATCAGTTAATGAGAACATCTTTTCTGAACTGACAACACCTTTATTACATGTACTCTGTAGCTAAAAACCTATTTATATGGCAAAAAGAAATTATACTGGCACCAGAGCTGCAAGGATTTTTTTTACTGTAGCAATTGTGGAGCTCTTCGAGACAATAACTCTATGGTCTTTAACAAAAGTGTTGCAAGTCTGTCTGTGTGTTTATTATTCCACTCTGAAAAAAACAGTGAGAAATGGTTTCTTCTTTCCAACAAGATTTGGAAGAGAAAAAGAAAATAAGTAAATATCTTCTTTTTTTGACAACATTTTAAAAAAATACATGTTTCAGGTATAATTAAATTTTACTTCTTTGAGGATAACTAACTCTGGTACACCATAAACCCAGAGCATCAAATTAAATTCTACCAGGGTTTCTTTAATATAGTACCACACAAATCAAGTAACTGGCAGCACAATTATTTTCCTACCATACTTGGAAGGTTTTGTAGAACGGAATATATTTAAGTTCTACTTCTTAAATATAATTTGCGCTAATGACTAGATCACCCAGTGTGAATTACCAAAGGCTGCAAATTAACAAAGATGAGAATATACCCAATTATTTTTAAAGGGCTAATGGATTCTAAAATGTACCAGTTCTGTACTTTAGAGATGATGTGCTGTTTTAACTCTTGCTAATAACACTGTAGTAGCAGAATGCAGCTCAGCATATCTGTACAGGTAATGATCACCTGTAGCCATGGTTGTGCTGCTGGTCCTGGCACAGGAAGGATGGGACAGGGAAGGGCATCTAGAGTGGCACCTGCCACGGCAACAATGAGCAGAAGGCAGAAAAAAGGAGTTTCCATTTTGTGACTAGGACAGTGAAAAGGGACTCAGAGCTGCTGCTTAGGAAGTCCCTTTGCTGCAGACAGAGGAACCATCATTTCCAGAGCTGTCATTCACTCCTTGTGCTGCTGCTGAGGTTCGTGCAGCACCAGACCCTCTCTGTGTAGGGAACACATACTAATACTCCACAATGCACTCCCAGCAGTCTCAACAATATCTCCAAGACACCAGCTCATCTTCCCTGCAACCACTAAAATGGGATTTTCTGCCAGATATGACTCCAATAATTCACAGATAAACATCAACCCAGTCCCAGCCCTTTGCTGCCATTGACTCACCCGGGCTGTCACACGAGCACCACTCCAAACAATCTTTACTTAAACATGGAGTGACAGAGCTGGATGGAAACAGCAAAGATACACATATGGGTTGACATGAATGAATCTTTGAAGTCATATTTATTAAAAATTAATGCTTAGAAAGGACAAATGCAACACTACCTTAAAGTCTCCTTGCTCAGACTGCAGCAACTGTTCAGACCCTGCTCAAGTTTTGCTGGTGTTGGTGTGCTCGAGCTCCTTTAGTGCAGCACTTGCTTTCAACTTGGCTTCTGCTATTGCCAGCCCTCCTCATTTTCAACAAAGTCAGACACCAGCACCTTTAGTGCTTTTCCAGCCATGTTGTAATATGTTCCTAAAATGACTCCTGTTTCTCAAATTGCTCCCATTAAGGTAAAAACTGCCCTTTTTCATTCCTTTGGCAAGCACTGCATCTTATTGTGAGAATAACTGTTTTTACTATCAGGAAAAAAAAGAAGAAAAAAAAAGTCTGATATTACTGGGTGCTAGCAGCTCTGGGTCTTTCAGATCACACGCATCTATTAGCAGCAGTTGAGAAGCAGCAATAGTCTCCTTACAAAACTTGAGCCTCAAGCTGAAACCTCTCCAGGGAGACGTGTGCTGGCCCCACACTCAGCCATGCAGGACAACTCTACCTGAGACTTCCCAACACCTCACAGAACACTGTATAAAGCCACATCTTTAGCACAAACAAGGAATGGCAATCTTCCTATAGGTTTTAGAAATCATGCCAATTTCACTGGAAGTGCTGCAACCTATTCAGCCTGAGAGTTGGTTTGCATAGTTGCATTTTCACTTAAATCACTTTTTTCTGGCCAAGTCTCTCAGCTGTCAAATCCTAAATAAACCACAAATAGGGGTTTATTGAAAACTTTCCCACATTTTTCCCACAATTGAATGTATCTGGAAAACACATCACAGCTGACCTAGATACTGCTTTGATGAAATAAAAGACTAGTGTAGGCTTCTCAACAAGTCATTCCTCTGATGTGAAGAAATTTACTGAATTATTTTTTCTTGTATTTTTTTACGACTAAGATTTATAATTTTCCCAGTTCATTTTTTTTTTTATCCTAAAGAGATAATGCTTATGCAAAACAGCTGTCAGACACTCAGCCCCCAAAGCTGGAAAACAATTTAGATCCTGTTTGAAAGAAAAGCAGAACTCTCAAACACTTCACTGCTATTGTGGAAAATGCTGTTTGGCTGGAGGAGAGAGCCCAAGGCAGGGAGAATTTGGCTGCTGCACACAGACTGCTGGTGAGCCAGACTGCATCTCCAGGCCAGCAAGGGCACAGACTTGCTCTTTTCAGAGGGGATCTGTGACTACAGTAAGGGGCAAGAAGGAATCCTCCCTCAGTCTGATGAAAATCCTCATGCCCTGTCTCCTCACTCCTACAAATTCTTCATCTCAGTCCTTCCCTGCTCTGGGCTGGCTGCTGCTCCTGCACTGAGAACTCTTCTGTGAAGATGCCAGCCCTCTACTCAGTTCTTATGTTCTAGCAATTAATTTTGGGTCTCAGCTTTTCCAGCTTTCTTTCAACGTCTCCATGTCAATCATCCTTACTTTGTGTCTTATTTGTACTTGGTTCATTTTTACCTTATTTATTCTTTTGCATCATTGTCCAGTTTTTTTTCTAAACTCCTGATGGAGACATAGTACTTCTTACTATTGTTCATTTTCTCTTTCCCTTCCATCAGGGAAGTCACTGGTTTTCTTCCAGCCCAATCCCTCAGAAGAACTTTTGGGATTTTTTTTTGGTTTAGCATTTTGTACACAATCCCCAGAATGACCTCAGTAACCCAAGTTATTAACCATTTCCTAATATTTTCTTTGTGAGGACTTTTACATCTAGTCCTGCTGTTCTCACTCCTTCCTTTCCTACTCATCTTGCAGTCACTGTTACCCAAATGATTCCTCACCACTGAGACTAATCAAACAGTCATTTCCTGCTGATGAGAGGGAACCCTAAATGAGTTACTGGTGTGGAATCCCAGCTCGTGACTTGCAGAGTTGTCTCTGACACAATACAAGATCATGGTAAAGCCATCAGTAACCTGCCATATTCTATTTCTAACTGCTACCCTGTTAATTGACCTCATTATCTGGGGGGTTAATTAACCCCAGAATCCCATTACCCTATTCTGCCTCTGGGAAGCTTCTTTCAGCTGCTCAGAAACCCCCAGCCTCACCTCCTCCAAGGCACTATCACCTTGGCAGCATCACTAAGCCAAAGAGTTAAACCTTGGCACATTGTTCTGGCATGTGTCACAAAGCTTTGCATCAGAGCCACTGGGACAGGGGGGTTGTGACTCTGCTTGGGAAGGCCAGCAGAGAGATGCAAAAGCTTTTCTTTAAGAGTAGGGTGCAGCTGTCTGGCAGCTGGGGGGATGGATGGAGGATGGCAGCAAAATAAGGAAGAGGAAAACAATAAGGGAGAGCAAAGTAATTTATTCTTTCCAACAATCTCTTTATGCTGGGGGCTATTAGGGTCTATCCCTTCTTTACATCCTCCTGCTTCCCACACACTTCTCCCCATTTCCATTTCAGTGATCCTAACTCCTGCATTTCTGGAGACAAAGCCAGCCTGAAGAATTTCAAAGCTTAGGAAGCATGCAAACGAAAATATACCATAGGTACATTTTTTTAGAAATTAGAAGTGATGTGTCATATCACAGTCCCATTTCTACAATCCTGCTCTTTAACGAGTACAAAACTGTTCTATATCTTCATTTAACAGCAATTTTGTTGTCTTCCCTTTCATGATATGGACAACAATTTAATAACAATTCAATACGAGAAGTACTTGTTTGAAAAAAATTGTAGAAAGCTTAAAATTTCATTGGAAATACAGTTTTAAACTGATCTCAGTAGTATCTTTAAAAAGTCCTGTAGAGAATGGTGATTGAAATTTATACGTGCAAGTTGCCTGAAAAATCTTAGTAAGAAAGGCAGATTGGGTATTAAAACACAGCAATGCTGATGCTTGAGAGTGAGCTGACGCTCAGGGGGATTTTGAACAAAGTAAACTGGAAATAGTTCTATAAACCATATCCCCAGCCTAACCCAATTTATGATACTGAGATTTTTTTGTTTGTTTACACTTAAAATGCTAAGAAATTAAATATTTCCATATTTCTCAGCAATTTGTTGTACTTTCTTTTAAGTCAAATGTAATCCTTTCAAATTTGAAGGACAATCTGAAATCCTGGATTTTTTTGGCAGGAAATCTAGCTGCCCTCACAACGCTGCTCCTCCCATGCTGCTTCTGCCCATTTTCTGGCGCTCTCTATGTTGTGTGTTCCGTGGGGCAGGGACCTGAGGGATCATTGCCCTCCATCCTTCTAAGCCAGAACACAAACCTTCCCAACCTCCCGAAGCCCCCGCGGCAGCAGCCGCTGTTTGGCACAGATTTTGTGCCGTGACATTAATGGGAGCTGTGATTTGATTTCAGCTGGCACTGGGGCAGCCCCTACACGAGGCCAGGTCCCAGCAACAGGAGTTTAGTGCAAGATATCCAGCCCTGTGCTGTTTCACTATAATTAATGAGCACGGCTCAGACACAATGTAACAGAAGATCAACTAAATCTATTATGGATCTATCATACTATTAGAGAATTATGCCTGTTAGCACATTCATACAGAAATTTCTGCAGCCATAACAAAAATTACAGTCTATTGTTGGGAGAAAAATTATTACCTGCAATAGGTTCAGAAAGAAAGTAAAGAATAATGAGGTTTCTACGTTTTCTTCTTACAACTTCTCTTAAAGACTACGAAATGAACTTCTGTGTTGCAAATATTGTGACATGTTTAATGATAATTGTATTAGAGCTCTGTCTCTGCATGTGAAAAAGTTGTTAGTGTCACTGCACAGGAGTTTTTTTCCTCCACTCAGAATTCTTAGCTCAGTCACACAGGGCTAAATGCAAAGCTTTTGCACTGGACACTGCCACTTCACTGCTTTATGAAAAACAACAAAATTGTGATATACTTGAAGAATTTCCATTTTAGTGCAATCCAAATTTAGCAGTGACCAGCTGATGACCCTTTTTGACTGAATTTATCTCTGCGTGCATCTTATTCATGATTAGCCTGTGCTGTTAGTCCCACAGTATGTTCTAAGATGATACAAGGAAAAAATAAAAGCAGATCTAATGACATTTTGAAAACATCCAGATGTAAGTTTTCATCTATTTTTACTCAAAAAACCTCCTAAAAATCAGATTGTTGGTTGAATGATCAAAAGTAAATTTTTCTCTATTGCACTTAAGAATGATTCTACCAAATACCTTCACCTAATTCTCATGAAAAGGTTTTATGATGTCACCTCCTACCTACAAAAACTTCTGAATGCTATCAAAAACATGATTTTATCAGTTATACAGTAAAAACAAAAACATAGTATTATAAATATTCTCTAAGACTTTTGCTGCCTCTGCAGACAGTGACAATTTCTTCCCAGAAGACTGACAAACCCAAAAAAGAACCACTCGAGAGCTGCCCCCTCAGTCAAAGATTAAGATATATTCAGAAATGCAACATGGGCAGTTTTCTCTTCAACAAGAGTTTCTTCCCATTTTTAATTCCAGTTTTTCTGCCCTGGAAGAGGCTGTGTGTATGTCTTTACCGGACAGACAGCAGGTTTTCACATACAGAGACCAAAGAGAACTAGTTAGCTTTTTTCCCTGATTTTGTAAGTAGATTGAGTTTAATGGTTTTGGTTTTATTCTAGTAGCATAGACCACTCCATTGCCTTTTGTGGAGCTACCAGAGTATGAAATCACACATCATCTCAATGAAATACCCTCACATATTTATTAGAAGGACTGTTTTCACTGATAATTCAACACCAGCATCTACACACACAGGCTTATTGTTTCTTATCCATAAATAGCATTTCTAGCACTCCATCCACGCAGCATTACTTACTGAAGAGAAGTTGTACATATTTACTAAAACCAAACACATATTAGGCACACACGCTGTGAACACAGGAATGGTTCTCTCCCACATAACACCTCCAGATTGTGCACTTAACCTTGAAACGACAACACTTTCTGGATCAGTGGGCTCCATGTCTGGGAGCAGGTTAGATCTGGGCTGCTGGGATGCCCTTGCCAGCTGCTGCTGAGCAGCTCCCTTCTGCTCATGCCAGCAGCTGAGCTGGTGCGGTGCCACACAAAACTGTCTGGGAGGCAGCAGGTCAGAGCAGAGCCCACAGGTGTCCAGATGGGAGGAGAAGCTATTTGTAGCTGCATGAAGTCTCTGAGGGGATGATTTGCTAAGGCCTCCCAAGGGAATTTTTCTGCCATGAAGAAAATGTTTCCTCTAACAAGCACAGTCTGCGCCTCATCAATAGCTGATCACCAGCCAGTACTACCCAGCATTTTAAAACCTGGCATTCCAGGGATTTCCTGCAGCTCTTTCTGTGCTAGGTCCAAACAACACTGATGTTAATGTCAGTCACCTCTGTCCCTTGCAGACCCACAGTTAGAGGAACAACCTCAAGGAGGTTGTTGTTTTTATTCTAGTGGAACAGAGCCATAGCAGGGATCTGGGAGGTGATCGGTGAGGGAAGAAGTGCTGCCCAAATAAATAGATCAGTAAATGCTGAGGTAATTTGCCTTCCTCAGCTACACGTCGAACACAAGTTTAACCAGAAAGTACTATATTATATAATTAATACCTAGGATTTTATATATAGTTACTGCCCAGGGTTTTGCAGTCTGGGTACTATGTCATTGGATCCTTGCCCTGACTTACACACTATCTTCTTTCCCAGGGGGTACCAAGGGATTTAATTCCATGGTGCAAAGGGCAACTCTTTGCAATTTTCCAGTGGACTTCTGTTAGCAAACAGTGTTTTGGAACAGCTGCTCTTCAGAGAGACACATACCATTCCCTTTAGCATACTAGCATATTAAAAAAGAAAAAGAATATACTACACTCATTTTTTTCTTCGCACTTTCAACAGACTGGGGGAATGTGATTATTTTTGTACCACAAACCTTGGGGTAGTAGTACCAGTCTTTTCACTACCATGAAAAAAAAAACAAGAGAGGTCATGAAAAGTAAGTTTCTCAATTTCTCAGTCATCTGCCAATAAAACCATACGTTGTGAGATGTACAACCAGAGGCCTGTGATTTCATTCATTGTATGGGCCTAGAAAAGCCCAGCTTTGTCTCATTGTTCTTTCACCCATGGTTTTCACAAGTTTTGTGCTGTAACAAAATTGAAGCAGTTTGAACCATGGCAGACAACACCAGAATGGAAAATTTTCCTGCTCACTATTGCAGCCAAGAGGCCCAAATCCTGAACTGTTCACAACTTCTAAGGGATCCACCAAATTCTTCCCCACTGCAGTTTGGAGCAGACTAGATATTAATAAAGGAAACAATACCTAAAACTTTATTCTCTGTGGCTTAGTCACAAAAAACCTGATCAGACCTCAAGAGTCTGAATTCATGTTCATTCATTAAGTGTAAATATCAGGCCAGGAATCTGGAGAGAAATATGCAGATACCAGCAAAGGCTAGGAACAGCGCATTCTTTGAAATGTCAAAGTTCCTGCAGATTAATTATGCAACTATGGAAAACAGGAAAGCTTTGTTTGCTTGAACCTAAGAATAGCTACTTAAATGGCTGAAATAATAAAGAGGCATGCAGATGTGGTTACAGGTTATTTTTCTGTACCCCAAAACCTTCAGTAAAAAAGGAATTAAAAAATATCTGATCTTCTCCAATAGCTTTCTCTGAAATGAGAAAATTCATAGGGTGGGGGAACCTAAACCCTAATCTGAACCCAGATCAAGGAAATTTTCCTGCTGTAAACATCTGTGAAAGTTGGGTGACTCTTAGGCAAAGCCAGGAATCCATGTGGTTTTATTAATTGACTATGTTGCATCATTACAAAGATTCCATCAGGATTTTAATTTTTGTTTGCTTGGTTTGTCCAGGGACATGTTTGCACACCTGGTGAGAAAGGCAGAGTCATTCCATTCACTGTAGGATAGGCATTAGTAAATGACAATACTGGAGCAATATTGGGTGGCTCTTGTGCACACGACAAGGGCAAATGTCTGACCTGCACTGTGTCCTGCCAACCCTCCAGATTGCTAGAGCAAGAACAGGCTGGTGTCACCCTGGCACTCTGCCATATATTCACAAGGCATATCATCACTTATATTCAACATAAATACCACCTTTAACACAGATTATGCCTTATACATGGCCAATTTTTGCTTTAAGGAAGTGAGAGCTGCTGCTTCAGGACCAGGGGTTAACTGGGGCTGATAACGTCTCTCCTTGCAGTAAACCTACTTCTGGCATAAATTCAGACATACAACTGCTTCCTGTTTACAGTGCCAGACTGTAAACAGGGAGTGAAGCATGGAGTATTCCACATTCTGATGTGGAACGCACCTGGAGCACGTTTTACTTGGGACGCAAATCATATCTCATTTCAGGAGCTCTGTATTCATCCCACTCCATTTGGATTAGTGCAAAGGAATCCAACGCACCAGACCTTCCCAGTTTCAGCCTGGTAGGTCAGTTTCTACCAGCTGACTCAAAAGGAAGCTGACATTTCCTAGTTAGATTTTCAGATTAATAGGAAACAGGCAAATTGGTCAAAAAGCTTTGAACTTTTGATCAGCAGTGGAAACACGGTACTGAATTAGCACTAAATACTGATGATCTTAGAGGAAAAAGTGGTGACAGACTGTTCTGGTCCAAGAGAGAATTCCAAGCTCAGGAGAAGGCCTTGAAACTGAGGTGAAAAGGATGAATAATGTGCAAGGGTTGAACAGAAGAGCACATTGCTTAGAAAGCAAAAATGAAAGGCAAGAGACAAACAGGGGCAAAGGTCTTTGAGGAGAGCACCTATGTTTCCCTACCTTTTTTTTTTAAGCATCAGTTTTACAGGTGCTTCACCTGCAGAAGGAGTATTTAAACAGCAAATTGTTGAAACAGCAAGCTGGACAGCAGTGCAAGTATTTAAAGATATGGTATTACATCATTTAGGCAGCAAGTATAAGTGGATTATTTCATCTCTGTCAAAGATTTCAGGGGATTCTGGTAAGCATCAAACAAGTCAGAAAGAGGGAGGATTATAGTTTTCCAGACACTGAAAGCCCACAATTTGGCTGAAAAGGAAAGAGACAAATTCTGCTTTCTATCACACTGATTTATACCTGGGGCAACTCAGCTGAAGTCAGTTTTCTCAGTGGAAATTTAACAAGGAATATGAGACCAAAAAAATGTGCAACTTGTATTTAATGGACAGCTGACTTTCTGGAAATTGGACCTCCAGCAATAGAAACACTTAAGTGCAAGTACTTAACGTGAATTTGTTACGGAGAACAGTAGCTGTGTGAAGATGACAGGTTCCCAAACATACACAAAATCTCTCTGAAACTTAATGCTCAGCTCAGAGTCTCTGTGCAATGGTGAATGAGGCTCCAGTTACACAGGCCCATAAGCACAGTAACTTGTTCTCAGAGCAAAGAAAAGAAAAATACAAAAGCATTATGCAAGACAGCAGTACATCGGAAACAACAGCATTGGATACTCAGCAGCTGAGTTGGAAGCGACCAATGTATTCAACATTTGGTGTTTTTCTTGCTACTCTAGCACTTATTCACATGCCAGAGTTTCAGCACACTGACTCAGGAAGAAGTAGGAGCTGCACCACACAGACAAAATGATGGCAGTGATCTGGGAAGCAAGCCCTGTCTTATGTGCAGGTTTCATGGCAGTGCTGCAGAGCAGTGTGGCAGATGCAGGATGTGGCACCCCACAGCATCTAAAATGAGTTTGGGAATGGTTCGTACTGGGCAGACCTGGAGCACTGCTCTGTCTTTTTGTCCTGAGGCAAATGACACCTCCTGCCTCCACAGTCAGCAATTGTTTAAAATATTACACATCTGGCAGGACATGAATGCAGGTTTACGCAGTAATGACAAAGAAACTTTCATCACCATAGAAGATTAATTATATATACATATATATGTCAATATTTTCCTGTTTGAGGACTCGATATTTGGCAGAAGGAAAAAAATGAAAAAACAAAACAAACACAAAGAAACTCCCAAAAAACCCACAAAACAAAACTAAACAGAAAACCCCAAAATTCCCTGCATTAGTTGAACATTCTGAACACACCACATTGAGAAGTACCCTTGCAGTGAATTTAATGCCATGTGGAGAAAACAGACTGCCCAGTGAGCACAGGGCAATGAGAATATAACTCCTTTGGTACCTGGTATCGCCTCATCACCTGTGCTGAATGAATTACATAGGCAAAAAACATCAGGGAAATTGTCTTATTTCATGGTCTACTTGAATCTTCTAACAGGCACATTTTCTGAAATCCAAACAAAATGCTTAGATCTACCAAACTGATCTGAGTGGGTTTTTGCTTTAAATGGCAGCTGTGGTGTTATGCAAATGTAGCTCTACATGTAATTAATGTATATTGTGATAAAGCTGCCAGTTAATAAAGTCATAAATAGAATCAGAAAACCTTTTTTTAGTGTACTGTGATTTTCTATATATGATCAGGCCTTGCATGTATATTCTTAGCTGAAACTATAAATAGCATTTAATAAATGGGACAGGAAGTATTGTCTTAGCCTGTGTTCTATTCTTTGGCTGCCATGTCCTGTCTTTTCATGTGTTTCCCCAACTTTGGGGTTTTCACATTAGTTCCAGAACAATCAGCTTTGACACAGGGGAAATACTATCTCCCTCCTGCTTCATACTTAGAAAACAAATGAAGGTCATTTTTCTGCAGGACTGAACCTCGGTGACCCTTCTTTATCACTCATATTGCACATTTTCCATTACAAGTGCTTCCTGCCTTCCCAAAGAATACTACAGCATTTCCCCTGCGTGTACTGCTTTCAGTGAATCCAGATTAATGCTGAAGGCAGGGATTTCTGCTGCTGCACTGAGGGGACAGACCAAGCCAGGCACAGGATACCTCTACTGTTCATTACACTGCATGCAAAACCAGTCTTGTCCTCAAAACAGCAGTGTCTGGAAGTCCTCAGACTGGCCTACTCTGTTTCTGAGTATTTTCCCCTTCCTTTTATCTGGCTTTTTCTGTTTTACCCTTCCTTTCCTTCATTTCATCTTCTCCCTGTTTTTTACCCTAGAAAAACCAGACATTCTTCCCACAAACATCCTTCTATTAACTGTCATATAAACCCTTAATCTCCTAATGTTGGCCCTGATTCTGCAATAAGGAGAATCTCTCTAGAGTCCAGAAAAACATATTGGTGTCAACTAGCAGACAATGTCACCTTTTTTGTTTTCCATCAAAATCTTTCCTGGTTCTATGAGGAAGAAAACTCAGATTTCAAACAAACCATTCACCATTATTACAGCAGATTTGTTTAAATCCCACTTGTAAATGCCACTGATTCATTGATAATAGGCATTCCGTTTTGTTGTTGTGGTTTCAGACAGACATACTGTAAACTTTATGCTGAATAAAAGAAAGTGGAAGAATTAAGTAAGCTTGAGACAATAGTGAAAATAATAGAAACAGACAAAGTTTTCTTTTTGTAACAGAATGCATGTATTTGTTGTGACACGCTGCATTTGGGATCATTTTGCAATTAGAGATTCCCATTTATATCAAGAAGCATTTGTTAAACAAAAAGGTAGAACTACAGACAACTAAATGAACTCCCACGTATATTGAGCTCTACCACTGCATCTAGTTAATCATGGTGAAATGTTTAAGCTCCCTTAATTAGCAAGAATTTTATTTCACATCGACTTTCTTTGGGCTTTACTTGTTCTGCAGCTCTCTTTATCCAAGCTCTGCAGTATACCAGCAGTCAAGTCTGTTCCACAGAGATGTAACTTGATTATTCATTTGCAAGCTTATTCCAAAATAGATCATTCTAATGGATGAGATCTAAATATGCAGCAGACCTGTTAACACCTGCATTTATCAGCTTGGCTCTGTGGACAGCAGCAGGCTCCACTGGTCCATAGCTAAACAGCACACTACATTGCCACACCATTTGTTTCTCCAGCTGTTCAGCATGCCCATGCTAACCAAACTCAGTGCTGAAAGGCCAGTGCTGTTAGTAAATATCGCTTTATTTACTGTACAAAATCCCAAGCTCCTTCTCACAGGCCATCATACACCATTGCACCTTTCCAACCTTCCTCACGGCTCCTAGAGCAGAAAAACCACAGAGAACTGAAAGAATGCTTATTGAAAGACAAAGCAAAGAGGCTAATGCTTTGTCTGATCACATTTCCACATGAACCTCCGTTTTAATTAAAATGTAGTTACGGTAGAAGGCCTCAGCCTCACTCGGTGTATCCCTGATATCCCCAATTCATCCCACGCCTCCAGACAGACACAAACTCCAACAGAGTGAAGAAAACTGCTCTCCAGCTTCTGGAAAAGTAAGTCATATTTTTGCTATCTACTTTCCAGAGACAACAAGAGGGAAACTGTTGGAGCTCAGGCTACTCCCAACTCACGGAGCTACCTAAGGAATTGGGAGGTAAGGAAAGCACAGAGCCTGACAGCCACTGTTGGTGTCTCTGCTTCCCAAAGGTTTGTTTCTCAGGATGATGTTCATGGAGGGCAGAACATCTGCTAGCAAATACCCCCGTGCCAGGGAATGGCAGACAGCACAACACATACACGTCACAGTGGTGTGGTGACACCCTCTCACCAAACATGTTGGTGTCATACTGTCTTAGGATGAATATAAATACATCAGGGTTTACATCTGCTGTTGCCACGTTGTAGTCACTATATTATGGCAGTGCACAATGCATACTTATGTTTGTAACAGGCTTCCTCTGAATAAATAGGAACATTTCCTATTATGCATCTTGTGGATCAGAGTGCTGAATTGGCTTTTTGCAGCACCTCACATGCTGGATTCCAAACACGCTTGGCCTCTGTGCCTCTGTTAAGCTATGCTTGTTTGCCTCTAGGTTTCTTCACTTGGCTTGGGAACTATGTATTTTCCTACAACGCTCCCAGGTAGTTATAATGTGAGAGCACGCAGTCAAACGACAACAACTCCTCGCGCAGGTTGTAGGTTTGAGAGAGTGGCTGTTGGAGGAATTCATTATCCTTCAGGACTTTGCCAAGCAGCCCCACTGCAGTGCCAGGCATGTACAGTAATCTCCACATCCTTTGATGTGCTCTTGCACCCAATGAGCCCAGAAAACTGTTGGGGTTTAGTCCCTCTCTACCCCATTCTCAGTCCTGTTTCTTGGGGGCCGGGGAGGGGAGAGGATCTGACATTCCCTGTGGCTTTTCACCTTTTGAACAGTTCATCCAGTCAGCAACCAGCACTCTACAAATGAGACTGAGGCTGCTGCTGAACATCCAGATGGCCCTTTATTTGAAAGTCCCTGAAATATGGACTGTATTTACAGCTGTTTATGATCTATCATCAGCAAGATTTTCCTCTCCACGCACCTCCAGCCCTTTCCCTCTCCCTAGGCAGCCTGTGTGGAAGCTCCCAGACCAAACAGGAACCACAGTCACTGTTGCAAGATCAAGCAAGCAATACAGCCCTGTGCAGAAAGCAGTTCCACTGCACAAATTCATATTTTACAGCACATCAGGAGAACAAAAAAAAGAGAAAAAAGGAAACAGAGAGGACTGCAGTTAGAGCCATTAATGTTTCATGAAACCTCTCACATCCTTGCTACAACTGACAGGATAAAAAAGATACAGTCATTAAAATTCAGATAACAGGATACTGCCTTGGTGTTCCTTATATTAAAATTCTGGGTTGAATTATTGCTTTGCAGGAATATGTCTCTCTCTCTCTATTCTCTTAGATCAGTGTCTCAGGAAAGACCTAATACTTGAGCATCAGCAACAAGAGCCTGTATTGCTCATGTAGTGCAGTTTGTTGCCTTATGGGGAAAGGTTTTGTTTATATTACAGGAAGATGACTATGGAGCAAGATGTACATGTACATTTCAAGGTCATATTTTCCCCGTTGTTAACAAGAACTGTTTACAAATGTAAACACTAAAGTTGGAGAAAAGGACTGAAGTACCCATAGGTAGAGTTTCCCTCTACATCTGCAAGTTCTGGAAGATGTTTTGAAAGGAGAAATTTAAGAAATTGGGACCCACATTTCCACTGTGCCATTTTGCATAGAGTAATGTTTCCAAGGTGACAAAGAGGCAATGTAAATAAAAATCAGAATTTCTGAGCAGAACTCGAAAGTTTTGAAGCCTTAATTTAATCTAGCTTTTATGAAAATATAAAGGTTTGATTTGGGTTTGTTTTTACTCTATTCCCTTATGAAGTCTAGGAGAAAAAGTAAATGCTCTCACCATATTAAAAAAGCTTTAGATAGCTTAATATTTAGAACTGAAAAAGATCATGAACCAAGAAAGGGTTTTACAAAACTTACTTGGTGAAAATAGTTTTCAGACTTTGTTGAAAGCAAAGCAACATGAAGTTTTCCCATCCCTACTTTTTGGAGATTACTAAATCTTTCTTTCTTAAGCACAGGGTTTTGGTGGAATGCTATGAAACAGAACAACACCCCACTGTTTACATTCAGCTGGAGCCCAGGATTTATCCCACAGATGTAAAGCCCAAGCTGATTCATTACCCTCTGCTAATTATCACACAACCCAAGCTCACACACCTGGCAGTGATGGCTTTTCTAGTCAAATATAAGCACTAATGAAGAAAGGCAAAATTGTTTCATGAAGAATCAAGTGCACTTTGCCAAAAGATATAGAAGGAAATAATGGGGGAGAACCCCCAGATTTTTCAGAAATTTGCCTTCCTTGATAAAATGTATGATTATTTGTTAGCCTGTGCAGCCTGCTTTGTTTTAGATACGGGATAGATACAATTTTACTTGGCTCCAGTGGAAAGCCTGAACAGATAGCAAAAGGAAAAGAGCTTCAGTTAGGTTTCCACGTGCAACTCTTTAATTATCAACACTGAAGAAAGGCACATACAACTTTTAAGGTCACTGTCTAGCAAAAAGCATTTGGAGCCAAGTGTGCACCTTTGTCTGCATTTCCTCCACTGGCAGCTCAAACAACAAAGCTTGTTTGTACAGCAAGCAACCAATCCTATAAATAAATCCCAAAATAACAACAAAAGCAAACTACTTGTGTGGCTTATGGCTGTTTCCTGATGGTGAACACTGTACATGTCACTGGCTCAGAAAGCTTATGGAAATCCATGCCAGCCCCTGAGTGCATGAAGTTCAGGTAGGAGTGATGAGGAAGGTCTCTCTGCTGAAGCCATCTCCCATTCTCAGAGAGCACCACACCTCCCTTCCAGCTCCGGGTGGGACCCAGCCCTCACTTCAGCAGGCAGGCAACTGTTTTGCTCTCAGTCCTTATTCAGAGGCTGCTTATTGGAAATTTATTCCCTTTTTTAAGTACGGTTCAATCTAGCATTAGGACCATCCTAAAAAAAGCTGGAAGGATAAATGTGGCCTCAGATCCCTGAAAGCCAATACAAACACAAACACTTGCTAACACTTAGTCTGACTTAAGGTTCAGTACAGTGTCAAACGTTTTCTCTGTGTACCTTCCCCTCCCTTTAAGGGTTTTGATGAGTTCTGAGTTGTAATCTGGGAAATTTATATTCTGTGCAATTCATATTTCCCTGAAAAGTGTACTTGAAAGCATTTTCGAGTGTGTCTCTGAATATATGAGAGTAAAAACTATTTCCCCTTACACTGTGCATGTTATGTAGTTTATGTTATTAAAAAGGAAACTAAAATTTGATAGGACCTCAAATGTTTGAATTATTGAGAATGAAAACCTATTATTAAAATATAAAGTTATTGTTTGTTTTTTAAAGAAGCATGGCATAAATACACATAGAAAATAAACTTTAACTTGTTTCTTACAGTCACCTGACATCTCTAGGTGGCTGTCCTTATTCCATAGCGAGACTCATGCACTAAAGCACACTTGGAGGAAGTTGGCATTAACTTGAGAAAAAAAAAAACAAACCAAACTTTCTGAGACTACCAGAGTCTCCCCTTATCTTTGGAAAAGACTTGTGTTAAGTGGGTGACAATGGCAGCATCTTTCTGTTAACCTCTAAGATGTGTGAAGAGACACAAAAACACACTCAGACTCTGCCAGGACCACACTCATCTTCTAGATTTTTCTTCAAATCTCAGCTCTCTCTATTTTTGCCAATGCAATCTTCCAAGAAAAAATAAAAAAAGCTTGCTGCTGTCAGTCTTTAAAAACCAGAAACTAAAAATGTTATATTTGAAGATTCCAGCAACTTCAAAATGGACCTTTATTAAAATGATACATTTAAGTCTACACATAGGGACCAAAGAATGCGAATTATCGTCATTTCCCTGGAAGCTGTATAGAAATACTAGACCAATTTTTTGTGCCAAAGCCACAGATCTGGCGAGGTCTTCAGAAGTCCCAGGACTCCACATCTGCAGACTGGCCACAGGGACAGCACTGGAATTGTCAGCAGGACACGACATACCGATCACTAGCAGGGGGCTGAGACAGCTGCTACTCACAAAAGCAGATTTTATCAGTGAAATGAAGCCAATAAATCCACATGTACAAACTTCTCCTTTGGATGTTTGACAGGCATGAGTCTTTGCTATCCTTTCAACCTTACAAGGTTAACCCTAACTCTAAAGGGTAGCAAAGAGATTTTGAAGGGATAACCCTTGAAAATTAATCTACTTTTAGAACATGAAAATGTTTTCAACAAGCTGTGCATATTCAGCTGTTACCCAAGTAATGCTTAACTAATAATAATAAAGAAATTTCTCTGATCATGGGGCTAAAGATCCCTTGCAGGACTCACTTTGTTCTGTGTTTTACAAACAACAAATGATACTTATTAAATACATTTATATGGATCTCAGCCTGCACAGAGGGGCACATCTCTCAAGAAATGGCCAGGAGACCACACGGTGTCTGTCCCAGCTGTCTTTCCATTTCTAAACTTCCTGAGCATTTCTTCTGCTCAGGCCAACGTCTGACCAAACTCCAAAGCAGAAACAAAATGAAGAATATATTTTAGCTTTACATATCTATCTCTTTCCTTCAATTAAGTTACTACTGATTTCTCCTTTTTGTCAACTTAAGAGTTTCATTATGTGGCAGAGGAAAATACCAAATAAATCCAACCCTCTGCCTCTTATTGTGGAAGACAAAGCACCAACACTCACTGTGAGGCTCAGAAAGAGGATTTTCACAGAGTTAAACTTTTCCCTTTGCTTTTCTGTGCCCTAAGAAAGTCACTATGAACTGCCACAGGATTTGACACAGCTTAAGAAATACAAGGCACCCTTTTTTTATAGGCATGTGCCTGTCAATACTGATGCAGTCAAAGAAAATATAGAAAAGTCCAAGCCTCATGGATGGCCATGGATTGTGCTGCTGTTGGGGGAAACAACTTTAAAGCAAGGAAATTCAGAGCTGAACAGGAAGGGAGGGAAATGCAGTTCAGCCCACAATATATGTTCACTGTGGAAGGCTTGAGACTATGCAAATGATATTTTAAAACCTCAGAAGAAAAATCTTCCTGCTTTGCATTTTTTTCAAATTGAAACATCACAAGAGACCATCATGTAGAAAACAAACAAGGATTAGCACAATGATGCATATACTAAGTAGGTATTTTCTGACTGCCCTCATTTTAAAACAATGCTGTAGAAGAGACACAGCTTTGTTAAAAGCATTCCCATCATATCCCCTTGTATTACCATGACTTATTCATGGAAAAGAAAAACTAAATATCTGTACAAGTGATTCCAAATCTTCTATCTTCCTAAAAGAAGGTTATAAAACTGCTTGATTACAATAACTACCAAGGAACATATATGATGTTTCTGAAAGTGGCAGTTTGCAAGGGACACATAAAACACTGTTAAAGAACAGAGACATATCCTCGTGTGCTCTGAAAACATGAGGTTTCGCATGTTGGCTGACTTGTGCAAAGCTTGAGGGTAAACTATTTAATTTCTTTTTTGGATGTCGACTCTTGCCTGTTCAATAATATGCACAAAATCCTCAGCTTGGGTAAAAACATTTCCTGAGCTCTGCCTCTAGGCATTGGTGGGAAGCAGAATATAAAGAACCAGACCAGCAAATTGGGGCTCCTGCTTGTCTGCAGATCTTCCTGGGACACCAGTGTCCCAGGGACTATGTCTGCAGGTGTGTCAGTGTGTTTGCGGAACAGACACTCCTCAGTCTGAACCACAGCCCTCTCTGGGCTCTACTGCTGACACTGAGGAGGAGGGGAAAGGCAAAGGACTCCCACCTCTAGCCCCACTATAACTAATCCTTCTTATTTTCCTTTCAAGTCAAAAGGACAGCAAGTGGTGACATTTAAATGCCATTCTGCCTCTTTATAGGCTATTTTCCTTGCACACAAGGAGGAAGAAAACATAAGTGTGAATAGGCAGGAATGGACAGAGTGTTTGAAAGGAAGATGTTTCTGTCTGTTAAGTCCCTGACTCTGCTCCCTGGTGCTTTCAGATTCCATGGCTTGCTTTTGCAGAGGTGTGACCCCACAGCTTTGCTCCCATGGGCCAGCCTGCCCTGTGCCATCCCACTGGCCCACAGCAGTGACTCAGGCAGCTGAGTACACCTTTCAATTCAACCCAAGGCATCATTTGAACTCTCTGCTCCTCAGATACACAGTGGTGTGTGTTTACTTCAGAGACCCCCATATCAACTCTCCCCAGTAACCCAGCAGTCTGAAAGAGATTTATCTTCCTGTCTCAAGTCCCCATCTGCTAAATCTAAAGTGCAGCCTGTCCATCTGTGACTCTCACTATTAGCTCGTTCAGACAGCCACTTATTTGGAAAAACACATCAAGACACTAGAGACAGGGAAGGAGAAATGTATCTTAAAAGAAACAAAATAACCAAGCAATGCATAAATGTGAGGGAGGTCAACAGCAGAGTAAGTGAAAACACAAGCTTCACATTTGTTTCCCCAGAGAAAACTGCAAGAAGGAAAAAGAAGTGTAATCTACTACAGCAAATATCTAATATCCTCACCTCCTTCAGTGGAAGGAATGATCTGGCATTATCTTTCACGAGGAAAATAATGAAATAAGATCAGCTACTCATTCTTTCTCTGGAGTTTGAAATACCAGCTCTCTTTCACCAGCTAAACATTCCCCACTGCTGGTTTTCTACCACTGAAGCTGCACTTCTAATGAAGCATTAAGGGTAACACAGTCACCAGAACCAACCTTCAGCTGTGCTACTGCTTCCCTCCCAGAAATTTTGATGGAGAGGGTGCTGCACCAAGTCTTTGGGGACTGGCCAAGTGCCTTCAGTCTAGTTTGACCAGCTCCCATCCACAGTCCTCTGATAGCTGTGCTTATTAGAGCTGAGTGGATTAGGGAGGCGATGGTGTATGTTCGTGGAACGTAACTGCTTGTCTCTAGCCTCCCTGATAAATATTAATCATCCAATCCCAGTGTGCTTCCTCTCCAGTCTTTCAATTCTGGATTTATCCCCTAAAATTGCTTTCCTTGAGAATTTTACAGCTAGCTAATTGACTTGCTGTTCCTTCTCTTGCCCTGTGCATGAATAAGGTCTCCTCAGAGTTCTGCTTGAAGCTCTTTCCTTTAATAAAAGTACTGTGTTGTATTCATAAACCACCTGGATGGAAGGTTCACAGAAACCACAGCAGTATTTAAAGGGGAATAATCACTGAACAAATACTGAGCATCTTTATAAGAACTCAACTTCATATGAAAATACCTGAGACATATGGCCAGGGAGGAATGGATTGTCATGTGCTGAAATGGTAAAGCTTTAGGGAAAATTGCAAGAAATAGATTTAAAAAAGAGAAAATGACAAAGAAAATAATCTTTCTCTTCTCCTCTACGTTAATATTTGATTATTCGCAATACCTGTTTCCATAAAAACTTTGATTTCCCCCCCCAATTTATTTTACACATAAATTGCCATTTTGCAGATGTTACAGAACTTAACATTGATTATTAGAAGAATTTTGAGTGTAAGTAGATTTGTTACTTTGTGGCTATTGATAAAGAGGTGAGTGTACAGGATTCCAAGAAGTGTGCTGATGCTTTCCTGCTATGGATAACAGTCTTGTTATGGAGTGGACTTCTGTGGGGAGAAAGGGAACTAAACAGCAAAAGCAACCCATGCTGTAGGCCACCTTGTTTCTGCATATGCACCCAGCAACCAAAAACTATAAAAATGCAAATTATTCATTGATAATTACATAGTTATTGTTACGTTTCAGAGCCAGAGATTAAGTGAGGCTATTCTTCCTGCTTTTCCAAAACTCATTTCTTTGAATTGCCACTTTACATTTTGGACACCACCTCTTCATCCACAAAAGCTGGGCACCACTACCATACTTGGCATCAGACACACTCTGTGTGTACACATGTTTTTATGTAAGGTATAAAACTATTTTTAATCTGGAATATTGTTCTAGATCTGTGTTTGAATTCTGTATCTACAAAATAGATTTTCCTCATGGATTTTTCTCTTGGCTTTTTTTTTCTTCCACTAATCTCAGAATTACATAAAAACCAACATTTGGTGTGGCATTTAGGCCTTTTTACATCTTAGTATTCTTCAAAAGAAGAAATTTAAGCTGCGTGTGATGGAAAGGCGAACAACTGAGAAAATGCTCTGCTGCTGCCCCACAGAGGATCCTACACTGCTACTCCAACTCCCTCTTAACTCTGAAGGAATGGCTGAGTTAGATATTACTGACATATTCTAATATTGCCATTCAAGATGAGGTCTGACACCGATTTTAATCTGTGAGAAAATTGTACCTCTGGCACCAAGCTCTCAGTTCAGAACATCTGTGCAAAGGCTTATGACCTCTGCAGAGGCATCTAAATTATTTCTAATGACCATTTTAGTGCCCAACAGTTTTCCATTACAGCTGTTTTCTCTAAACACCTGAACTGACCACGAGGTTTCCAGGGAACTAAATACTAACAGATTGAATTTTTTTTCTCTCTAGTAATAGTTTGTAATACCTCTGGACTCAGGCAACTTGTCTGCTTACACGCTCAGGATTTCTTTTTCGAAGAGTGTGGTCACTGTGAGGCAAAAAAAAAAAAACCTCAAGAATCTCTTCAATATGCAGATAAAGCAGAACTCAGTGACAGAGAACAACTTTGCTTGCTGTCAAAGGGGAAGAATGGGCACTTCCTTGGAAACAATGCTCTGCTCAGTGCTGGATGGGAGACAGCCCATCGAGGAGCAGGTAGGGAAACAAAGGGAACAGACTGACTGAGGTATGGACAGGTGTCAAGATGTTATCCCTGTTCTCCTGTCTCCCAGTCCCTCTTGCATCAGGTAGATATAGATGAGGAAGCTGTAAATAGTCCAGATAATGTCAAAATGCCTTTGTGCCAGCAAAAAGCATTCAGGTACATATTTACTTTAAAAAGGACAGATCCCGCTCTGCCTCATACTGTTCCCCCCACAATATCAAAAGGGCTTTTAAGCCTTTTTTTCACTTATGTGCTGCTATTTTTGTAATTATTGTATTGACCATAGCAACATATTTCAAGCTTGAATACATATAGTGCATTTATTGTTCTTGGAAACACTCTCAGATACACAGTTCACCTACTTATCTTTCCTATATCATATTCACAACAGATGTTTTTCCCCTTGTACAATAATTACTTGCACTCTGTTCCCATTAGGTATGCACCGAGAGAAAAACGATATGATTACTATTTAGTCACTTTTAGCATGAGTAGCCTGGAGGGTTATATTTTATGATGCATTTCTAATCACTGTACCATGCTAAAACGATACAGAACAAGTCTAGAGCTGCACCTAACCATCTCCCTATGGACAGAATTTTTCAGGGATGACCCTGATACTCAGTTACTGCTCTGGAAGTCAGCATTTGCTACAGGGTTAAGTAAAACCATAACTGAGCTATTTTAGGCTATTAAAAGTGTCTCAGGAGGAATTAAAACTACAAAACAGTCTACCAAAAACAAACTCTGTCAAACCGGTGTTAGCCAACTTTTTCTGAGCTGGTCATTCCCTCATCAGCAGTCTGAAGGGGCTGCACAGAGCTTCCCAACTACTGCAGCACTCTCAGACATTGAACCCCTCCCTTTCCAGCTCAGCTGGGCAGATTTATCCCACATCCTTGCTACCTGTTTTACTGTGAGACGCTACATGCCAGATATGGCTGTTTAGGGTGGGATCTCCTGTCGTATGTCTGTGGTGTGGATCCTGGAGCGGCCCTGCAGTGCAACCAGTGCCAGAGCTTCACCAGAAATCAAACTCAGCTTAAAGCCCTGTAGGAGACCCACTCACACCTCGGCCAGTTTTTCAGTCAGGACACACACTGCATCCCACATCATACAAAATAAACTTCCACTGAGTGCTTTCACCTCAGCCTATTTGCATAGAGATGTTTCTGCAGTAACAAATGTATGAGTCATATCTTACTTTTGTCATGAGAGACCTACATCAGCATAAACCACTAAGACCTTATTTGACATTTTGACATTGCTGATTTCTATAAGAGAAAAGAATGAAAGCTTAAAGGTTTCTTTCCTTGCAAAAAAAAAAATAATAAACACAAGCACACTTTTGACACATGTGAGAATGAACAAATAAAATGAAAACATGTTCTTTTTCCCTAGAATAGCTAAGAGAAGGGTGATTAATGAGTTGGAACTTACAGCACAGAGGAGAGAAACTTGAAGGGTTGCTAATGTTAGAACAAGCTATGGCAATTCAGAGTCCCTGAACACATGAAAGAAAAATAGCAGTGACATCATTCAAATGTGCTGCAAGTTCTTCAGGAAAAGTAACTTAGCTTTTCACCCTGGGATGACAATCTACAGCTTCAGCTAAAGCCTTGCCTGCGTACTGCGTGGGGCATACATCCTGTGCACGTGTGCAGCTCTGGATAGCATACCCTCCTCTCAGGGGATGGAACCAATGAGACACACCCACCCTCACTTCAGAGACAGAAAGCAGATGAGAAGGATGTTCCAGCTCATGAAATATTGCAGACTCCAAAGGAATATCTGTGCATCATGGTGGCCCACAGCTACAAGTCACATATATCACAGCATATGTCATAGTCAAGATGGACACACCACTGTTTAGAGTGCTAAACTTTTCTTTTGCAGCATTGCACAGCCTTCTGACTCCTTCTTCCTTAGAGGACTAAAAGCTTTATTTGCATGGGCAGCACCACTCAGCCCTTTCCGTGGGCAGCACCACACAGCCTTCAGAGGACTAAACTTTCAGCTCTCTGACTCCTTGTTCCTTAGAGAACTAAATTTTCCCCGGGCAGCACCACACAGCTTTCTGGTTTCTTCTGCCCACCCAGCTAACTCCTGTCTGTCCCTCACCCAGCCCCCTGACCCTCTGTGTCCCCTGCACAGCAGCTCACCTTCTCTGTCCCTCACCCAGCCCCTGACCCTGGGTATCCCCTGCACACAGCTCACCTTCTCTGGCCCTTCCTCCTCTCAGCACAGCCACCAGACTCCAACTAACTCTAGGGCAGCAACTCCCTCTTTTATACCTCTCACCCTTATTGGGCACAGCTGGGCCTTCTTAAGGGTAAAACTGCCTCTGCTTTTTTGTAATTAGTATAGCTGCCCACACCTGTGGATGTCAGAAAATTCCAAGAAAGGAGGCAGACTCTGAACTCTGAAAGTAATTTTGTTTGAGAGCTCAACTTCTACAAACTGTTCTTGAATGCCTGTTCCCCTCATGCAAAACAGGGTAGCTCATATAATGGAAATCACACTTTTCCAAGCACTTTGGAATTGAGCGTGTCTTTTGATACCATTCAAATAAATCATAAGTCATTAAACCATAAGTCTGGCTACTAGAAAGAATGGTCAGAGGAACAGAAAACATCTTGAAAATTGGGTGTTGGTTCAGAAAATACAGACTGGTAGGGAGAAATAAAGATGTAACATTTCCATATACCTGCATGTCTCACTCTATGCAGAGAAAGAACATCCCACACATTCATCTGTTCTAGGGCTACAGTCCATGGCTACATTACAAAGGGTCACCAAATATTTCCAGAAATATTACACACCTGGTTCCTGTGACACAGCCTCCTCCATAGCATAAATAATGCTGTTTGTGCCCTGAAGCTAAGAACCCGACTGATAAAGGATATTTGATGGCCACCACACCAGAGACATTGGGTTCAGTGTGCAAACCTGACAGTCTCCAGGCCAGCAGTGTGTAGTCCAGAGCTCCTCTCTCTCCTCTTTCCTCCCTTGTTCAGTGAAAGAGAGCAGACACTGACAAAGAAGACAGGGAAAGAGGTGCTTGTGTCACTGTAGGGAGACACAGGTGGCTTTAGCTTCTTGCCACAGCTCAGCTACAATGTCCTTTTTAAAGACTGGAGGTGAGTGTTTACAAGACCACCAAGGTCACCAAGGTCCAGTGACAGGCTGACCTCTGTGCTGTCACCAAGAGAAGAGCTTAGGCGGTGGCCCTGGTGCCAGCTTCTGCAGCTGTACACTGAATATATCCCCTGAGTCTAAACCCTTTTAGTGGCAGTAATTCCAAAAAGGAAGTGTGTTAATGGATACTTAAAATACTGCCAAGTCCTTCAAGTACATACTTGGAATACTGGCCAAGATGGGCAGAAAATGCTTCTTTTCCCTAGTTTCAGACACGTTGCTTTCATTTGGAGCTTCAGCTTTGAGATGTCTTACCCTCCCTGACCTCTGTTTTCTCCAAAATTTCAAAATCACAGATTCAAACCAATCCAGCTCTAAAAAACTCCAAGGCTGTTTATGCAAGGACTTCCCAGATGAAACTCCTGCTACCTTTACAAAGTGCATGAGGAGCAGACAGGCACTCACTGGGAGAGACTGGCCTCCCAGTCTTCCCTGTCACTTCACATCCTAAAAAACTATTGTGATGTGACACAGAGAACTTAAAATAACAACTAATTCCATTTAGAAATAACTGCATTATTCATCACACATTTTCTGAGGTTTGTCCTTTTGTTTTTAATACGAAGGATAGTTGCATAAATATGGCAGTGTGTGTATCTCGATTAATTTTTTTACTTGGCAGTTTATCCCTAATATAGATTGAAGTTATTAGTTACTATTTAGTAACTAGTTATTTAGTTACTATTGAAGTAACTAAAGCTAACAACTAATTTATTCATTTTGTTTAGCTTTTTTTCCTGAAAAAAATTAATGTTGAGGGATATGCTCGTTATTCAGGAGGATTTGCTAATATTTTTCTGTTTGCAATTTTCATCACACAGCTTTAATAAGCTTTTATGTTTAAAATGGAAATGATACTAAACCTCCTTTATCTCAAAGTATAGGGTAACCAGATAACCTTTTCTTTCAATCCAATGGGATGGAAGCAATTCAGTTCTCAAATTATTGCTTTTTAAGAGGAGAGCTAAGGAATAAGAACAAAAGAACTTTAAAAAACAAACAAAGTCTTACCCTACCTGCAAAGGAGGGAGAAAAAAAGTGCATGACTAGCAAGAGAACCTCTAGAAACAAACTTTTCCTTCACATTTCTTTGATGCCCTAGTCTTGGCTCCCACTGATTTTAGTCAGCAGGCTTTGAGTCACTCTAAAAGTTTCTGAAATAGCTGCACTTGTCATCCTTCCTATTTACCCTGTAAAGTTGATTTTGACCTTTGTATTATAGATCATCTCGGAGCTGGTTTAGCACATTCAGCGTCCTTGTCACAAGTCTGCTGCCAGGGTCTGGTGCAGGGGAGTTTACTTTCTCAGACTGGAGTAGGTGACATTTTCAGCCAAATAAACTAAAAATACCCCAAAAGTAAATAGAAATACTGTCTCCAAGTTTGGATTCATCATGTTAAGGTTTGTTTTCATTTCCAGACACGAAATCACCATGCTCAGGCAGCCAGGGGAAGGAGGAAACACAGTACTAATGAAAACATCTTATTACAGAATTGTCACAACAAATTTGTCACCAACGTCTCCCCCAGCACCCTTGATCTTTCACTGAGTGCTACTTCTGCACAAAACTGATTTACTTTTTCATGATATCTATTATTTCTCAAAGACAACACTTTCATATCAGAAACTCCATTAGCCTTCAGAAAAGTTGATTTTTTTTTTTTTACGGTGCTGTAATAGTAGATTTTATTTTATGCAGTCTAGACAGTGGGATTTCACTTTGTTGCAAAGACAATATATTTTTACAGAGTTAATGCTTGTGAAGAATTCCACATTCTCTCAAAGGCTTGCTCTAAGAAGTCAATATAGATCCTTTAATTCTCAGTGTTAGCAGTGAAGCATAAAATATGAAAATGAAATAGCAACAGTTTATTTCTACGCCTATCATTAAAAAAAAAATCTCTAATGAAGTCAACAAAAACATTTGATTGGATTCAATAAGGTCCAACTCTAACCACCTGGCCACCTCTGATGCTCAATACCACATTTAATACATTTTACTGTGACAGATGCCTGTTGTGTATACAAAAAAGCTACAAACATCATGGGTTTTTAAAAAGCATGTGCAACACAAAATAAATCTGACCTAATTTACTGCTGTAAAAACCATATATTTATATATAGAGGTTCATAAATTTGCTTGTGGATTTGGTTTTTTTCAGTAGTTCATGTGGTGATCTAAAAAGTAAGATGCAGAAACTATATCCCATTTGCAGGTGACCAACTCATGACTTCCCCTTAAAAATTAAAGCTCTTCCCATTCTCCATCTACTGAATCCATAATGTTAAGCAAATCCCACCCCACAGGCACAAAAATGCATCGGTGTGCACATGGATGAAACTTCTATTGACACAAACAAAATTTCAGACATCCAAAGGCAGGATTTAGCCCCAAGTACTCGGTGTGTGACAGCTCATTTATTCTCATGGCAATGAAATGATGAAGAAGAAAGGCTCTTAATGTGACACAGCAAGCTTAGAGAGCAGAACTGGGAATTCAGGGAGCCATTCAATTGCTTTTTTGAAGATACTCCTACATTTCAAGTCCCTGCTCAGCATGGAGGTCCCTGCTCCCTCCAGTCTCCAGTAAGAGCTGATTTGTCCTTCAACTACAACTGCAGATGTCGGAGGACCTGTTTTTAGGCTGCTAAACTACTCAATTCACAAGCTGTCTATGCAGAGCTGTTAAAAAGGAAGAAGAATAATCTAGAAGAGAAGGTAGAGAAGCTGCAATAGAAGAAAAGATATGGGACCAGGCAAGTCTCGATTTCTTAGACCCACATCCCATGACAAATTGCAGAGAAGAACCTTCACTATCACATTCTACATTTCTTCAAAATTTCATGTTAAATGAAATAGTTCAGTTAATACATTGTCCATTTTGAATTTTAAATTATGGAGTCTTTCTCCTTTAAAGTACAGTGCTTGTGCACCTCACCAGGCCACCACAGCTTTGGAGACAGAATGTTCTTGCGAGAATATTAAGAGGGTGCTTTCAACCATGATCCCAATGGAAGAGACACACAAAAATCCTTTTGCATCTTACTTCATTTCTTCTCTTTCCTTGTCCATAGCTGGCTGACAACCTGGGTTAGATTAGTCAGATGAAATAGGAGATAAAACAGGTGATCTGTGGACTTCTCCTGGTTTAACAGCTTGCATCCAACAAGGGCTAATCCTTAACGTCACTTTCTAAGCTGCAAACTCTACCGTGTTTCCTGCAGGTTTCCAAGCACTGCACTACCACAAGCTGGTTAACATGAGCAAAGAGTACAGTCCCCACTCTTACCACAACACAGATGTCTCCACAGAATATTGGTCACAGATTAAGCCTTACCCTAATTTTCTGGGAAAATTAAGCCCGGGAATAAAACAGATAAAAAAAATAAAATTCAAAGCAGATGCAGTAGAAAAGAACAAGATAGAGGAAAAGAAGAGGAAGAAAGAGTGGCCCAAAATTTTTCTATATTTTTTTCTATTTAGCAACCAGTAGACACCATATTCTGGTGGAGCATCATGTACTTTGACAATAAATTGACAAAAGATACTGAAGAAAGTGAGGAAGGGTTGAATTACCAAAAAATCCCAAACCTCACAGTCCAATGTTGATACCAAAAAGATTACGAAAATTTCTTTACTAAAACATAGACACCTTCCTTTTACTTTCTCTGGTGGCAAGTCTGGAGGCCTTAGCAGAACAGTTCAGAAAGCTAATATTTTTCTTTGATATTTTTTTAAGATCTTCCTATTACTGAAAAAAAATCTCACTTTTTGCCAAAAAAATAAAAAAAGGACTTAATTAGACTGTATCATTAATTACTTTTCATGGAGTGGAGAAAGTGAGCTACTCCTAAAAGAAAACTGCAGAGAAATTACAGAATTTCCTAAAAAAAGAAGTGTCTGTAGGTTCCAAAAGACAATCACAGCTGACAGAAATTCTCACCTCTATATGCAATCTCACCAGAGACCAAGGACTGAGAAACTACCACAGAAAATTGTTTAATGCCCTGTGTCAAAGTGATCTCTTCAGATTTAGAATGAGCAGAAAGGCTGAACTCATATGAGGATACTTCTACTAGCACTGCTCCATGTTTTATGTGGTGTTCTGGGGAGAGTTGGGAGGTTTTGGTCTCTCTTACTCCCAGAATGGCATTTTTCACCACCGAAAAAAAAAAAAATCATGGACAATAAAATCAATGCACTACAGCATTTCCTGAAAATGCTCAAATATCTGCATCAACTCAAAGACATGCAAATAAAGTGAGAAATTTTTTTGACAATTGATTAGCAGGGAAGAACCAAATAGCCAAATTAATGATAAATTTCATTCAAGAGCCCAGTGGTTAATGCAGGCATGCAGAGGTATCATACAGGTTACAATGTGCAGCCTTAAATTTGGAAGCCTACAGAGAAAAGGGAGTTGGAAGGTTTGTCAGGAAGAAAGAAAAATAAAGAATGTGCCAAAGTGTTGTGTAAAGGAAGTAAGTTGGAGAACATCAGAAATGTGGCACAAAACAACGTTGTCAGGATGATGCTGGGAGCCAAAGACCCAGTATCACTCTGAGAAACACCCCCATCTGCAGCAATTTAACCTAACAGTCAAGAATGAAAATTCAAGGACATCCTTAGTTCTTCAGCAACACCTTAAGAAGCCAAACAACATAGAAGCAGAAGAAGAACAAACAAGCAAAAAGTGAACTGCTCTGGTTTTATCTCTGTGAGGAATTCAAGACCCCTAGTCAGACTGCCAGTTATCCCAACACAACTAATGACAGTTCTGCATGAGACCTGATGTCCTTTTCTTGTCTTTCTTCCTCTCTCTCATTCTAATTTTTTTTTTTAATTGAAAGATGTTCTGGACTTGACAGCAAATGTTTCATGCGTCAGGAAAACATGAATAATGCGGTGGAGTACTATGGTAGCATGAACTGTTAGAGAAATCACAGCTGCTGGTCTTCACTGCTTGTCTAGACAAAAATTAGGCCTTAGGTACATTCTTGATGGCAACCAGAGGCTTCAGGACAGGCACTGAAATGTGGATTTCGCATGCCATGTTAATTCTGTCAGCACATATTAAATAACATTGTGTCCCCCATTCCTGCCCCCCCATCATTCATTTATCCTTCCTATGTTGAAACTTCCACCACCTTGGCTTTTTCTCCCTAAAACTTTTCCTCCAGAGAGCTGCAACTGCAACATGGAGCAACAGTGGCTACTGTGGCTATCAAGCTATTTTGACAACAATACCAGAATCTCATATATCAAATACTTTCTAGTTAACATTCACTGCTTTTTTTGTTTTGCTTGCTTTGCCTTTCTGTACTGTTGTCCAGGGACTTTAGACTTGAGTCATCTTTTCCGATTTTCGAACAAATATTAAATCCTAGGTGTGTATATGACTTAATTTTATTTTTCCTCCCTCCTCACTGACTGTCTTTGCCTTTTGAAGCAATGACTAGCTGATATTCCAGCAAAAGCACCCTCCAGCTCCCAGGCACAGCACCACAAGAAGCACACCAGCATTCGCTCTGCGAGGCCACAGGCCATCCCTGCCTTCTAATTTCTGCTACCTGAAACAGTCAAGCCCATCAGCCTGTGAAAGAAGGGAAACTAAAGAATATGTGGCTAATGTGTCAGAAAGGTCCTACAAGTTACAGGGTCAAGTATTAGCTGAATTGCCAGGTGAATTCCCATAATTCAGTTTTGCCCCTGCATTCTGGAGTGTTCAGTGATTCTGTTCTCATCCTAGCACAGGAGGAATACATCTTGCAGTTCTCAGCTACACTCAAATCTGAATTTAGGAATGAGGAGAAGAGGAAAATGTGCTGAAGAAAAGTGGCTGAGATGTAAAGAGCAGCAAGGAGGGTATGAAGATGCTCTCACATCTCTGCTGTCATTTCTGTCTCAATTACAGAAGGTACATCCCAAATAAAATCACGTACAGTCAGCTAAGACTTCACTTAGGGAGGAAGTGTCACCAGCAGATGGGACTGGCAATTCTCCATCAACCCTGAGTCATTTTTCATTGGGTTTGGAGTGACATTGACTTCACATCACATTGATCTGAATGAGGAGCCTCTGCCCTCCCAACTAATCCTCATCATTACACAGAAGAAAGCTCACAGGAAAAAAAGACGAAGGTGAAAATACTATGGCCAAAATTTGTTTTGCAATAGAATAATATTAAGCTTCTGAAAGGGGCACATTCTCTTACATTATGAAAGAGTTTAATTATGTCTTTTAAGCAGAATAAATAAATAGGCCACTTGAAACCATTCTCAAGGTAATATTGCTTTTCTCCTGTTAAGTCTGCTAATTGTGTCATTTTTCCATTAAGAGAACATAAAGTCCTCAAAACCAATGTTGAGTCAGTTCTCTGAACAGCAGTAGCTCCTCAGAAGTGCAGCACTATCAGAGTGTTCTCATTTTGCAGTCAGCACATTGGCAAAGGGCAGCATTTCTGTGTCTGACTCTGAATTCCTTCCCTGACAAAATGTTTTCAGGAGTGACCAAGCCTCTCCCGCCCATTTTTCTGCTAAAAAGGATCAACCTGGGCATTTCGATTTCCACAAGAGCACTGCAAGTAGCATGTAAAGGTGTAAGAATGGATCATTATCCAGCTGCCAGAGGTTGTGGCTTATTCTAGGTTTCATCTTGTGAGTATTTGAAGCAGCAAAATTCAGAAGTAACTTATCTAAAGAAGCTACACAGGCAAAGTAAACTACGTTATCTGTGTTAATCCCTAAGGAGAAAAACTGCCCCGTACCATCACATTAAATATTTAAAGCCACCTCCCCACGATTAATTTGCATCAGGTCCAATGTATTACATGTCACTGCTGAGAGTCTGTCAGCAAAACCCAGCAAACAGGTTTGCACTTTCTCATCTATTCTTAGCCCTCTTGTTTGTTTATTTTTACATGTACAAAGATGTCTACAAATCTGAACCCACTCTGTCAGCCAGGCTTGTATCTACAGGATACATGCAAAGCTAACTTCAAAATGAATTTTTAATCATTTCTTTTTAAGGCTGAGAACAGAATGGATCAAACATTGAATATGTTGTAATTTTCCAAGTTCTTCTGGTAGGTTTTTTGACTCTGAAGTGAAGAAATAAGATATTTCTCAGGCCTTAGTTTTTCATCTTCAAAAATATGAAATTCTCCTTGAGAGAAGAGTTGTCTTGCTACTGGGTTAAAAAAATATATCCCCCCCCCCCCAAAAAAAAAAAAAAACCCAAGATCCGCTTTTT
>VXBQ01006524.1:1358231-1550249 GCA_013400175.1 Phainopepla nitens | reverse complement strand
AAAAAAAAAAACAACCCAAGTGCAGTTATTTTCTCTTTTCAGAAATAAAAAATATGTTACACTATAATCATTACTTTCTGCTGATCTTGAAGCAGCATATGGGCTGCCATTTTCATTTCAGGAACAGGGTAAAGAGACACAGCAGTTTCTCCTGCTTTAGTTTATGTACTTCCTTTAGAAAACCTGGTGACCACCAGGAAATATATTTGAGACTCCTGGTGACTTCTCGAAACCATGAAATTCTAGGTATGAGAAAATGGTCACCTTGCCATTAATCAGGTTAAGAACACACAATAGAGAACAAGCAAAAATCCCTGACAATTCTTTTCCTGCAGAGTGTGCAAGACAGACTTTGTGCTGTCAAAACTTCCTGTTCTGGGATGATATTAAGATCATAGATCAGACTATAAGAATATGCACTAATAATAAATTATTTTTCATCTCCTTAGAGATAGAGCATAGCTCTGAAAGTACACACAGACACAGAGTCAGCCACCTATGAATATGTAAATAATACATTACCTTGTTTGTTTATTTTATATTTTAATGTTAAATGAGGTGCAAAGAAATCCCTAATATAGCATAACTTAAAAATATATATCTTCTAAAGTAAACCAAAACAAAGTCTAAATTGAGCTTGTGATAAGATTATTTCAGCTTACTCTCCCTTCAGGTTACTCAACCTGCTTGCTGATATAAATCTAATATTTATTTTCAATGTATTTAAATTATTTGCAATAGGATACTCTATTAAATAAATTGTATTGCCTTTGAGGGGAGAAGCAGCTCTATTCTGGTATTTTATTTCTAAACTAACAAAACAGAGAAGAGAAATATGGGGCTCTTTCAGCCTCCTGAGATTTCTGATGGATTATTTAATGTCTGGTTTGGGTTTCTTTTTTGTTTTCCTCACTAAAAAATACACAGAAACACAGAAAAATATCCTACAGGAACAGTTGATTGAACTGTCCAGACAGCGATGATAAAAATGAATCTACCAACAGGAAATAGGTGAATTTGAAAATGAGGGATTATCAAAGCAGTAATTATAATTTCAAGGAAAAGAAATAAAGAACAATTTCCTCATGTCCTGGTACCCAGTAGTAAAATATTTAGATCACATAAATTCAAATAAATGTTCCCAATTCTACCATCACTGTAAAACTTCAGGCTTTTAGTCTGAAAACACTTTAGTAGAACTTTAATACAATAGGAAATCAGAAATTGAGGATTTTCTTAAAGGGGAAACCATGATTTTGCATCTCCAAGATGAGATGGAAAAGACACAGAAACATGTCAAAATAGCGTACGGAATGCAATCAGTTCAGGAAGACCCTGACTCAGGATTGTAGTTAGGAAAGGACAGAGGATGAGATTAATAGCTATGTCTCTGCAAATTCAGATTTTCAAGTTCTTTAATGTGAGAATTCCTTTTTCCAACTCCCCATGATGGATAGCAAATGTCAGTACTGGGATTTAATGAAAGAAACCCAAGCCCAGAGCAGAACCTTAGAGAACTGCTGATATTTAGGTGCTTTAGGAAGGGGTAGCCCATTGTTGTCCAAAGGCAGGAGGCAGGCAGTGCACAGCCCTGCTCCAGACCCACTGCAGTGACTTTCTAAAGCAGCACAAACAATATTGGACATTAGCAGGGTAATGTAGGGTAATATGCAGTGATGCTTTTCCCAGATTGAGATTTTACAACTTTGGCACGGGATGCCAAAAAATTCCAGTGACAAAGAGCCCCTCAGGTCACCGCCCAGTGGTGAATCCCACGGTGTGGCTGACTGCCCTCTCTTCAGAACCAGCACCAACCTTTCCCTTTCTAAACAGGGCTGAAGTATTCCAGCAAATATCTGGGACTGGCATTCTCACAACTATCCCAGGCTGGGATTTATGACCTTTACAAGACTGATAATCCTAAAAGGATTTGCGGGAACTTTGCTGAGCTCCCACAACCAGAGATGCCTGTGGCAATGCTCTACTGCTGAGGGACCTCTGAGATGGGGTTTGCCATGGCAAACTGAGCTCTCGCTGTTCCTGCAGGAAATAATTTCATTCCCATTACTGGCACAGACAGCCTAGCTCTAGGAAATTATTCATTTTGGGATTACAGCTACGGGAGAGAACTGTAAGTGCCCATCTCTACAGGAAACAGTGGATTGGTGTGCTACTCACACTCCCCATCAGTAGCCAGCCTCCCTCTCAGTGCCCAGTCTCCACCAGGGAAACCTGAGGGCTGAATTCATTGAGCCCTTGCCATCCAATGCTGCTTTCACTCCTGCTGGAGTGTCTCTCATCACACAGATGTACAGGAGTGAAAAGAAAACTGCAGAAATTCCTAGTACTAGAACCAGAGGAAAATACTCAATCACAGAGAGTCACACTTTTGTCACTGTCTGGTGGTAGAGCCCCTTACCTTCTGGCCAAGACTTTTCACAGTATGTGGCAGTAAACAAGTCTGAATGTGAAAATGCTGATTCATGTGTTCCCCACATATGTCTTTTCCCATCAAGCTGAGCTCTGAACAAAACATCTGTGAGAGAATTCTTGTTTCGAGAAGTGTGAAAGAACATAAAAAAGCAGTGATTTTTTTATTGCCAATGTGTGAAGGAAACAGATCTTGAGCTCCTCTCCTCTTCTGATAATATAGTGCTAGTCAGTGGTCTGAAATAATATGTGTATATTACCCAAGCCAGAAGTGAAGTTTTGAGAGATCTGATGATTATGTTGATAAGACAAGATTCATGTTCTCCCATATATGGCTGACAGGGTCAGCCCAGAAGCCTCTCCCCCTCCACTGTTTGTTACTATCTGAGGAAGTAAAAGGACTTGAAAAAATAATTATGGTATTCTTGTCTGAAGCGTCTTTATAATGAGGCAGCAGAGGATGTGAGAAAATTTAAGATTTTTTTGCTAGTCTAGTAATTTATTTTAAACCAGTGGTGACAGGCCCAGTATGGTATAAAAAAAGACACCAATTAAATATTCCTTTTTACTAGAGTTTTAAATGCTAAAGTTTCATAAAGTTTGCACAGCCACTCAGACAAGTCTATGGATCATGCCCTACTAAAGTAACATTCTTGCCTTATTTGTCCTTATACTTCTTGCAGAACTGAGTATTTTTGTGGGTGGGACACTGAAAGTCTCATACCCTGAGTCTATGATGAGTCCTGAAAGGTGTAATGATTTCTGTGGAATCATTGATTTCTGCTGTTTTTGTTGCTTTTTTCACCCCACTGTGAAAAGATTTTAACAGGTGAGTTGTCAGATATAATTGCTTCATGAGAATGAGCAGCAATTAGGATGTCTTCTGCATAGGTTAACTCCCTGAACCCCTCCTGGAAGCAGAAGGAAAAGGAGTGGCCCTGTTGAGCAGTTGAAAGCTTCCAAACCACCATCTGCATTCATGCAAATTCCTTCATCAGCTCCACGAGAACAATTCCTTTATTCCACGGCAGCTGGAAGGCTCAGGAGCACGGCCGGAACACGCTGTGAATGTTTACAATGGCAATTCACAGAGTCTGTGCGTTGCTTGCAATGAGCAATTCCGCACATCTTTCTTGCCAGGACACGAATAGGTTGGACCTGATGATCTCAGAGGTCTTTCCCAACCTAGCTAATTCTGAATTATTCATTCAGTCATCTTCCTGGTGTCTCCAGCTTGGCACAGCACAGAGTGAAAGTGCCCTGCTGCCTGTCTCAGGATGTAACAGCCACAGATCACCCAGAATGTAAGAACTGTCCCTGCGTGGGTGTGTAGAGATGGATCTCCCCACCGTTTTTGCCTGTCACTGAGCTGCAAGGACACCACCTGGAAAGCAGTGACCAGTACTTGTCAGGGCTGATGGGAAATGCAGCTGACAAAGGTGCAGAAAGTGGCAGCTGCCTCCTGGCTGTCTGGGAGGTGCCAGCAAGGCATAAACAGCACAACTGCAGCATCAGAGACAGACTTTGCAATTCCAGACTGGCTGAATACACGAGACAGAACAAGAGTCCAGCTGCTCCCATTAGCTACAGTGCTTTTCAGAGCCACCACAGAACAGACGATGATATTTTTTACCTCCACTGTTGCTCCTCCCTGACAGAGCAGAGGGAAATGCTGTGTTTATTGAACTGCAGACTGACCTGTTGGGAAATTCTGCCCAGGCTTCAGCTGGGAACACCACAGGCCGGACTGACATAAAGAATTGGAGATTATGAGCCCAAACAGAGCCCACTGAGACCAGGGTCCAACAGCACATGGTTCTAGCACAGGTTTTAGCACATATCTTCTTTAGGTGCCACTATAAAAGCTTTATCAGTCCTGCCTTTGGCTGAAATAGAGCCCTGTCTAAAGCTCTATCTTCAAATGGGAAGATTGTTTATAAAGGATCACCCTCTAAGTTCTTTTAATGAACTCTTTGTCTCAAAAAAGGGCCTCACTACTGAACTTTCATGAAGTTGAAACCATGGGGATAAAAATGCTTTCTTCTAGGTAATTCTAAACAAAACCTCTAAACGGGATTCTGGTCAAAGAACTGGTATCTTATTCTAGGAAGAACATTTAGCCTAACTGGCACAGGGGAGGAGGTTTATTCTGGGGTCTCAGGCTTTTCAAGAGTCCAGAGGAGAGCAGAATGAATGGTTTCATAATATTTTTCTTGAGAGCACACAGAAAAACAGATTCCACTCTTCTCAAAGCTCTCTCTGAAGCCAGGTGTAGAAGGTACATTCTGCAGTCTTCTAGGCAAGTACAATATTTCAATGCAAAATTTTAAAAAAAACCAAACCAGAAATGAACAAAAAACCCCCTAAACCAATAACAAAAACAAACAAAAAACCCACAAAACAAAACAAAAACACCAACAAAACCAAACCAAATCAAAAACAAGCCAAGAAAATTTGACTAAAACAAATAATAGCTATGTTTTTAGTTAATCAATAAGTACCAGAAGTGAAGCAAACTTTTCTGGTACACCTTTGTCAACTGTGGATTGCTCAAAAGGTCAAACATTTGCAAAGGAGGTTATTTTGAAACCTTGGATTACTGCAGAAGCATAGCCTTATCTAAATTAGTTCTGCCCACACTCTCAGCCAATAAATTTCTCTACCTGTTTACATATTGATTTTTTCCCATCTTTTATTTATTACAGCTTTGAAAAGAAAAAAAAAACTCTATTAAGAAGCTAACATGAAGTATGTGTTCAAAAAGGTTTTTTTTTTTTTTGTCGTTGTCAAATGTGTCTTGAGCTGGATCACCTTACAAATGTAAATTAAAAGGTTTAAAACATTGTTATCCAGTGTAGAATTCTAATTTGACTTATATAACACATTTTCTCATTCAAAACACAATGTGTTATTTCTGTGTTGTAACACCCTGCTGGTCTGGATCAGAACCCATGAGCTCTCAGCTCTCTCCTGGGATGTAGAAAAAGAATTGCCTTTATTTTATTCTATTTTTCTCTATTCTATTTTTCTAGTCCATCCATTTTTCTTCCATTTTTCTGAAACAAAGCAGTGCGACATATATTTAGCAGCCCCACTGACACCCACAAGTAAGGGTGAGAGTTAATAATCAACAGCAGCTTGTGAGATTTCACAGATGGATAATTAAAAAGTCTGTGTTTAATACTTCATGTTCCCTCTGGTTTAAGATGTGGACAGATTTGCATTCCTGTGACACTCAGGGCACTTAACCTCTGATACCACAATGGAACAGTTCTGCTTCTTGATGCCTCTCAGACGCTCACAAATTACCTCTGCTGATTTCACCTTGAGCATTTGATCTCATCCAAAGGTGTGGCTTTACTGAGAGATCTTCAACAGTGTTATATAAGCAAATGAATGCTTAGATGGGAACACTCAGTTGATAATTTATCAGCTCATTCACAGCACTTCGTGATTAGTTTTTATTTCTGATGAAGCTGTTGTCTCACAGAAGTTATCAGAACAAAAATATTAGAGCATTTACTGTTCCTTGGAGACTCAGTTCTGAATCCACTCTGGAGGACCAGTTGGGAGACCCATATCTGCCTAAAAGGACAAGGCAGACAATTTTTAGTGTGGAATCAATGCATGCTGGGCAAATTTCTGCTCAGAAGCAGGGGCTAGGTGAGCTGTGCAGCAACAAGAGTGCAGCCAGCACCTCTGCTTCCTTGGAAAACCCTTCAGCACAGCCACCTACACAATCCTACTGTGGTCCCACTTCTGAGTGCGTGAATTTAGCCAAAAGTACTGAGTGCCAGTACAGTGTGGTCCATAGCTGAGGCACAGCAACTTCAGTACATGGATCCATAAAAACGGTCAATTCCAAAAATAAGTGCACGAATACATAAAGAACAAGGATCACCTAGGAACAGACACCTTCTAGAGGTAAGAAAAGATGCTGATACTAACAAAAAAAAAAACCAAAAAAAAACCCCAAACAAACAAACAAACAAAACAACAAAAAAAATCCCACCCCAAATCTCACACAGTGGCTGCTCTACAGCAAGCTTGCTGGTTTTGACTGAGCTATTCAAAACCAGTGTTTTGTCCAAATATCCTTTCTTTGAGGACCTCCTCCCACTACAAGAAAGAAATGCAGAAAAGAAATGCAACAGATTCAGAGAAACAGGTTAGCACAGAGACCTGCATTTAATTTAACCCACTGCTCCAGTGGTTAGGCTCTGAGGCAAATTATATGGTTTGTTTTTATCATATTCAATAAACATTCTCAGCAACCTGTGTAGTTTTAGGACTTTGCAAAAGGCTGAAAATGCATTAATCATTAGAGGGACATATGATAAACACTTCCAGTTGTCTTCCACTACCTTGTGTACAAAAATGAGGAGAACTTAGAATAACTTCATATCCTGCAGGTGTCTTTTGGAAGCACAGAAAGTTTTCTAAAATTGGTTTTACATTGTATCACTGATTGCAAGGCTCTGGATAATAAGTTCTACTACAGCTTTAATTCATTGACCTGATAAGGCTCATTGGTTGTCACAGAGCTCTGGAGTGCTGCCTCAAGGTGTTTTCTGGGTAGAGATTTCATTTTAGACAGGACAGGATCAAGGATCAAGAAACTTAGGTCAAAGCATTTAAGCCACTGAATAATGAAGTCAGAGCAGTAGCATCTTACACCTGCAACGAATATCATTATTGGCTACAAAAGAAAAATAGTCAGCAAAGAGCTGGCTGAGCTGAGTTCCCTGTTGTATTAGGCAATTGGATCAGGCTGTGGTATCATCCCTGTCTTTTAGGATGACTGAACTGTCCAGCACCAAGCTTATTGTTTTTGGTCTGGTGCCCACTGCCCCAGCACATCACCCTTCTGCTCTGAGGGTTGAGTGTTCACTGTGCTTTGAGACAAGGGCTTTTATTTCAAACTAGACCAGGCAGCAGGTTCACAGCCAGCCTCCCAGGGCACCCCAGCTGATATCCTGGGACTCACTTGCAAGCCTGAGCTCAATGCCCTCCTTCAGAGCTGGATTCTAACACATGACCAAGTCAGTGCAGAAATTCCCTGCCTTCTTTGTTGCAATTTGTTCCAAGTTTCCTTCTACCTTGAATGTATTTCCATCTCATCAGCTACCAGGTTTTGTTCTCAGGGTCAATAATCACTCTCTTGCTGAAAAAAGGCATTTTATTTTGGGGCCACGGGTAATGTCTGCAGCCCCTTCTCCTTTTCCATATATGTCACTGACAAGGTTTTTGCTCTTCTTTAGCCACATTGGTGTCCAAATCAATGTGATGAAGTAATTATCAATTTGTCCTGACTTTTTGTGCTGTAGCTTAATTTTCTGGTTAGATTCTTCTGCGTTACTTTAACTCATAACTCCCGATTTCATTTCAGTGATTTCATAACCCTTTTGAATACACAGTCTTTTGCCTTGAAGGCTTTTTCTGTTGTTACTAAAATAAACTCCAGATGACTTTTCTACCTGTAACTTGAGGACACTGCTAGTAAATGTTTTGGAGTAGCTGACATCTTTTCAAAGCTATTTTGAACTCAAGAGCCTTAACACGATGGGCACTGCCCTAGGTTTATTAATCATTCCTCCTTTCCCCAACAGTAATATGTCAGAGCCTCAGATACTCAGCCCTACAATGACAGAGTAATCCCAAAGAGCCCTCAAACATCCTTCTTAATCCTCTTAATTTGTTGTTCTTAACCCATGACTAAGGGAGGCACTTGACTGTGTCCAGGCACATCCACCACTGCACAGGCTGAGGTATTTCTGCAACATGAAATTCCCTCCTCAGCTCCTTGGAAGTTTCTCCGCCATTTCCACACTGCCCTCCCAGTTCTGCTATTGTCAGCCAGCCTATTTTTTCCTCAGTCAGCTCTTACAATGGCCTCTAAAATATTTTCCTCTTGTCCTAAAATATTTTGCTCCTATCTTTGAGCTGCCAGCTCACCAAATCCCCATCTCCCACAGAGGCTGACCCTGCTACCCAGCCATTCCTGTTTGTGCGCTGCCTTGGTAGAGAGAGCAGGGCAGCCCCATTTCAAGGTCCTTTTCTCAGCTCTCTAGTGCTCTAGGGTTTCCAATTCAATAATACTTATTTGCAGACCTATTTTTATCCTTCTCTTTTAATTCTCCTTAACTTGTTGTTGATAACCATTTCAGTGTAGTTTGTACCTGAAAACTACTCTACCATTCCCGCCCTAAGCAGTTTGAGTCCAGAAGTATCTATTCCAGCCATGCTTTGCCATCTTGCTTCCATCCCATTACAAGTGTTTTCTGTTTCTCCTGATTTGCACAGGTCCTTCAATTTTGAAATTGCAATTAAATCATTTATTCCACCGTGGTTTTTGCCAATCCTAAATATCCACCCTCAGGGTGTGCCCCAGAAGCTCCCGTTTCTCCACTTGTCCCCACGTTCCTGTCACTTACACAACTGGCATTGCAGTGCTGGCTCATTAATCACACCCATTCTCTTTTCAGTCTTTGGGACCACACTTCCATCAGCTGCATCCCTTATCTCACTACAGTTCTCACAAGTTTTGTCACCTTGTTGTCTACCATAGTACCCTTTATTTCTGTCTTTTTTTTTCCCCCATTTGCGTGTTTACTGGGAAAAGAAACAACCTGGAAGGCATTAATATTTCAGGCACAACTAATATAGAAGTCCCCTCTTACATCATCAACCCTGATTGCTGTACTCAGGAGGTTAAATATGGGGTCCAGGTGGTAACAAAAGTAATACATGATTCAAAAATTCATCAGTGCTTTGCCACTATTTTACATGCTCCTCTCTAAAACAGGTGTCCTAATTAGAATAAATTAAGTCTACTTATGTTTTTTTTTGTGTAATAACAAAATGTATTTTTGACAGTAATAGTAAAACTACTTGCTACATTTTTTTCTGTGACTCGTTTTAAGTATACACTTTACAGCCACTGCCAGGGCCAACATTAATTGTGACTTGCACTATATCTTGAACTCTCCTTGAAGCAGTGCAAGTGTTTAAGTAGGCTAGATTTTCTTTTTAACTTGCCTTCTAGCTTCAAAAAAATTTAATAAGGTCACCTAAAAGAGACAGTGAGGTGTGTGGAACTTTCTTTCTCGTGCTTTTTGAAAGAGGTGATTAAATTTCCTTTCTTTCCTGCTGTTCCTTCCACCACAAAATGCATGCAAGTGTATCTCTTTTCTACCTTGTCTCAAAACCAGAAGCCGTTAGAACCAAAAGCCAAGCCTGATGGTTTGCTGTTCAAATCATGATCAAACCAATTGTTACTAAAAAAAAAAAAAAAGCATTTCATAGGAAATTGGTACCTGTAGATTGAGCAGAGCTGTAAAACCCGATTTCAGAAATTATATAGTGCAAAACTGCTGGGGGAAATCCCCATGATTTTTGAAGCTCTTAGTGAGATTTCTATGCTCTCATGAATGTTGAAAGAAAAACTGGAACGTTAAATATTTGTTCTGGAAAGTCTTCAGAGACTCTCCAGCTGGAAAGGGTTTGTCTGTGCCTATTACTGTTGTATCTAGACATAAGCAGTGGGCACAAAAATACGCCCATAAACCTTACCTTTCGCTGATTTTGAGATTTCTGGAAACATGTTGTGATGACATTTCCTTCCTTTGAGGGCCACAGTCAAAACTAACAAAAGACAAAGAGAAAAGAGTCAACCTTCTCAAACCAGTTTGGTTTTTAAATTCTCCCACTTTTCCAGGTGTGTTTCCTTTTAGCTGAAGCAGGTGACCTGTTGACACTCCTCGTTCTCCGTGTCACTGGATATTGCCAGTTGGTAAAATCATCAAGAAGATGGAGTAGGGACCCATTTTGCATGAGCACAGAGTGTTTTACCTTCCAAAGCCAAACAAATCATTATTTTCTCACAGATTTTGTTGTTAAATCCAAGTTATTTGCAGAAATGTAGAGATCAGTGGAAAAGCAAGTTACAGGGTTTTCGGACAAGGACTTAAAAGAAATGTTCCAGAGGTTCAGATCCATTACTGGGAAAACACCTAGGTCAGATTAGAAATTTTTCATCTAAATTATTTTTGAAAGGTAAACTGAGTTTTGACCAAACGCAATGAGCAGAACTGCAGAAATGTTTGATACCAGTTCAAAATTCATCGGTGGATTAATTACTTGGTAAAAATATGGAAGGGCTTCCTGGTTTATTCAAGAAATACTGTCTGCAAGGGTGAAGAAAAAAGAATTTTCTTTTTCCATTCTAACAACTGGAAAAACCTGTGAAAGTTTAAAGATATTTCATCTTCATTTTTTATACATTGAAGCAAGCTGAACTAAATTAATTTATATAGGAGAGAAACTGTTTTTGTCCTAGGATGGTGTTCCAAAACACATTTTAATACAAAAAGGAATCCATTTCGTATATCAACTGATTTTATTCTTTTTTTTTAAAGATGATGTGGGTATTGCCACGAGTCTATACCCCATTACAAAATAGCAGCAAAAGCATTAGTGATTGTCTGCATATAACAACATTTTACCATATCAGCCCTTTGCAGAAATTCAAACAAGTATTCATGTAATTGTCTTTTTGCCCTTGTGTCAGAAATAGTCAAAATTTTGCTCAGCCTTTCCCAGTTCTTATTTTAACGCCTTATGCGGCTCCTCCAGGAACAGAATCGTGGTTCAGCTCTGACGGTGCGAGTTCACACCGCAGGAAGGCTTCTGTGCCAGGGCTGCTTCAGCCACAGTGCAGCGTTTCCCTCTCTGGAGATCTCGACTCTGCGAGCACGAACTGGACAGATAAACTCCTTACCACGGCCACGGCAGAACCCAGGGACGCCTGGCAAGGACGGACTCCCTGCCACAACACACACAGAGCCCAGCCTGCCACAGCTGCTTTGCCACCTGGGAAATCTTTGGAACAGGGAACAGTCTGCATCTGACACTTCCCCAGGAAAGCCAGACTCGGTTTAACTCCATCCATGCAAAGCATGCATGGAATTAAGTTTTACATGCAAAGCAGGAATGCTTGACCTGTACCACAAAATGTCCTGCAAATGACAACAGAATCAGAGTGAAGCAGCTTTCATTGGCACAGTGCTGAGAGACTGTGGAAGCCAGCCACAAGCTGCTTTCTGGCAGCAAGAGGAGATATCTGGAAGGAAATGCAAGGCAACATGGATCCTTTATTAGGAAAGAATATCATTCAGGATCTACGGCTTATCTATCTACATGAGAGCGTGTATTTCATTATCCAGCTTGTTGCTTTGTGACCAATTACTCTGGGATTTTTATTAGTGCTGTTTTATAAACACTGCAAAAGGAAAACATTTTAGAACTGAATTATACTCATCTCTTCCAGGAAACATTTTTATTTAGAAATATATCTTAGCCTTTTCTACAGGGATTAGTTATAAAACAAAAATATTTTATGTACCTATTTAGGTGTGGATCAATAAAACTTATTTTCATGGCCATTGTGTTGATGCAGTAGTGACTGCTGAATTTGCCTCACTTCATCTGCAATCCTTAACACTTAATTCAGAAAACTCCATCCTGCTGTAAACTGTACTGCTACAAGTTCAGGATTAAAGTGGACATAGAAAACACAATGAACCTAACACACAGAAAGCTATACCCTGAATGAGGGATTTGCTTGATTTAAAATCAAATTATCAAATAAAAAAATGAAAGCACAATACTACAGCAGCTTCTCTTAGTTGCTCTATTTAGAAAAGGTACACCATTTGTCAAGTTGCTTTGTAGCACATTGGCCTCATCATTAGTAACCATTCTGAATCACTCCATAAAACAGAACAAAAAATAAATTTGGTGTGGATGATGGGAATTTTTAATCCATTCAACTCTGCTTTACAAATTCACTCAATCAGTTTAGTGCCACAGCCTTCAAACTAGCAGCAGAATGGGAGCTGAAGCCTGCCCTGTGGCTTCAGAAGCTGCAGGGAAAAGTGTGAGCTGTGGGGAGGTTTGTCAAGCCCCATGGAAATGCTCATCTCTGCTTTTCACTGTGAGAGAACAACTTGAGGATCAAAATCTGTGAAGTTTAGAACTTTGATAAATGAATGTCCAGTTAGCCACAAATGGAGCTCCCAGAACTGAGAAAAATCAGAGTTAACTTTGCACAAAATTAATGCCGCCTTCTGGGGAGGTCCATGGTAATTTGGCCTTTAATTAATCCCAGTAATCGATTTTTGGGACTTCCATGGGACTCCACAACTGATCTGGCAGCCTCCAATGGAGGAATGAGCTTTTCAGCAGACTGCTAGCATCATTTTTTGGCTGTGTTCAGCCACATCTCCTCCTCACTGCTGCAGATCCTGCTGTGCCACTCCCGTGGCTCACACTGGCACAGGCTGGGACAAGTGCCCTGCAGTCACAGCCACCACCCCCAGGCTGAACGGGGCACTGTCCCTCATGTTCCTTCAGAAAAACCACTTGTGTTTCCCTTCTGAGCATAATACTGCAGCACTGCCCCTTTAACCAAGAGATACAAAAGCCAAGTGGAAAAACTGGGGTAATATTGATTTTCTGACAGCTGGGGTTTTGGTTTGTGACTGATGATGTTTTGCAAGAGCTTCCTTTTCTCATTTCTCTTAAAAGGAGGAGGCAAATTAATACTACAAATAAACTGTGACAAAAACAATTAAAAAAAAAATCTGTTCAGGTGGAACTATTTCCTTAACACCATACAGAAATCTACCTCCCTCCAGCCCTGCTCCTTCCTCCTCAAAGAGCCCCACCTGTGTCCTACTCCTAGGGAAAGACAGCAGTGTCACTAGAAACCAGCACCCCACTCTACCTAAAAAAAGCAATTAAAAAAACACCTTTATAACGGAAAGTCACAGCCTACTTTACCTCTAGCTCTCACATACATCAGTACAGCTCTGGTTAAAGGGAAGAAAAGCAAACTCTTGGAAAAATTCATACATTGCAGCAGTGATGAAGCAGATGTCACAGCCAGGGTACTGTAAATTTTAGTTAAGTAATAAAGGTGAGTGATACTAAAAAAAAAAAAAGAAAATACACCAATAATAGCATCAGCAAAGGCAAAACTAACAGAAAAACCCCTGCAGCATCTCAGCTCTCCTGTAAATGACTGTGATAATAAAGGATGCTGAGAGAATAAAATAAGAGGAAATAGAACACTCAAGTCAGAAACATTTCTAAATATTCACTAATATCTTTGAAAAGTTTCCAGAAGATGCCAGTGACTGTTGGAGCAGGGCAAATCTATTTCCATGTTTCTAGTGCAGAGGCAGTCATGTTCATGGCAGATGTTTGTTAGTCACACTTTACATGCCCCAAAAGAGATATATTGCCCAATTAAACAAAAAAAATGCATTTAGGGCAACTCTTGGTCACATCTGGCTAAGAGCAGCTGTCTTGGAACAAAGGTAGACAAATTCCCCTATTATGTAAGAAGCATCAACCTCCTGCGAAATATTAAGATGGAAAATTTATTAAATTAATTGGGGTTTGGTTTCCTCTCTCTTCTCCTTGGAAAGATATTAATTCACTTATCAAGCAAGAATTGCCTTCAGGTTGGTTCAGGAATTTTTCCCTTCCTGATTTAACCTAATGTAAGATGCAACAACTGGATTATTAAAGGAAAATGAACATTCCGGCTGCCTACAAAGGCGACAAAGAAGAGGAAAAAGAAACAAAGGTATGAAGCTAAAACTGGGACAGAGAAAGCTGCCAGGTTAAAAATTAATTTGCTCATTACAGTTCCTAAAAACTCCAGAAAATAAGTTTTAGTTAGCTGCTACTATTAAATTGAGAATGAGAATGGTAGAGTTAAAAGGACAAATCACAGTCCAGTATTTCCAAACAGAGACTTCTGAGCATTGCACAGACCAATCCTCCCTTTCTGCAGCGTGTGAACAACTGGCTCTGGAGTCAGGAATGCCAGGGCAAGCAAGGTATGCTTGAGATGTCATGGACTTCTCTGTTTACTGAAGAATTCTTTACAGATGGGCTGCAACAGAGAGAAGTTTTATTACAAGCCATGTAATGCAGTGCTGGCTGTCTGGACTAAACCAACCTCTCCAACTTTGACAGCCAAAGGATGAGAAAGAATTTAAAGCTTCTACCCCAACTCCTCTCTTGGGCTTGTATATGAAAAATCCAGGATTGGAGGAAGATTTGGGGTGATTTTTTTCCATCTCCCAGCTGCCTAGTATAGTTGTAATCCTCCTATGCCATTTAGGAGAGGAATGGGATCATTGTCTTCACGTAATTGGTCTAATTGCAGCAGGTCCCCATCCCAAACGTAAAGCGGCTGTAAAGCAGGTCATACCTTTGCATATTCTGAAGATTTAGATTGGAAAAGAGTGCAAAAAATCAATTTCTCTAAATAGAAGTCTGACAGCAGATGAGAGGGTCAAAAGACTGGTCAGAGAGGGCTCAGGGAGTGCCTCAAGGTTTGCTGTAATTGACAGATGTATTCGGTTATGAAAATGCACAATTTGCTTTTACCAATACACAGTTGTCTTTCCTCACTGTAAACAGCTACTTAAAAAGAGGCTGAATATGGCAGATGAAACTGTTAGTATTTGTTAATTAAATGCCTGCAGTCACTTCATTTACCACGTTTAAAAGTCAAGAAACACAAAGGCAAAGCATCAAACTGATGGACAAGGCTAAGCCAGAGAAGTAAAATCAAAAAGTACAACTGAAACCAAGACTTCAACCTGTACTGCTCAAGATCTGCTTCAGCTTGTGGCCAGAAACAAGACACCAGAGTGCCCTCTAACAGAAGGATGTGAGTCAGGGATTCCAAAAAGTCCCCACAAAATGCTTCCTCTCTTCCTTAAACTTGCCACCAGCTGCTTCCTTCCTCCTACACTCATCTGCAAATCTCATCCCCTCAGCACAAAGAAAAGAACAGAAATCTACGCTTGTATTTTGCCTTTGGCTGCAATGAGAAAAGCTCTTGATAGCAGAAACCCCCTAATTTTTCATCATTATAATTTGTAATTATTATGGCCACATGCTAATGTATCCCTAAACATCCAAATGAAAGAGAAATGATTTGAAAAAGACTGGAAGGCAGATGCCACCAGCCTAGCAGGTCAATGAAATCAGCTAGCAATTAAAGTTTTCTAAAGAACTCATTCTTTCTGATTTCTTTTTAGCAACTTGAAAGACAACACAGAGGGGGTCCTTCCTTTAAATGCAATGATATTCATCAAATCCATTTGTAAATATTAGTTCAGTTAAAACAACACATAAGATATAAAATGTAATTAAGTTCTGTATAGATTTCACTTTCACGGAAGACTAAGAACAGCAAGGAAGAAATGATGTTATTCTGTTTCTAGAGCTCATAGGAACCACTAATGATTTCAAAAGCCCACGACTCATCAACTGTAATTAAAACAATTGCAATGACAGTGACCTCAGCAGAAGACAAAATATAATTGCATAGGCAGCAAACAATACAGAGAGATGAAGCTGGAATACAGATGTTACTGATCCATGGGATGCCTAAGAGAATAATTCTCCTGCTAGTGTTGTTGTGAGTATTTCCTAACACAGAGGTACAGTGAGGATGGCTGGCCAGAAAACAGCAATGCACTGCACACTTCTCTCTGGTGGAGGATTTGACTTCTGTTTTGGAAAAAGGCATCAGTGTAGACCGTTACTGGAGGGAAAGTAACACAGCCCAGAAGCACAGACCCTGCCAGCAGGTGAGCCATGTGCTGCACACAGACAGCCTTGGGGTTCGGAACATCGCACATGTATTTGTTTATGTGCTTATTATTTTTAATAATAATGAGTAAGGACATGCTAGCTTCAACAGAACACTTTCCACTGGAAAAAAAACCAGCTTTGTACAATTTTCTTAATTGTAGCCCTGATGAGCAGCTGCTTTGATTACCTGGCAAGATGAGCAAAATTTTCAATATTAAAGAAGAGTGGCATAAAAAAAAAAAAATGAAGAAGAAGTTGGCATGTCACTATCTGGCCATTATTCTCAGTTAACCTCCTTTCCCATTTTCACCCTCAAAATCTTTGCTCTCAATATCATCATCTTGTGCAGGTCCATTGTCCTCTCTTTGCTTGACGACTAACCACAGCACAGACATTGATACTCTTAAATATTATTTTTTCATAAGTTGGACAAGTTACCTGCATTTGCACTGTTCTCCTTTCCTCCTTCAGTCTCACCTTTGTAGCCTCTTTTCTCAGAGCCCTGAGAGCATCATTGCTGCCTTTCCCAATGGGATGTTTAGAGCACATGGGCATTTTCTCTTTTCCAGCTAGGCCTCCAATGAAAATGGTAGCTCTCTTTAATACACAGAAAGAGCAGGAAAGCCATACCAAATGGCTACATCCCATTTAGGGTGTTACTTATAAAAAAACAAACAAACAAAAAAAAAAAAACAACAAAAACCACCCAGTTAAATAGCTTTGTGCCCAAAAGAGCTTGAAATAATGCCTTCTGAAAGTCACTGTCGCTTGTATGTGGCTGCTAAGCTGCCAGCATAATCATCCCCTTAGCAGTCTCATTTACACTGAGCCGTGTTCTCAAAGCCCTACTGTTTCAGCAAACTTGACTTATCCAACCAAAGCAAGTCAGCTGGCAGAGCTAGTCCTCCTTTGGGATGCAATGTTGGGCAGCTCACAGCTCAGAGAGGACCTGTGATCTAAAACTCACTCTCCCTGATCCTCTCCTTTGTCCTTCAGCAGGAAGACTTGAGCCCAGCTGAGCCTACCTGTTTGCAGGCAAATCTGACTTGATTAAAACATTCTCTTTGTTCCATGTCTCCCCTCCTATTTCTTGCCATGTTTTCCTAAGTGCCAGAGTGCACTAGCTTGTACTAGAAGTGAAACTAGTATATTCTCTCATATTTTAAAGCAGAAAATATGAGAGAATATCTAATGTCCAATTTTTTTCTTGTTTTGTTCTCCTTCTCTGTTAAATTGGATACTAGTCTTTCCAGTTTGGCCTGAATAATCTTTACTTCTGGTGGTAACCAAGGAAAGGAAAAAACTCTAAGCCCCTAAGCTTTTTTTAAAAGATTCTAGACTGGAAATTAGGAAATAAATAAAATCCAATAGTCATATATTATGGACATCTGATATGAAAAATAGAGAGAGACAAACCATTTTCTGAGCACAGAACTAGACAATAAATCACAAGTAATACAAAGACTTCACCAAAAGAAATTCTGGGAAAGAAACAATGTATTTCTCCCTGTTGATATTTCTCGTGGTTTGGACCTTTGTTTGAAATCTGGTTGCTACCTCATGAAAGGTTTTTTCCCCTGACACCTTTCTAAATAATCTAATAGCTGTATGTCTACAGGGGTATTTTGAAAAGATGATTCTAAATTCCTTACTCTCTAAAAGTTTTAAAATCTCAAACTAGACCAGAGAAACTGAAAGCTTTTCTGGCACTTATAAACAATCTTTTTCAAGCAGGCCAAACTTTGAGTAAGCAGAAAGAGAGCTTATGAGTCAAACACCCATGAGATCCACAATGGTTTTTGTTCTCCTAGTCTGTTTTATACAGCAGATGTACAGATACTGGAGGGATGAGTGGTAAAAAAATCCCTAAAAGAGATACTCCCACCGTTCCTCAATACCTCAAGGCAGCTATAAAAAGCCACAACTAACACCTTCTTCCACAAATATTTCTTTGTTTACAGATAAGCCCTACAGACTATCAGCAGGAAGACAATCCCATTTTCAAGCCCATGTTCTATTCATCAGCAGCAAAGGAAAAGAGGGAAAAAAAAACTTACAGTCATGTTTGTCTTTACAAACCTAGGTCTCCATTTGGGAGACACATTCCAGTTCCTAAGCAGAACTCTGGTGAAAGCTGAGAAGGAAGCTGAGGGAATGAGAAAGGGGATTGCACAAGAAGAGGAGGGGTAGAATTATGTCTATCCCCTGCCAGTTGCTGTGCCAGAATCTGGCATTCTGCTGCTCGAGTTTAAAATTCTCCATTCTTGGTGCTTAATGACACATTCTTAATATCCAGCATACATAAAGATAATAAAGCTCTGTTAAATTCTAACGGTTACAAGGGAAAAAAAAAAGAAAGCTTGTGGCCCACACACAGGAAGGCCATGAATTCTTTACCGTGTTTTGAGAAGGAAAGGAAAAAAACTAAAGCAGAAAGATTCAGCTTCTTTGAAGCCGGCCATGTTGTTAGCTTTTGCCTGTAGCTGTATTTCCTAGTCAGGAATTACAACAGAAAGTTTAGATAGTATTTATGTACTTACTTGCAGGAAAAGCCTTCATAATTATTTTGTATAATGAAAGAGATGTTGCCTTTAGATCCAATTAGATAAATTTATCCTGTGAATGAATGGACCTTCTAAATGCACAATAAAAACAAAAAGGCTGATTATGGGGGTAGTATTTTAATTCAATTCATGAAGGGAAAGACTGAACAAGGCTCCTAACTAGAAAGAAATTATATGTTTATTGACTTTGGATTAGAAAACACATACATGTTTTCTGTTTTTTTTACTTATGGAATCATCCTCCAGGTTTTTTTACCTATGGAATCATCCTCCATCTTTAAGAATTTATTGTGAAAGGAATTTTGGAGCAACCTGAGAAGCAAATGCAGTAAAGATTTCATTCAATTATGATTTTATTTAAAATGTTCCTATTTATTTGAGCTGGCTTCCAATCAGGGTCTTAAACTAGGAAATACAGTGCTGGGCACTGTGAAATGGAGGAGAACTGTGCTCAGGGTACATAAAGAAAGGTGGTACAGGACTATTGAAATCTGCTGGCTTCTCCTTCTTCACTAAGGTGGATTATGCAGCTTCTTCCCTTGTCAGGACAGGGTGTGTCTGTGCCACAGCCAGCACCTGTGCCAGATCAGTGCTCCCAAAAGCAGCAGCTTTACTGCACAGCAGGCCAGCATCCTTTACAGCTTGTGCTCTGCACGGTGGCCGTGTATTCTCCACGTGGCTGTCACCCTACTGCCCTGGGGGTTCTCAGCAAGTCCCTGTCCTTTGCCCCAGAGGACCAGCACTCCCTGTAATGCTGAAGGGTTTCTAACCTGCTGCAAAAATCCCCTGCCCCTCTGTGCCCCAGGGCAGGACCCAGGTGGAAATCACCTGACACGGCCAAGACACAGCCAGACTCTCCTTAGGCAAGTCCAGCAAGACAACAGTTCTTCCTAGATGCTAATTAATCTCATTTGATGGCAGGCACTGAAGTAGGCCAGATGAGTTGTCTCTGAAGGGGAATTTGGGCTAACTGCATGGGAGCAGATAAGCAGTTTTCTAGCACTAGGTGAGGTGATTCCTGCCCCAGCCACCAGCTTAACTTCAGATCTCTCATTCTTGCTATGCAAGATATTGCTATCCTCTGCAACGCTGTCATATATTCTGGCTACAGATGCCTCCTCCCTTCCCTCCTCCTTCTCATTTTGAGAGAAGCTGCAGTGGTGTCCTAGAGTTCAAACAACCTGCAGTGCCTTGGATACATCTTTCCAAAACCAACATTTACAATTCAATAGTCTGCCCTGCCCTAGCAGTACACTCAATTTGAAAAAAGCTGCCCTGTTCAAAATATCTATCATCTCAGCACTGTATAAAAGGAGGAAAAAAAAATTTCCTCCTGATATAGCAGGTAGAAAGTAGGTAAAAGGTTGAGAGCAGTGAATACAGCACTGGCATATTAAAATTCACAAAAGAACAGACCTAGATGGCCCTGCTCTAGAGCAATGCTGGTACAGGAAACTTTTGGTTTTCCCAAGGAGACACATTAAATATAATAAGGAATATTGGCTTTTCTATTTGACTTCAGAACAGCAAGAAACATATCCTGAATGCGAGCCAACTGCCTGGCACAATAGAACAGCTGGCTAAATTCTTTTGGCCTAGAAAGCTTTTACATTAAAAATTTACTTAAATTGAGGAAAATTTCAAATAAGCAAAGAAAATTTTGTATATCACTAAGATTTCCGAGGTTCATTTCATTTTTGTGCCCTGGTTCATGTTATGATGACACTGGCATTAGCCAGAAAGGGAACCCTTTAGGCTGAGCCAGTGCCCTGATGGTGCTCCTTCAAGCATTTTGGCACAGAGAGGATGCTGCCAGCCACACTGCACCATCTCTTGCTGCAGACCACCAATGGGGCAGAGCTAAAAGCTCATATCCAGCAGAATTCTTGAGACAGCTCTCATTTGAAGCACAGGAGAGAGCCCAGGCCCAGGTGACCACGGGGGAACATCTCGTTCCCTCCGAGGGCAGGGTGTGTCTGCACGCCTGGTTTAGAAGATAGAAGACCCAATCTAGAGTTAATGATGATGTAAGATTTTTCTTTTTTTATTTCTGAAGCATCTCTAGATGGTCACCCAGCGTTACAAAGGCTGTGCATCCTGTCCTTTGTGCCACTAACTTGGCCCTTCAAATCCTTTCAGTGATTATTGTGAGTTTTATAGCACATTCTGTAGTTGAAAACCTCCCAAATATGGCCTCATTAAGTGTCATGGCTCACATTTCAGGGTAAACTGTTACTATTATTCTCATTTTAGAACCCAAGGACATAAAATTCACAGAAATAATGAGACAGTCCATAGAGGAAGTCATTGGCAAGACCAGAATTCTGGTATTTCTCACACAGTCCCCATGCTCACATGGATAGATGTGACATACATCAGCCTGAGCACATGTGTGGCTCTCCACAGAAGCCCTGCCCTGGAGTCCCTGGGGGGATGTGAAATGTACATTTATCTACATTACTTCTCCCACTGAACTCAGCAGCATTGCAAGCTCAGGCAGAAAAGTACATTTTAAGAAATGAGCACATGTGGCATTTTCACTGACTCACAGTGCCAAAATGACTCCATCAATTCATTTCGTATTTGGCAAGTGAGATAAAGGTTTTCATTCCCCTAAACAGCCTCCCCAACACCCCCACTGCCTCCCAACACCCCTGAAGTTAATTCATCCCAAGAGCCTGGCTACTATCAGAGCTAAAAACTCCCTCTGGAAACCTACAACATTCTCAGCACACTTCAAATCCCACCCACTCAACCATAGCCTTGGCTGTGGACACAGCCCTGCATTCATATCACACAAGCACACATTCCCTGTCAGCATTTCCCACCGAAAAAGGACCCACAAATGCAACAAGCAATAAAAATACCCTCAGAGTAGTTTTCAGATTTTCTGTTTGCTTACATAATCACAGTTATTGTTTTTATAGCTTTTCCCAGAAATATTTAATGTAATGTTAAATAATTATGAGAAAATCTTATTAGTACAAATTCATAATGATATTATGACTAACTAGAAATATTTATCAAAGCAGTTGCCTTAAGAAAAAGAAAGAAAAACAATGTTACAACTGCTGCATTTCAAAATGTTTGCTTCCCTAGCATTTTATTATAAAAGCCAGATAAAGTAATTAATTTAATATCTTTTATTAATTAAGCATTTTCTTTAGAATGATTTTTCAACAGAGGTTTATTTATTATAATATATTTAAATATATTATTATATATTTATAAAGCAGAAAATATTTAATAGAAAATGCATGTCTTAGCTGATGAAATATTTTCAGCCCATTGTTTCATATTTGGACAATTCAAGAAAATAATTAATGCAGATGTGCTTGCAGAACTCAGCACATGAAATGAAAATGAAAAGTGGCTTTAAGAATAGGTGGAAGATATTCCCAAGAATGGATGAATTGACCTAAAGAAAGCCAGAAAATGAGCCATTAAGCCCCTAGTCTTTCCCCCTGTATCTTTTTAGATTTGAGGAAATGTGCAGAACTTCCCTGATGGGTAGTAAAACCTTTCTAGGATCTTTATTGCTCTGGCTGACGCCTGATGAATTCTGACTGAAATTTCCCGCTCAGTGTACGCTTTGCCTTTTTTCCCCACTCCAAGACAACTGACTCCTCGTGCTCCATACATCACAGCAGACACTTTGCCCAGGCTCCAGGTTGCTCAGTCAGGTGTCCAATTACTGTGTGCCACGATAAATAACCCAGTGGGCCTGGCCTCAAGGTGCCAGTTCCACTCTTGGCAGGAAGCTAAGGTATAACGTAGGCAAAACAAAATGTAATCCAAGCTCAGGTTCAATCCCCAGGCTGAGGTTTGATGCAATGTTTATTCAAGCAGCTGGAATAGCAAGCACATGCACAAAGGCAGTATTTGCCATTTATTGTAGCTGTCATTTCACACTAGCACGGTCCTGAGCACGGAACACCGTACAGGTCTTTCCAGCCAAAGTAGGCCTCACATCCCAGTTTCCATGTGTGATGTAAGAGGTATGCACTGCCTCAAACATCTGACACATTTGCTTAAAAGGGTTGACCCAGACCAAGAAATGCATTCAGTGGAAATTGTTTCTTTGCTTGCCCTGGGCTTGATCCCTCCTCTGTTTGTTTTCCCCATCTGTTTGTCTGCTACAGATGTAGCAGCCTTCGAGTCATCTTTTCCACCCTGTTCCAATTTTCATGCTTTTGAGAAAAAGACATAGTGATAAAAGGTTTTCCTTTTCCCTTCTGCAAGGCTGTAAGAGAATCTGCTACCCAAGGGTTAAGCACGCTGTCCTTTGGTGAAGTTATGGGAGCAGGTCTGACTTCTGCAATGAACATTACCCAAGAGCTGCAGTGCTACTCTCATTACCCATTCATGAGCTGGTGTACTGATGGAAGAATACCAGTCTCCCTTTCTATAAAGCAGATAAAAGGCACATGGGCCATTGCCACAGGCATGGCCTCAGACACTCCTTCTGCACAGGCTTTTGCCTGGCACAGCTGCCAGCTGAGCACTGCTTGGACTGCCAGGTAAGCACAGGGGCATCTCAGCTGAAGAGGAAAGGAGGTGAAAGAGCAGAATATTAAGAAAGAAGCAAAGAAAGAAAATAAAGGGAAGAAGAGTCTCCCTTCCCCTCTGTGCCTCACAGCACACCTTGCCAATACAGAGTCAGGATTATCTTCTGACCCCGGTGCTACCACTGGGGCTGGAGGGACCCTCACTCCCCTACAAAAGGTTCTGGAGTGGAGCTCAGCCTGGAAATGTGCTTCACCTTATCATCTCTCAACAGATAGCTCTTTCAGAAAAATTAGGTGTTTCTTTAACACCCACAAGTGAGCTGTTTTAATTTACTTTCCACATGATTACACATACTTTCCACTCCAAATCCAAATTAAGTAATAAATAAATAAATAGGAAACAACCCAGAACTGACAAACCCCGTCATTTCTCCTACTTCCCCACTTATTTTTCTGCTGGCATTTTGCACTATTGCTTTTAAATGGTTTTTCCATGGTGTGTTCTCAAATGCTACAAGCAAGAGCGGGTTTGAAAAACAAGGAAGTTGTACAGTTGGAAAGCTGAAGTGCAATTGGCATACCAATAAATGTCTTGATAGCAACTTCAATACAACTGCACTGACATGTCTTGTTTGCAGAGCTTCTCTCTCTCATGCTCTCATTTTTGGAAAAACCTTGGGCCCTGCACAGAGGATGAACCAGGAGTGTCCCCCAGTGTTACAAAAGAGGTGGTTAAAAGGGCAAAGACTGTGCAAAGCAATCGCTGATGTTGGAGATACCTTGACTGGTATTCTGGACTATGACTGTGTCTAATCCTCTTAAAACAGGGTAAATATCACCTGCCAAATGAGTGTTAAATACTGTGCTCCCAAGGGATTATCACTACTGACTCCTTTCCTTTTTTTGTTGGATCAGAAAAATGGCACCAGGAAGGAAAAATCAAAAGTTGTCTCATCACTCCATGATGAATGTAGTGGGGAAGAGTTATGCCTGCATTTCCAAAAGTTGTGTTTTTATTATACAAGCACACACATCTCTGTGAAATATCTTAATTGCACAGGCATTTGAGCCTATGTCTCTGCCAGCTCATATCCCAGTTTAGCTGCTCTTGGCCAAGACAGGAGAGGAGCTGTTCTTGCCATCCACAGTTCATCCTAGGGGTAAGAGTTCCCCACCGTGCTGCTTCGGGCGGCTGCAGCAGCACAGAAGCTGCAGCCACTTTTCTTTACATCTTCTGAAGCACAGCCCATACCAGATGTCCACACTATCCTAGCAGCTTGTTCCCTGTCACACAGCTCAGCCTCTCAGAAAAATCACATCTGCTCTGGGTCAAGCAACAATGAGGTTACCAAGGGATGCTGTAGCATTATGTCCCCTCTGCACAGCCAGGTAAATACAAAAAAAGGAATAAACCAGCTCTTTTTATTTCTTCATAATTCTGCCTAGTATGATGCAGCTTTGGTGGCAGTGACTAATACATGAACTCTAACCAGGCATTCTCAGAGAGAAAACTAGAGAGAAAGCAGTGGCATTCTTTTGTCACTTGGAAGAAGAGAATCAAGTCTAAAATTTGGACCAACACACCCATTCCTTGTAATCCAAGCCATAGATCCCTGGTCACATATTCCTGTTGTCCAAACTTTATCAGTTTGATGCAGGCACAAGGAGATGGAACATTCCCCAGGATGATATTTGGTATAGAGGAATGTTGCAAGGAGTTGGTAAAATTTGGCACTGGTGTTTTCAAGTAATGTTATTTTCGTAAACAAAGGAGAATGAGTAAAGAGGACTTCGTCTATTAAAGGAGGAAAAGAAAAAAAAAAATCACTGAAAAGTATTGTATTCTGGGGGAGCCAAAAAAAAAATAGGTTTTTGCTCTATGTGAGGTTGAGGTAGAGAAGGATTTAAACCGACCTGCAAATTTCCTGTTGTGTCACTGTATTTTTTAATTCTGACTTTAAATGTTCCAACTTTTCTTTAAAAAGTAGCATTTCAGGGAAAAATATCTTCAAGAAAGACCTTGAAACCATAGGCAACTTGATCAAACCCACAAGGATAAAGCCTAGGGCTTGACTCTGGAGCCCTGGTGAAACTAGCTGAAGAGTTTAAAGCTGTTCCCACACCCTGCTGACCTCCCTGCTCCTTGGCTGACCTCCCGCACGCCTGAAGAAAAGCAGCAGAAGTGAATGTGTGCAAACATCTCAGCCATTCCCACTCACAGGCTCTCCTACCAGTGTGATCTCACCTCTCTGGCCTCATTAGCCTGAAGAGTCAATGACAACATGCTTGCAATTATGCAGGAGCTGCTGCAGTCATTGCTGAGGTGCTGCATATGCTCCTCTCTGCTGACCCTGCCACAGACCTGGCAACTTCTTGCCACAGGGCAGGGAGAGCACAGGGCTTGGTGGCAGGCTGAGCTGCTTCAGCCAGATCCAGCACTCAGGTCCCTGGTCCCAGCCTGAACCACATGTGCCCGACAGACTATAACGCCAAGAGAAAAGACACAGGTTTCACCGGGAGGAGGAGTGGGAAGTTTTGCAGAATTAAATTGCCTTTTGCCTTTTTACAGATTTGCTGAGCTTGGCAATCATTTATCTTTCTGCCCACTAATTGTTATTTGCTGGGAAGAGAGAGAATCCTAGGGGATGACTGGAGTCTCTGAGCTCCTTCACTCCAAACACTGTCCTTGCAGCGGTTTATTGCACTGACAGGACAAAGGAAGTACATTTGGACAAACCCTCACTAAAAACGGCCAATTCCACCCTGACCCAGTACCCAGTCCCCTACTCTCCCTGCTGGAGCAGGCTCTGCTCAAGGATTCACCAAGGCAGAAGGCAAATGAGAGCATCTCTGCAGCCTGTGGGGGCTCAGCTGGGAGAGCACAGCAGGAGGGAAAGCTGGGACATTCTGTAAGGCAGAAAGCCAGCCTGACTGTGACATCAGGCATGGAAAACTTAGGTGCTGCCCTGGGTAGTTTTACTGGCTTTTCTGGAAGGAAATTTATGTAACCTGAACAGCTGTCTCAAGGATCAGAAATGCTGCTTAAATGACTTAATGATTGCTTGGCTAAGGGCTAAAACTCCAAGCTTTTCTTGGAAGCATTGGCTCCTGCCTGGATGCAGCATTGAACCACACACCTTGATATTGGGCAACTGCTGGCCAGATGCAGTAAATAGAACTCTTCTTTCCACAGTTTATCTGCACAGAAAGTGTTTCCTCTCTTTTAAATCCACAGGTGTCTTTCAGTTCCTTGGGGTTTAATACCTCTGTTAGCATTAAATCAATCCTTTTCTTTACAATAGACTTTTCAACAGTAACTCTATCTTCCTTAAGTTAAGGCTCAGAAAAATTGACAGATCAAGAGATACTGCGCTGAGTGAATGTTGAAACCAAAAGAAAAAAGGGTAGAAAATCTGCACCTGTATCCAGAACTAATTAGATCTGGGGGAATAATGGATTTTTTTTTTTTTCTCTTTGGTGGAACATAAATTTTAAAAAAGGTTAGATCAAATGCAAATCACTTTACTTATTTTAACTGTTGGGAGTTTTAATTAAGAAAGACAGAATCCTCTCACTATAATATGATTTTGGTGATATTCAATTTTCTGAAAGGTTTTGAGATTTTTTCTTATTAGACCATCTTTCAAGAGAAATTGTAATGTCTTATTGTAATTGGGAAACAATAAGTTCTGTGCAAAGATGAGGAAATGAGAAGTTCCTGCATTTCTGGAATACAATGCAACTTTGAAAATAGGAAAGTAAATTTTAAAGATGTTTTTGCTTTTCCCTGCTCAGTTTGGCCTACATTCCTGAAGTTGTCACACAGCAGTTTTCCTTGGGTGAGCTGTAGCAGTAGGTTAGTTTTTCTCACTTTGCAGAGCTTTGAGCATGCCTTAAAGTAGTTCAGGGTCCACATTCTAACTTTGTCACAATCCTGACAAATCTTGCTCTGTCCAAAATCAGTGGCTTTAATCCACTTCAAAATGATCTGTTCATTCCATTCTTTTTCAGCCCCATTACCCCAAATCCCCATCCTGTGGAGGAGACACGATGAAAACCTAACCTCTTATTTTCCAAGTTTTTATTTTCTTGCTGGTTTCTCATTTTTTATGTTCCTTCTGCTTCTGAGGCACCATTTCCAGAAGTTTTCTGGGTCCCCGCTGATGCCCAGGATTTGTAAATCTCCCAGTCTCTGGCCCAGTTTTGCTCTGTTCTGGTGTAACTCACACTCCCATGATTTGATTCAATCTGTGGCCTTGCCCCCACCTTTCACAGCTCACGTCTCCAGTCTCATGCATGTTCTACTGCCCCCCTACTCTTCATTCCCCAAGATTATAACAGCACTTTTAAACTTACAGAGGGGAAAACATTCAGCATTATTCTGTAGACAAACAAGGCAGGGGTTCCACATGGCATAAATCCAAGGTCAGGACTCGTAAAACCTACCACCAGATTCCCATCAACCAGTGCTTCTTTCTAGAAAGTATTATCCAAGGATAATTTGAAGAGGAGCTGAAAAAAAAATTCCCCAGAATTAAAATCCTCGGGGAAGCTGCATCTCCAGTGAGGTTCTGGCCTCTTTACAGGGTGCTAAGAGGGTTTCCACATCGCTGGTTCAAATGGAAGGGAATCATCTCATAGGCTGGTTAGGGGATTATCAAATGCTTTTGTTTTTCCACAAAGAACTGCTCCTGGTTTTCATCATGTGAGCTATTTTATATGTAATCAGTTGTATTAATCAAGTCCCAGGTAAGTCAAAGCCCTAAGTCAGCCTAACAATCTGATTTCCCTAAAACAAGTGTACATCATCATCCTTTATACAAGATAAGACCTCCATGCCTTGTCTTGCCATTTCAGAGTTTCAGTTTTCTGCAACACAGCCATTTATCGGGCACATAAGTATTCTGTGCTCCCTGCTCTGCTTCTTTCAGGCTCCAAGGGAACAGCACTTTGTTCCCTTCTTTTTCCCTCTTTAAAAAAAAAAAAAATATTTCTTTTTTTGGAAAAGGGTTAAGGGGCCTGAAATTCCCTAAAAAAGGAAAAAAAAAAAAAAGAAGACTTTTTTGGAATTTTTCTTCAAAGCTTTTAGTGATCACAAAACCATCTGGTTTTATCAAAAGTGACACAGCCTGAGAATGCTGGGGTTAAGGCCCAGAAGTCCCTCTGGAGGTCTGCTTGTGAGAAGGTACAAATATTATTAGCCTGATATCCAAAGAGGAGAGAGAGAAGGGAAAGAATATCATGACTTGGGAAAACAAAATTGTGACACTCCATCGAGAGACCACAGGTGTTCAAACCTCTTCCTTCTGGCTGTTATTTAAACAAAGCCCCAAACCCAAAAAGCTCCTAATTCAGAGATCTAATTGGCTTTATTCAAGAAGACATGACAAAAAGAAAGCAAAAAAGCAGGGATCAGATTTTTTTGGTATTGCTGATCTGTTGAAAAGAAAGTGAATCTCCAAGAAAGGGCCAGAAATACAGAAAGCTCTCCACGGTAAAAATGCAGTCTGAAGTTTATTAGATTATTTCTGAAATACTCTGAATTCACTGAAATTCACTGAAAGGGATGGCTGTGGCTGCTGAGCTTGAAATTAAAGATACCTCTGGTTATGATTCATGAGTACCTATGTGTACATCAAGCACTGCTCTTTGTGCACAGCTTGTCTTCTAGGGTAAATCACAAGGCAGACTGCTTTCCTCCAGATTCCCAAGAAAGATGAGGAACGATGTAGCCACGTTACTAGTGCTGGAATAAAACCTAAATGATCTCCAGGAAGTTTCCCAACAAGTAGATGGTATCCCAAAGGTGTTAACTGGAGTAATTGTTGCTCGAGATATTAGGAATCTTAATGCTCATAGGAAAAAAGTCAGATCAAATAAATCTTGACTGTATCTTACATGAATCACTCAAACATGCTGAGATGGCCTTTCATGCTCAAGTGCTATTTTTCAGGGTGATTTTATTCACTTCATAGCATTTGGTGTAAAACTTCATGCCACAGAGAATTTTTCCAAGGAGCATTATTGTCACTTTGGGCTGACAACTTTGAAACTTTCCTTTAAGAGGAGGAGGAACGCATTTCAGGTAATGGTAAAAGAAATAAAGCACTTCTATTTGAGGCTAAGTGCGAATCAGTGACTGTGGGTTATTAAAAAACATGCTGTCAATTTCCTGCAAACTTCTAGGAGGAACAATCCTCATATTAGCTTACTTTAAGTTTACTACTCAGCCTTTCTCCTAAATTAAACTGCACCTATACTTGAATACTCCTCTGCTTAGAATACTAGTTATAAGCAGCATTCAGGACTACAGGCCAGTGCAATTTTACACAAAAATTCCAGTTCTTTCTCCAGGTTTTAACAATTTTCAGATCCACCCAAACCTGAATCCTCACTGAAATTTAGCTCAGCTGTTGTAGTCATTTCTTCATGCTATTGACCTGAATATTGACCTAAACTGATTTCCACAAGATTGTGTTTATCCTTTTGCACATTTTGAAATCTGCAACAGACCCTGACAAGCCAGTATGGTTTTAGCCCAGCATTAGAAATAAAAATAAGAAATAGAATAAGAAATAAAAATTGCAAATACATAGTCATCAGTAATTCACATGGCAGAAATTCTTTTATCCATCCAATTTTACTTATAAACTGTACCTGAAGTCAGGTTTACAATGGCTGTATTCAGTCAGCTGTCCCATAGGCATTGCTGGTGAAATAACTGTGAGATTAACAGAGCTTTAATAACATTTAAAAGTTTCCTAGAATCTCTGTAGGGCAGCAGTGCTGACAGCCTTAGGCTGAGCACTCGCAGCAGTGGTGTTGGTTGCAGTGGGAAAATGCAGTGAGGTGAGTGTTCACTGGCATGAGCAGTGTTGATATTGTTGATATCATCTGACCCTGGGTTATCTGGGCAATCACACTGGTCGACACAGCACTTCCATTTTTCCATAATCTCTCTTTGGGCATTATTAACCTTTATATTTTTTTACAGTAATTAGTTTTCCGTGTCCCATTCAAACAGCGCATTTATAAAATACACCAATACTGCAAAATTCTGCTGCCAGAGAAGTGGACATTCTCCTCATCTGCATGGCATTCAGCCTGCATTACTTGTCATGTTAGAATACTACAAATCTGAAATACATCTATGCTGGAAACAAACATGACGCACGCACTCAAGGCAGCGAGGACACACAATGTGGGCAATTTGTCATCCCCTGTCAAGGGAAGCACGACCTGCTGATAGCATCATGTAGCTATGGCTCTGTTCCCACACTCATTCTCACACTGGTCTCAGAACTGCTGCATCACCTGGCAGGACAAACAGTGCCAGGCAGGCAGAAGCCCACAGCTAGATTTCTTTAGAACCAGACTGAGATGTGGAAGGACAAGTGGCAGCTGATACCACACATAGTCCAAAGCTAGCCCTGAAAGGAGCATGTGTGTGTTTTTAATAACCAGGTTATACTGAGCAAAGGGAGATGGCTCAAATTCAGGAGCAAAACTTTTTATAGAGCTGGATTTGCAGCTTAGGTGAGGTGGGGTGGGTGGGTATTTGGTCAAAGAAGATCTGGGTTTTTTTTCCTGTTTCTGGAGTGACTGGGAAAGCGTGTTTGAAGAGGATCAACAAACCAAAGGGAAAAAGAAGCAATGCAAGCCTGCATGATAAAGATTTTCTCTGAACCCCAGCCTTCCTGCAAAGGACACCTTCCCAAAAGCACAAAGGATGACAGCAGGTTTTGTGCTAGCTGTGATGTATATGAGAGCAACATGAAGGACAAAGGATTTTTAAGTCTATGGTCAAATATACAGTGATCATCTCTCACTGAACAATACAACCTGATGGGAATTAGGACATCAATGAAGTAATTACCCCCATTCACACCAAAAGGTGACTGCATAGTGTGGTGAACCCAAGTACATTAATACAAAAGGAGGAGAAACAGAGATCCATTCATGTCTCTGCCAGATAAATGCATTGCATAAAGCTCTCTCTGTATCATTTGGATGTGTTCTTGCAGGTGCATCAGCACTCCGAGTTTTTCCTGCCTGGATTTATCGATAGATACTAATCACTAAGCACAAGACACATACTTCGGTTTAGCATTCTCAAATGAGGCCTTAAAAGTAACTCATTTTTTTCTTATCTACCATATGATTAGAAGATTCCTTGCATTTTTCTTTGGGGTGACAGCAATATGTAATTGCTGCGCTTAAGTGAAATCAAAGCACCACTTTTAAAGTCAGTGTAGTGTACACATCTGACAAAAGTGAAAAGAATGCTACCTCAAGCTGTTTGATTTTCCTTTCTCCTAGCTCACTTTGCTACAAGATGCTTCACCAACACCAGATTGTCCTTAACCAGTACATAAAGAGAAACAACCTTAAAACATTGTCAAGAATATTTGCCGGCTCAAAATCTACTCATCCTTCTTCACTACCACAGTAAAGATAACAAAGCGGGCTAATTATACATAATTCCTCTACCTAAGGCGTAATACTTTGGCTGAGCAGACTGGTAATAATTTAACAAGCTGCAATAAAAATCAGAGAATCTATCCATATGAATCTGCTATAGGGGCCCCTACATTAATGAACACTTAGCACTTTGTATTCTCACCACAAAAAAGTCCAAATATATCTGTGTTCTAAAAGCCCACAATGTAAAGACGAACATTTTACGTTCATAAAATCAGAGAAAGAGAAGAGGAGAATTGATGAGTGCCATAGTTCATCTTAAGTATTATCTTTGTGATTTTTCATGTATCGATTTTGGCAGAAATAGGATCAAACCTTGCTGTCACTTACAATGGTAAGAAAGCGTTTAGGTAATGGCTGATTAGGTTTTAGTGTGCAAAACAAAATTGCCTGGGTATTCTGACGGTTGTATCCAATCATAGCACAGATCTAATAAAAAAAGGAATGAGTAATATATCAATAGAACAAGTTTTATCAGGTCATCATTTTGTCAGTGGTTTTTACAAAAACATCAAAGCCAAGAGCTCTGCACTTACCCTGCAACATTCAGTAGCTGCTGGCTTGCATGGTCACAGAGATAAGAGCTTGAGCAAGTCTGGTCTTAGCGTCACTATTATCTGTTTTGATGCTTTTTACAACTTTTGCTAATGAAATTAAACTGTACTTACATGAAATACACCGAAATCACATTCCAGTCATGTTCAGAAATCATTTCTGTCATTTAGATTGCTTGGGTTTGCTATGCTTTGGATGAGACTGGTAGCTCTGCATGAAGTACTGCTCCAAACTTTGCTTGAGAGAAACGCTGTAGTTTTTGTTACCCTCAGCTCAGATTTCCCAAGCAGTTTCAAAAACCACAACACTGAGAGACATGTGTAAACAGAGCACAAATTTAGTGAGAAAATACAAGTAAGAGAAATGCATGTCCTTATGTCCAGTCATTACAGATGAGCTCTGTCTCTGACCTAGAGGGACAGAGATGGGTTAGCAGTTCCCACTGAGGCCTTCTCCCAGCCATGGCCACCATTTTCAATTTGTGCCTCTTTAAATCTGTGTTTTTTGAATTACCATTTTCCAGGCTCTTTGTCCATGAAGACAGGTTATGGATATCACTGAGAGCTGGGAAATGGGAGTGCTGGATTTTAAGTTCCTAGCTCCTCATATCTGTGCCACTGGCTTTAGCTTCAGTCCGTAAGAGAGACAAAGGAGTATTTTGGAAGCACCTGTGCCAAACAGATCCCAAACACAGATGTCTGACTCTCAGAGTGGCACTCAGCCACAACTTTAGCTCCAGGCCACAACTGTGCTAACAGCTCTGTACTAATGAAGGGAAAGAAGAACTTTCCAGAAGATTAGCACCGTACTTCATCTTCTTTAATAAAATATGTTCTGGAATTAGTCATCTGACACATCATAAAATATCTGGTTTCCTTTAATTATTTTTTTAAAATCCGATAGCCAACAATGAGTCCATGATTTGCAATTTCTCTCTGATTTCTGTAACATTCATACTGTGACTGAACAAATCTGAACTGGAAGAGGAAACTGTGTAAGGAAAACTAAGAAAATCCAAAAGAGATGCCACCTCTGAGGCAAGAACAAAGGGAAGAGAACAAATAAATGAGTGAGGAAATGGATTTGTTTGTACAGCTGGTTTAACTTTAGGAATCAGACATCTCTGCATTGTTCCAGTGCCATTTTTCTGGGTTCCTTTGTTGCCACACTTGGGGGTACAGATACATACAGGCAAACAGCAAGTGTTCCTTTTGCACCCAGAAGCACCCACTCCTGGAAAAGCACACTTCCAGTGAGCTGAGATGCCCTTAACAAACAGCTTTGCTGTTCAGTATTGGACTCATACTATACTTCCTAGGAATAGAAATCAGGGAAAACAAATTAACAACAAAACCAAGCTTTTGGAGATGTCTCTTGCGCTATCATGAGTTTCAGAACTTCGGAACCAGATTTTCTTTAGCAGTCACCCAGAGGACAATCCAAGGAACTGTTCTTTCACTGGCTTTTTCTCACCCCTATTCAGTAATGTTCCCCCACAGTATCAAGAATTCCTACTTTATACATAGTAATAGAGTATAACCTGTGAAATAAAGCACACTTCTCCTGACTGCCGGGCAGTAGCAACCAACAGGCTGGGTGGGACTGATGGAGCTGGGAAAGCCCCGAGGACTGTGCTGTGCAGGAAAATGGGAGCTGCACTGCCCAGTCCCTGCAGGCACACTCAGCCTTTTACCTCCATACACAGCCCTACTAAGTGCCTGCTCCCTCCTGCCTGCCCCTGCTGCTTCCCCGTGCTGCAGGCTCAGAAGTGGCTCCTCATCACATGGGCCATTTCCTGAGCACTGTGCCTCTCCCTGTAGTTAGAGTCCACAGGCTTTTACCAGCAGGACGATTTAAGGGGCTGCACAAACCCGCTTGCCATTCCTCCATGTTTGGTGCTACACTGACATCTTGTGGCCCTTAACCCTGGCGAGGCTGTAAGCAAGGCCAGCAGATTTCCAAATGTTTCAGCAAGGATGCAGTAACATCACAGATGGGAAAGCAGCACTGATTTACCTCTCGGTTCCTATCTCTTTGAATTCGTGTTCCAGTCTTTGTGTGTCCCATTTGGTAACAAACTTTTATGTTAATTATCTCAAATTAAACAATAATCAAGTCAAAAGTAGTAACAAACAGACTGTAAAGTTAAACCAGAATTTCAGCAGGTGAACCCTTTGTGCAGATGGAAGCAGCTTCTCAGTCTGAGGAGAAAGCAGAGTCTACAGATACCTATTGCTTTCATATTCTGTTAGCAGGCCCTGTCCTTGGTTTTATAAAGTGGAGGTTTTAAATTGCTGTAACAATCTACACATTACTCCAGCTGTTATTCAAGCAAACTTCCAAGAACAAAAACCATATAGGTGATATGGTACTATTTAGCCACCATATTTAATGATCAACAGTAAGAATAGAAGCAAGAAAACCTATGTGAAATTAATGCCAGTAGTTGTATCCACATATTACAGCGACCTGAAATTAAATCATATGTCTGTTAAGAGACAAGGCTGTCATACTGTCATAATATACCCAAATGGAGACTTTCCCTTTCTTTGCCTTTATCCTTGTGGGGAGTGGAGAAGTAAAACCAGACACTATAGACTTGGGCATAACTCCTCAACCCTAAATAGGTTTTTATGCAGCTACAAACAAGATATGAAAAGAACTGGAGCTGAAATGCAGTATGTATGATACAGCAAGTAAAAGGGATTTGAGTATTGGAAAACATGAGAGACCATGCTTCAACCCAGACTCACTCCTCCAAGCACTCTTCCACCTCAGCTAAAACAGGATCTCTGACACTGCTGGGCAGGTCAGTGCAGAAACAAATGCTTCTGTAGGATGACTGAAAGTTCTCCTTGGATGCACTGAGCTTTGGAGGCATTGATCTCTCCTGTCAGTAATTACTGTGTTATCTAACTAGCTAGATTAAAAGCTACAAGCTGAAGTGTTTCAGAGAAGCATCTAGAACTAAGGTCCCATGCCTTATTCATAAGCAGAGTACTGCAGCTAAAATAAATGGGATAAAGTATCACAGCTGAAATAAATGGGATTCTGAATTTAGGGTAAGGGAGGGGGTCTTTACATGCATAGTCAAATAGCTAAATGCAATTGCTATTACTACACCAGGTAAAGTTCCTTTTTTATCTAGTAAATTATCAGTGTATAACAATTAGACAATTAGATGAAGCAATGTGGGAGACACACAAAGAGTGCTAAAAGGGCTTCCCTATGCAGAAAATAGAGGAAGATCTCACTGAAAAACCTAGCCTCAGGGATTCAACTTCTTTTCTTATAAAAATCCTAAGAGAAAACAATGTTTTGCACATTCCTCATAGGGTCTGATGTCACTGGCGAAAAGGGGTTTTGCAAGGGGACATCTTCCCCTCCTGCAGATGTCACTGGCTGTAGGAGGGTGCAGATCACTGCATGGGAGATTCCTGAGAATGGGAGCAGGGGAAGAAGGTAAAGAGAGAGAGGACTGATTTAACTGGTGGGCTCCAACTCAGAGCAAGCCCAGGAAAGAGACTTAGATTAGATTAGATTAGATTAGATTAGATTAGATTAGATTAGATTAGATTAGATTAGATTAGATTAGATTAGATTAGATTAGATTAGATTAGATTAGATTAGATTATTGAGCCTGGTCCACTTGCTAATGTAGACAACCTGTGAAACACACTGTCCCATAAAACAGTCACATTCCTCCCCAAAAGCTACGTTCTGTCTCTACCATGTCAGACTTCCATCCTTTATGGATCAGAATGTGCTTCTCTGGTTTTACAGCCTGTGTTTATTCAGAGGCACCATACCTGCTCCTGGCTTTTGTGCCAGCACACTCCCTTCACCCACACAGCTCTCGTCTCTCCTTATGTATTTATAGGCTGCTTCCATATTGTCTCTCACCCTTCATTAGGCTCAAGTGAGCAGACAAAGCCCTTCTAATCTCCTCTCCTGAGGGCTGTCAGTGCAGCAGACTGTGCCTGTGGTGCTTCAGAGTCCTCTGGTTTGAGCTGTGGCTGGTAAGAGCTGCAGCCAGGATCCCAGATGATCTCTCCAGTGGTGGCAACACCTCATGCTCTGCGCAGGCAACACTTGGCCCCACTCAGGCTAAGGCATCATTCACCCCTTCTTAAGGTCTGGACAGGACAGACAAGGCCAGGGGCCTCCTTTTCTTTAAGCTGCTTGTTTTCACTCTCTGTTTCATCCTGAACCTATTATTCCAGACCTCAAGATAACTGCATGCAGAAGTGCCTTCTAAATAATTTTTTTTTCCAGCATGCTCGCTACTTGTCCTGGGCAGACCTTTTCCTCTTGCAGGTAGAGCAGTCTGTCACATCAGATCCCCCTTTGTCACAGGAGCAGTGCAAACCTGTCTCACCACAGCAGTCAGGAAAGGCTTCCTGTTCCTGAGACACTAAGGCACAGCTTCCTCCTGATGAGCAATGCTACCACCAGCAAAGGCAACTCAGGCAAAGCAAGCATGGCATCCTATCGGGATCCTATTCCAGCTGGGATATTGCAATGACAAAATCAGTGGGAACATGCTGGATGTGTTTGGGTTTGAGTCAAATATCCCATATCCCAAATTTCTGTATCAAACAGAAACATGCTGTACTATCTTCTGGATTGAAAGCCATTTAAGCAATCAGGAATATGGGTAGTGATAAGTTGTCACACATCATACTAAACGAAAAAAGTGTCAAGGACTTCCCACACAAAGTTATTCATCGTTGTGTTTTAGTTTTGTAGCAGAAATGGCAGAAGCTTCATTTGAATTTAATTTAAAAACAACTAAATTGAAGATTAATTGTAACTAAAAAGGTATCTTCTGGGAGAAAACTTTCATTGGTAGACATATGAATTCAGAATTTGATCTAGTGTATCTTTTTTTACTTATCATATCTAGCTAGAAATAAGGGAAAGAAAATAAATTATCAGTAGATTGGAGCATTTTCAAATGGAAATTTGGGTGGAATAGGAACCCCTTCAACACTTCCAGAACTAGAAAGATTATTTATTTTCCTTCACTTGTTCTGTGGGGTCAGTAGACTTTTGTGGAGCTAAAATACGAATGAATTTACTGAGCTACTGAGCATGGGATAAAGCTGGCAACTAGAATAAGACTTCAGATGCACCAAAAAATTCACTGTCATGCTGTCACACTCTGTTCCTTTTATACTACTCAGCAAACTCTGGCAAACTACTCTGTTGCATATATCCTTAAGAGAGAAGTTTCCAGCAGGCTCATGGCAGCTGGAGCTGCCCTCTCCAATGACAGCCACAGGGAATGCACTGGGAGGGTGTAAACCCACTCCTCATCCCAGGCTGGAAATCCTTGAAATCTGCCATCAGCAGACATGAGTTACAGAGAGCTCTATTCTTGTTAGATAGGAGCTGTAAAGAAAACAGAGGATCTGAGAAGCAAATCTCACTCTGCTGGAGACATTCACTTCTCTTCTGCACTCCAGGAAAAAAACAGACCAGTAAAACTGGCATAGTGCATAAAAATGCACTACACTAACTAAACAGGTTGTAGCAGGTGACAAAAGGACTGGTGGGAGAAAGAAAATAATTGGGCTTGATCTTCAAGTCTAGCATTATCTGCAATAGGGATTTAACAGCAATTCTGCTCTTTAAAAAGCTGCTGGACTGACACATGACTGACACATGACATGATGCTGTTATCTGACACCCATCGAGTCAACAGAGCACAATCAGAGGCAAAGCCCACTCCAGTTTACTCCCCCTTGCCCTCCCACCACAGCCTGACCCAGGGCAGATGAGCAATGCAGCAAGCAGACAACTCTGCCTCCCACACAGCCAGCCCTTGGCCTCCCTCTGACACATCCATGGGCACAGGAGTGGGCCTGAAAATGTGAAATTCTTGTCCCTGGGCCCAGATACTTGCCAAGAGAAAACATCATCCCATCCTGCGAAAGGAAGGTGTAAAAAGAAAGACACATGCACAAAAAAAAAAAAAAANAAAAAAAAAAAAAAAAAAAAAAAAAAAAAAAAAAAAAAAAAAAAAAAAAAAAAAAACAAAAAAAACCCCCACCACAACAGTGAATCCCAGGCTCCTAAGGAAAAACACGGTGGGGCTACAGCCACTGGAAGACCACAGGTGAAGACAAGCACTTCATCAGGAGGGACAGACTGCCAGTGTGGGCCATGGCCAGAAGTAGACAAAGGGAAGTCGGATTCTAGGACTCCAATGCTTTTCAGCTTTGTGAATGTCAAAAAAAGCCAGACTAGAAGAAGAGCCACAGCACGAGAATATTTTAAGTTGCAGGGATGTTGCACTATCTGAAGTGCTGCTGCTTGCAAACCTATCCTCAGTGGCCTGTTATGAATAATGAACAGAAACATCACTGAATGAACTCATTTGTCACATCTCTCTATTCTTTTGGAGAGAATTAAAAATATTTTGATGAGCACTGTGCCTGTTCAAAACCAGTTCAACGCAGGGAGAAACAAATTACTGCAAATAGCTCTCGTGACTGAAGTAAGGTGCTTTGGAGAAGCCATCTGCATGGCTTCATCCCTCAAGCAAAAGTCTCAGAATTCTCTAAGGAAAAAAAAAGATATAGCTGTGACTCTTTTACTCTTCTCAGTGTGATGTTCTGTGGCACAGTCCCTGGATCAGGCATATGTACTCTTATGCTATGTCTTAACAATACAACTGATGCCTAAAATAGCCTTTTTCAGTGATCTCCTTTAAAAATATTTTCTTATGAAATTTTCCTTATCAGTTTTTCTCCTGCAGAGATTTTCTACTCTTTGCATTACTTTCTTAGCTTAATGGAAACAAACTCCCCTGAACATTTTTGGTAATGCACCCATATTACTATTACTGCATATCATTTATTGATGTCAAACTCACAGAACATGAACCATTTTCTAGTCTAACCTTACTTATACTATTATAGCAAAACAGTAATTTTAAATGTAAGAAATATCAACTCTGAGATAAAATAAAGCCTCAGAGTGAAAGGGAATATCAGTCTTTTTACTTATCCAATCAGGTCACTGGAAAGCTTATACAGGTGACTAGCAGCATTTCCAACTTTCAAAAACTTCAAGGGATATTGAGGCTGGTACAGTGGCCTCCCGGCAGTTATGAGATGTTGTAATGAAGATGAATTCTGCCTGCTGGCACTGTGTCTTGGAAAGCTCCCAGCCAGTGCTACAACCTGCACCCTGCTCTGGGAAATACACTGTGAAGCAGCAGGCTGAACGGATTTAAGAGACCACAGCTATATTCCTTCAGAGGAAAAACTTGTAGGCATTTTATTTTACATGGAGAAAGCCCTGAGAGATTTCTTCTGAAATGTTCTGCTCCAGCCACCAGAGCTGCTGGGAGCAGCCCACTCCACTTGTGTCAACACCACTGCACATCAGCATCCTGCCCTGCCCAGCAGCACAGAGGAACCTCTCAGCACCTGAGCAGGATGATCACACCATTTCTTTTTCTTTCATTTATTTATAATACATGCTGGAACATAGCTATCTCCACGCCTTTTGGCTGCTACTCTTCTATTCTCTTGAAGTCAAAATGGGCACATGCAGGGTGCACTCATTGTTACAAAGCCATAAAACCTACTTTTATCTTCTTTTAATACGGATTAATTTGTTTTTCCTATTAATATTCCTACTATTTTGATTTGATGCTATGTTGGTTCTAATTGCTCCCCAGCTCCCAAAACGATCCAAAGACTAACTGAGCTGAAAGAGAAAATACTTCTCTTTCTGCTCCATCCTAGATCTGCTGGGTCTGCCTCTGGGCAGGGCAGGGCAGGGCAGAAGTGAGTCAGGCTCTAGCACTGTGCCTGCTGTCTCTGCCATGGATATTCAGCTACTGCCTCTCCAGCTGGCAGCTTCTGGCACTCCTGAATAAAGCAGGGCGAGCTAAAATAAGACAACACAACTTTTCACTCAGTCCATCACTCACCTGGTTCTTGGTTGAGTAAGTTTTTAATGTTTATTCTAGGAGAAGTTTAACGAGGATAAAATTGGGTAGAGGATATATGTCATCACAGAGGTAGCAAAGGATTTATTAGATCAAGTAACATTGATTTCTGCTACAGTAATTTTTTAATCAGAAAATAAGCTAGGAGATACCCTGAGCACCCTACATTTTTAGCAAGATGCTAAAGTGCTCCTTTTTTTCGGTGAGGATATTCTTTAATCTATAGTAAGGTCAGTTAATTTTGGTTTTTTGAAAAAGGATCACTGTCTTGATCCACAAACTCTCATATTTCAAAGACCAGATTTAGCATAAATATCCTTAGCCTTACAACCAGACAAAACCATCAAGCACTTTGTTTATGGAGGAAACACAAACCAAAGTAGAAAACTTTACAATTTTTTTTCATTAAAGCACAAATGATTCCATTTTATTCTTTAAAATTTTCCACTTATTTCTTTTTCATACAGTCAGCCCAAGAAACCTCCTAGTGATCACTCTAGGCATTGTCTCAGACACAGTGACCAGGAGCTCAGGAGGTTCAGGTGGCTCCGGTACAAACACCTAAATCTGTGCTAATGACCAGAAACTCACCGGGAGTCGGCAGAAGGAAAGAGATGCTTTAGAACAGAACTGACTTTCATGAAAATCCTTTAGGAGAGAGGACACAGGCCCTGGAAGTGCTTATTTCTTTCTGGTGGCTCTTAAGTGAGACTTTGATGAGTCTGTGTTTGGTCCTCTAAATCCAGCCCCTATGGCACCAATCAAAACCATGAACTGTGGAAAAGGAAGAGAGTTTTGGAGTGCCAGAGGGCTTCCTAGGACTGAAGGACTACTCCTAATTCCAAATGACTGCAGTGGATGAGAAAATAATATTTACCTTCAAAAGAAAACTTTTCTATTGCCTGGATCTCATGTAGTACTTTTCCCTGGTTTTCAACTCAAAGTCAGTATAGATTTTCTAAGCTAAAATTAATTTCCTTGGCACTTGCTATTCAGTGACTTACTCTAGAGTATTTTAGGATTAATCACCACTGTTTTCACATTATGTCAATATTCTGCAATGGAATATGTATGAGGGCAGCTTGACTCTTCTAGAAGTAGCTGCTTTGACCCAGAAAGTCTTAAGCAGAGAACTAAATTGTTTTAAAAAGCAGAAGCGACGAAGAAATCTTCTTTTAAAAGTTGCATAAGGTCATTTAAAAAATGATATAGGTTTTAACTTAGACCAGTTCCTGAAAGATCCATAAAGAAAATCAACTCATAACAATTAATTTAATCTTTTCCTTTTCAACTTATTAATATAATGACATTTATGGCACAAAAATATGGCACAAAAAAATGGTTCAAATCAGAATTGTACCTCAGCTGACTGTATCCCTACCAATTAAACATGCAATGAACTTACTCTCTTGACTTCTGCTCTTACTCTTGCACCTTCGAGCCCATAAACCAACTAGCAGCAAATTTAGGGCTGTGGCTTTCCACCTCTTGAGCAGAAAACCTGCACTCTGTTTTCTAGAACCTATGCAGCCTGGGGCTGTCACGCTGTCAGGCTGTCTTAGGAAAACAAGACCAAAAAAGAAATCAAAAAACCAATCAAACTAACAAGACCACCAACTTGCTTCTGAGTGACCAGCTTGCGAGCCAGGAAAAATAGGAAGAATGTGCATAAATGTTTGAATGAATCAATGCACTCATCTCTGTTTTTCTCAGAGCTGGAGTGCAGCCATCACCTTCTATGGCTAAAAATAGTGTCAGTAGGCAGCTCAGAATGATGCAAATCACCTTTTCAGTTTTATTTAATATCTCCTGAGTGAGAGACAATTCATTCCTTTGAGATGGTATGGAAAATTAGTGGAATTATACCAGCAGATAGCAGATAAGAATTCAAGAAAATTACAAAAGATTAAGTAGCATTAGTTTGAAAGAAAGCCACTTAAATGACGTTTTCCTCCAGCCTTTCTTACCCCTACAATTTTAAAGCCATGAAAAAAGTTCTCCTGGTCATTGACCATAAAACGCTTAGCCCCATATTTCAGGATAATTTCTGTTTCCTCTTCAAAGCAGTGATTTCTGTAAAAACTCTGTGTGCTTGATTATACCCAAGGTCAGCAGCTAAGTTTAAAAAAGCTGTCAACATACTAATAAAATCCCCAAACTTTGCTTTCTCCTTTGTAATCACCACGGGCTCATCTCCACATCCAGTCAGCAAGATAATTGAATGTCATGGGTGAAAGAACACAGCCCTGCCAAACTTCTGGACTGACCTTGAACTCTTTGGCCAGCTCACCAAGCACAACGCCTCTCTGGTGTCTCCCTGAGGAATAAACTCTGAGTAAGCAGATCGATCTCCAGCCATCTTTCTCAAGCATTGCATAGAAAGATTCAAGAACCTGAGTTATGTCCTGCAGTAAAACTGGCCCAAAACAATAAGAGTGGTAAGTCAATTTTGATGTTAAGTTTGTTAAATCTGAAGTATGTCATCATCTAATGCCTGGACCTGTGTTGTACTAAGTATACATGATTTTTTTTTTTGTTTATTTTTTTTAAGGTAGTACAATAGATGTATACCTCAGGCAATATGTTTTTCTGTGACCCAGTTCTCAGATTTTCTTTATATTTCTATGAAAGTGTTATGGGCCTACAGAGCAAACATCATTATGCTCTCATCCGCTTTACTCTGCCAAAATGGTGACTAATATAACTATTATGGACTCATTTATTAAGCAAGATTACACACAGGGTAGTTCATCATCCAGGAAGAAATTAGTAGCCAGTTGTTTTCACATTACTGTGCACAGTGATGAGTTTACAGCTGTGGGTCATGCAAGCTTGAAACAAGGCAGACTGAGGAATGTGGTGCTCTCGTTTCACACCGAGTGCTCCCTCTACAATGGTTAACATCAAGAACCAAAGGATCAGTTTTCTTTGGAGAAAACAATGCAAGCAACTTATTCCCAATGCTCTTTTTATTTCTTTTTAGCGGGAAATTGCATTATTTCCTACCATCAGCCGGCTCAAGATGCACAAGATTTTCTGTTGTCATTTGCTTCTGTTTGGGTTCCTCCCAGGACAGGGTGACAGCAAGGACTAGTAATCACAAGAACAGAAGCCTTATTATTTTTCAAAACACAACAGTCAGAGTTCAAAAGGCAAGAGGCACTTTTAAGATACCCAGGAATAATCTGTGTGCTCCCCATGAAAGCAAAATTTGTAATTGAAGCTGGCATTTCTGAGCAGCCTGCTAGTGCTGGTCATCTCACTAACAAGCAAAGGGGACATGCTTTGTGACACTGGCACACAATCTGCAGGGAGGACACGGCGCTGCTCCTGCAGGGAGCACACACAAGGGACGTGTGGATCTGAGATGGCCTGGAGGGAACCCAGCTGAAGGATATTTGGGCAACAAAATGGTTATGTATTCACAGCAGAGAAATAGGGGATGGAGAAGGGATTTAAGATCACTTGCTTTCCCACAAGCTTTTCCTGTCACTTTACCTTCCTTCTCTTTCCTTCTATATAATGCAGAGGAGCATTTTTTTTTTTTTAATATTCTGAAAGTGAGAACTTGGGAAGCAAGATAACAAAAGAGTGACAGGATTGAATATTCAGAGCAAAACCTCTGCATGGGAGATAGAAAATAATTTGGTTCTCCAAAACCCTGTAATAAAGAATTAAGTAGTAAATGCATCTGATTGTTATGCAGGTCATTTTCTTGGATAGCAGGATGGAGCAAAACCAGCTTTCTTTTCCTTTTTTTTTTTTTTTTTTTTTGTAATTTAAATAGGTTTTAAGTAGCATGGATATTATGGCTTTGGAGATCACAGACATATTTCAGGTCTCACATTTTTATTACTCACACTGGGCTGTATGAAAAAAGACCTTGGATAATCCAGTCACGTAAATTATTTCATGTTTTATTGAAAACCTCGCCATCACCAGGAAAAGATCTTAAAACAGTCAAAAGGCATATACCATACAGAATCAAATTTATATACAATTAATTGCTTTGAAGAAGGAAGAACAAGTGGAACCCATTGAGATTCAAAAGTGTGTTAGCACTAAGTGTGTTAATCTGTTCCGCTTGGCTTCTCAACACGGGCAAGCGAATCAGCATCCACAACTCCTGTCCTCTTGGAGAGGCTTTTCAGAACAGATTATAGCACTGCACCTTGTTTCAAGCATTTGTCTGCAAACAAGCAAGAGGAAAGCACCACTGCAATTAACAGGGGTCAGATAGGTTGAAAAGTGGGAATACTCCTCATACAGGAAATGCCTGCTAGAGCATTCTGGAGGCAGTCTGTAACATGCCATGACTCTCTCACATCCATCTATCTCCTCTTATCTTCAAAGGGGAATAGAATAAAGGCAGGATAGATGATGAAAAAATCCTTCTGTATTGGAAGGGAGATTTCTGCTAAGCATTCCTTACCAAGGCCACGTAACTATTTTATGCAAAATTAAAAAACAGATGAAGGCAAAACAGAGAGAAGACATTTCATAGTATGGAGCATTTGCTTGGAAAGAGATAGTATGGTAAAGACAAGCATGAGGTTCTTCTGTCTTTAGTGAGATCTCTGAATTCTTATTATGGCTCAGAATGATGGATACGGTGGCGAACAAAAGCACTGATGATGAGTGTGGACTTGAAGGTAATCAGATCTCCTTTAAGATCTTCCCCCAAAAAAATCATTTTTGCACCACCAGGTTTCAGAAGGCAAATCAAATCCCTAAACAGAAGAGAAAGGAAGATACAGCATTTTGAAAGGGATGACAGACGGCAGACCCAGGGAAGATAAACAGACAGAAAACACAGGAACACGGATGAAAGAAAAAAGTACCAGTGTTCAGATCTTAATACAGATAATATTCCTGTGACAAGTGAAGTACTTCTGAGAAAGAATCAGTTTAGATCCAGCCAGGAGGGATGCTCAGACACACGTTCATCTGCTGTTCCACCTGGTGAGCAGAAACAGGGAGCCATCTCCCCCAGCAGCCAGGAGCACTGCCCGGCAGAGAAGGCAGTAATCACAGGGCTCCAGACAGCAAATTCCTGCCTCTGTGCTTGCTCATAACCTATTAATCTGACAGACAATCTGATTTAAACCCAACTCTGTGAACAGCAGTCCTCCACAGGTCCACTGGCATAACGAGCTAGAGACAGCTATCGCTGTAGCATGGCACAGTATAAATTCTTAGAAGATGTAATAAATAACAAAATCAGGATATACAAATAAATGTAGCAATGGGAATTAACAGCTTTTCTAAAGACAAGCAGTGTCACAAAGATGTGTTGCACTTTGGTTTTAAAGAGTCAGCATACATCAAGAAATTTCAGTGATTTTATACATCTACAATTTGAAAAAAAGTCCTCAACACGGAGCATTGCTGCTGCAAATAAGGGAAAAAGCCCCTACACAGACAACTGCAAGTTGTTGTTCTGGGCTTCTGAACAAGGCTGAGCATGATTATACACTCAATTCTCACGCTGCCAAAGGGTTGATGCGTTTTGTCCAACATGCTTTTCTTAGTTATTACCATTTCCCTAGAACAGCAGGTCCCTGAGGGAAAAAAACATATGAAGCAGTGGTGTACAAGAGAATCAAAACCCCAAACCTGCCTACATTAGCACACTACTCCTTCATTCTTTCACCTAACACAGGACTGCTTTCTGTGGCTGATTTCCAATTTCATTTAAAAAAAATCTCCCCCAGTATTACATCTCCTCTTGCCCCTGAACGGCTCATTTCACCGTTTATTAATGTCTTTCAAAAAGTTTTTCTGGCAGATCATCTCCCTGCTCTCTATGATAAAACTTGTTGTACTAATTTCTCTTCCCCAATGATGTTTATTCCCTCAAATATTTGCAGAATGTTGCCAAGTCACCTTGCAATCCATGCTTGGAGCATTCCTATCTCATCTGCAGCCCTTCTGCACACAGCCAGCCAGTTCTTCCGGCCTCCTTTATCATTTGTCTTGTTCATCCTGTCACAGTTAGTTTCTCTGACCTCTCCTTTCACTTTGCTTTATGAATTTTCCAGCACACCCCTGTGAGGTAAGCCCAGATTAGCAGCCTCCCTCTGTCCCTCCCCACAGTGCAGTCATGTGGTGTCGGAGTCTTCTTGTCTCCTCACGCAGGGGCACCAGCTGTGGGAGCCTTTGCCAACACGGGACCCCCTTAACCTCTGTGATGGTGCTGCGCCACGCTTAGAAATGAGGCAAGAGGCAGAAGGCCCTTACTGTTCGGTCCTCAAAGATGTTTATTATCTTCTTATCACAATTCAGAGCCTTAGATGACAACAGGCTCAGCACACGTAGAGAAACCTGCACCGCAAGACCTGGACCCTTCCAGGCCACATGCCAACAAGACACAAAATGGACGATTGCAAGTGTTCTTATACAGATATCTTATCCAATTAAGTTTTACAACATACCTAACACGTAGTATGTTTTTATTTTTCTACCAATTCCTAATTATTTGTCAATCATGTTACATCTTCATTGTGACTTTGTCTACCCAATTGCTGTGCTACCAACTCTGCAGAAAATGGAGTAGACGAAGAAGAAGGAAGACTAAGTTAACACCCAAAATCCTCCATCTTGTCTTTTATCTACCTTCCATGCTAGATCAAACCCAAAACCTACTTTTTCAGCCTGTGATAAACTACAATATCATCTACTATATACATTAACAAAAATTCAACTTCTCACAAAGTTCTGGAAGCTTTTTCCATGACCAAAGTTGATAACTGTGTTCTCCTGAGGAATAAGACCACTGAGGACAGGCACAGAAGATAATCCTGTGTCCTGGATTCCCACAATGTGGGACCAAGGAGGAGCTGATTCCCCTGGTCTCATGCCAAGGGCAGGACCTCTGCAAGGCACCTGCTCCCAAGGGAATGAAGTGGTGCATTACAGCACTCAGCAGCCCTTCACACAGCACCTGTGCTCTCACCCAGGGAGCTCTTCACATCCCCTCAGAGCCTGAGTGGCCACTGGGGGCAGGGATGGTCAGAATTCCTCCTCTCAGCGTGGGCTCAGGGCAAGCACGGCCCCAGCTGCTCCCCTGGGCTGGGGGCACTGAGCTTATTGCCTTCATTGCTTTACTTCCTTTCCTATGCTCCTTGTGCTAGGCTGGGAGAGGTTATTGCACACATACTTTTTTCATGAACCAAGGTATTATTTATGGTTGAGTGGAAGATAATGGAGTTTTCTGTCTGTGTGGGTATGGCATACCCAGTGCAGTGATTTTCCTTTTCATTCATACACCCTGTAGCTTCCTTCCTAGTCCTGCAAGAAAATAAAACACATCTGTATTGATAGATACAGATATATCTGGGTTTTTGATAGACCTGAGTGTTACTGGCCTATATAAGATTACATTCATTCCAATTTATCAGAGTAGTGGTTACACATGCGTAGTGAGGAACTCTATTATCCTGTCTTTAATTTACTCTCAAGGAGTTCATCTCTCACAAAATCCATATCAGAGCCCCCTTTCTCAATTATTTTAGCCAGAGAGGGGAGAGGTCTTTATCTGATCTGATAATAGAGCTATTTGGCTCAGCCCAGCCATTAATCCATCTGACAGCTTTCCTATGAAAAAGCAGAATTTTCATCCTACACTCCAATTTATTTCATCATCTGCACTTTCCTTCTCCAGCCCTGGTTGTTGGTAATAAGGAGAACTGTCTAGAAAAATATATAAATATGGCACAGGTGTATAAATACAGATAAAGCAGGTGGCAAAGATGTGAGAAGAAGTGGATTCTCCCTTTACAAGAATTTTTAGCTCAAATGTTTATTTGCCTCATGGAAACTAAAATCAGCTCACATAATTGAAAATATATCTACACAAATTCCTATTTTTCTCAATAAAAAAGCTCTATATTTTGTTGTGTGTGGAGGGGTTGTTTCTTGGGTGGGGGGCAGGAATTGATTAAGTTTTATTCTGGTTTTGTGTAAGTCCTTATCACAGCAGTTCTTAATGAAAGATGCTGTATTGTGATTCCAAAGTCAGATTTACTCATCGTGGTGATACTCCAGGAGCAAATCTGGAAAAGAGACAAGACTGCAATGTGGATGTTGAGCTCTCCTGTCTGATCTGCTCCTCTGCAATTATCCTCAGCTGACAGCATCTGACAAGGCTTAGAGTTGGACAAGCAGAAATCTCAGTGAAGAAGGGGTTTTCCTGGTTGTTTTCCTTTTTAACTAAGAAAAACTGATATATAAGGCATCTGCCAAAAGAATTTACATTTTACCAAGTATTACTAATACTTACAAAGTATTTTTATTTTAAAATGTCAAAGTTGTGAAACATTTAGCCAAAATGTATTGTAAACAGAAATAATGTTTTGAAATGAATTCCAAATTCTCTGTTTCTTTTCAAAACCTTGGAAGCAGAAAATAATGTTTTTCAGGTTCAAAAGAGTATCTCCTTTTCAAAGTCGGTAGAATTCTACTAATAAACATAGGCAACACTCAGGCACTCTCACCTACTGCCACTTGGTTCCCTGTTCTTACAGGTGGCAGTTCAGAAACATTTCAAATGAGGTCAGGAGAGGAAAAGAAAAAAAGGATTTTTCCCGTAATGACATGCTGAACAAAAGACAAATCAGAGTTTGTACTTTTCCTGCTTCGATATCTACATTTTAGCTCCAAAGCCACTTAAAGATAATTTCCATGCATGCAATTGAACACTTGCATTTTCATCAGGCTACTTCAGCTCCTTAGCTGGACATGAAAGTATGAAAATGGAAATATGAAAATGGAAAACATCTCAGCCACGCTCGAGCACCTCCTCTGGGTTTCTGGGAATCTTCTATTTTCTGGTTAGTTTTTGGTCCTGCTGAAACTCCAGATGATGAGACCTCACTGTGTAGGAGGTGAGTAAATGGCATAAACCAACCATACTTTGAGACCTCTCAGTGGCCATGCCTGAATATTTAAATAAACCACCCCTTTCCACCTCCTGCCAAAGCCCCACTGCTGCCACTGGCACTGTCCCTCCTCTACTGCCCATGCAGGTCCCGAGAGGAGGAGTGGCTCAGGGTACAAGGTCAGAAATAGAAATGCAACTATAAACTGCCCAACTTCCCAAATAGCCTGAATATTCTGTCACTGATGACTGTGGCTTAGGTATTTCACGTTTTCCAAGCCTTTTTATTTTTGAGGCATCCTTTTCTGCTTTGTGCCAGTTCTATAACCAAAAAAAAAAAAGGAACCATGGATGGATTTTTTTTTTCTTTTTTTAAGATCCTCAACAACGATGTCTGTCTGCTCCCCACCACACTCTCAGTCATTTGAACTGACTCAAGTCCTGATGTGAATGACCTGCCCTGAAAGTTTGCCACACAATTTATACTGCTTCCTATGCAGAACTTAAAGTCTCTCCAGGTCTAGAAATGAGGATGGACTTCTGTTTTATAAGAGGGGCTATATATCAATTAATCAGCAATTTCGTAAAGGCAAGCATTAATGAAGATGAAAAATAAAGATACATTTTCAATGCTGTCTCCTAGGGCCAGCAAACACTCATAGCAAGTTCTGGTCCCTTTCAGGTTCATCTGCCCAGTCTCTCTCATATAATGCTTCTTCTGCACCTCTAACTGGGAAAAGGAGAACAATTGACTATGTGCAAAGAGAGGGACTTCCATTTGTTTATTTCTACAAACACTGCCTAAGTGCCTTTCAAACTGAAGGCAATCCACAGAAATCGTTGGTGGCATAAAAACTGAACTAAAAAGGATTTACACGGCCTGGATAAATTTTAAACTACTTTAAACATTTCCCTGAAGTAAATTTTCTTCCTTCCACAGAGCAGTATGAAAAGAGGGAGGTAAGAAAAAACATTTTAATTAACCATTCCAAGGACAAATTCTTAACTAGCTCTGAGATTTCCTACTTGTAACTCAAACTTCTGTCTGATTAAGCTTCTTTGGTAAACATGTTTACATTTTTGTGAAATCTTTGGAAATCAAATGATGAAAATTTGCCTTAACAGTTCTCTTATAGCAGGACACGCTTCTTGCACGTTTTGTTTGTTTCTTCTTGGCTTTGACAGAATGTGTTTTCTAAGAACTGAGCCTTGCACACCCTGCTGAGCAGAATGAGTGACTAGTAGCACCACTGGGTCATGGGGAGGAGTAAATGAAGATTTCTGAGAAAGCATCCCACTGGCAGTGACTGATACAGTCAGAAAGGTTCCATCACCGTCTGCAGGTCTCACATTCCTGGCTCTGGCAAGGGCTGCCTGGGCTATCCCTCTATAACAAGCATTTTATCTACCAGCAGCATTAATTTTTTTTTTTTTGTTTCATAGTCTACCAACAGCTTCACAGTCCAGAGGGAATAAAACCAAACAACAAAACCCTAACCACATAAATGTCAAACTATTTTCAAGGCAAATATTTTAAAAGCAGCTCAGATGTTCAGAAACATAAGTCTGTATGCAAATGAGTTATAAACATTAACAGAATTTAAATGTGCTACTTTTTTATAAGACACTTCCTCTTGACATAGTTACTGCTTTCTTTCATGGCTTTGTTCATCAGGCACCTATGCCCTGCAACAAACATACATTTCTATACAATTAGCTCAAATCAAAGATAGCACTACCTGTTACCTAAAGAGATTGTATGACAAGCTGGGATCACAACTAACAGTCCTAACAGATTTTGTCTTTAATCACTAAAATACATCCCTAATTTACAGAATTAGAAGAAAAACTAACAAAGTGGTGAAGATTGTGCTGGTGCCAAAACCAGCCTGTCCTGCTGTGATGCCTCGCACATCACACCTCCACTAGGGCCAGAACAGCTGTGAGCTTTCAAAGCTTATGGCACACTCCATTTTCCTTGCCCTTTGTGGCCTGGACCCTGCAGGGTATGATTAAACTCATACCTAACATAAATGCTGCACCAACTACTACAACTTACAAGCAAGTCTTGACAAGTATAAAACCTAAAAGCAGGATTGTTTTTTTTTTCTTTTTCCCAGTCTGAAAATTGTTTTTGCTTCTTGGAAACAATTTCCTTCAAAAATCACAACCGCCCTCAAGGGGACTTTCTAGTAGTTATCTCATTTTTGAGCTGCTGTATTACTCATCCTTCCTTTTTGCTTCTCCCCTTCCCATATCATGCATCATCAAATTTACAGAATGGAAATCGTTTAAGACACCAAATTATTGCTGAAGGTGAACAGGACATGAAAAGCCAAGCACCATGCTCTGTCTGCCTTTTGGGATTCCTCACGTACCGCATTCTGTATTTTACTCAAAATGTCATGCTCACAAAGTTACACGGCCTGAAGAACAGGGGAAACAGCAAAAAGGAGAGGGGAAGAAAAGGCTTGACCCTCATGCTAGTGCTCATGTTTGCCTATAAAAAAATTGGAAAAAGATTCCCAGGTCTGACAGCAATCACAGGCACCTCAACAGCGTCTAACACATGAATAATGCGTTGTCAGCTCAAAAAAAGCCCAAAGCTCCTCGTCTCCAAAGGCCATTTTAGAGCTGGCATTATATTTCTGACATGAGGGAAAGAGAGATTGCATCATCTCAGATATATGACACTCGCTGGGAATGCAGCTGCTTGTTGGAGTGACTTCCATGATAAACATGTCACTTCTGCAGAAAATTGATGGCAGCCAGAATTGTCATTTCTCTAATTCATTTTTCCCAGTCACTTTGTCCTCCTGGTTCCAACGTGCTTTGTAGACTGAGATTCAACACCTCTATTGATTTCCTTAGTGGATAAAGGTAAAAATATTTTCAAAGTTTCTGATTGAGCTGGGTCCAAAACACCTTAAGTACTTTGATTTTTTTCCATTTCAATAAAATGAATTAAAGCTGAGGAAAGAAAGATGGAGACATGTAAACTTTAGAGACAAAAGCCCGATTTTGATCAAATAAAGTACCTTTGAGAATAGTAAGTCCTGTTAACATGCAGCTTAGTACTACTTGGTTATAGCAGTATTTTGTTTGTTCTTGCCTTTAGACAGAAACATAACCCAGTCTGTGCATACAGATTTCTCTTCAGATGCTTGGGAGTAGCTAAAGTTTCTAATTATGCCCAAATATAATCCTCACAACTAATAACAGTACTTAAATCTTCACAAAATGAAGGGATTTTTCACAGGGTTATAGATAATTTGGGTCACTATAGCCTATTCTGGGCTATGAACATGTCAGAACATCTCCTTTGATTGCTCTCATATGGACTGACACTCTGTGCCTGCCAGCGTAATGCATCTCCTTACAAATTTCTCTCTTTTCACTGGTCACCCCTTGTAGCTACCCAATATATCTGATTGATTCAAGGTTGGTATTTAGAAAGAAAAAACAAACAACCTAACAAAACATAGCTTTCTCCTTTTTCTGTGCTTGTCTCCTAGATCAGTGGAGCTTTGCTGCTCCGTTTACAACATTGCTTACACTTCTGTGGCATGAAACAGATTTTGCAGAACCCCCCTTTTGTGTTTCTGGCTTCCCTGCAGGAGAAGGCAGCAGCATATCCGCGATGAGGAGAGGAGAGCTGGGCTTATGCATCCTCCCAAAGCCAGGCCTGTCCTTGTGGCACTCTGTCCTGGGCACAGCAGTAGCTTGGGGAGGGAGCAGGGACAGACTGCAGAGTGCCACACATTTAGCTCTGCACAGGCTGAGATGAAGTGCAGAGTAGCAGTTCTGCCCACAGGGGTGCCTTGTCAAGTCAGATCAGTGCAGGGCTCTGGGCTGGACCTGCACCAGTTATATAAAACACTGTCCATAAGAGCTCATGGCCAGTGTTACAGAACCTGGGCTGGGTTCAGAGAGCTGAGCACACTCAGGTCCTTTTCCTGCAGTACTGTGGGGGAAGAGATGCAGTGCATCCTTCTGATCACTCCCTAGCTTTCCCCAAGTCATTGCCTCTTTGCTGCATGCTAATGGGGATATAAATTGCCAGTGTGACACAAAGGATGTCCTTTTCACTCTTTTCTTCACATTTTTCTTCCTGTGCTTGCCTCTGAGTGAGTGTCCTGCTTTCCTTTCCATGACAGCTACATCTGTCAAACCTGTCACATCTTGCATTTATTCACACCAGATGCAAAAGCTAAAGCAGATGCTACAGATGCTTCCTTGATTAGTGCAATGTGTTGATATTGTTTCTTGGTATTTCTCAAAGGAAAGAGAGAGAATGAAAGATAAAAAGAGAAAGGGAGAACAGTGGCACCATTAGATGAGCTAAACAGCTTTAGAGTACCTTGTTCTGCTGTGATGGCTTCCATCAGACATACCCAGCAAGGTAAAAGAGGTATTTTTTCAAACAGATGGTCTCCAAGTCTTTAGAGCATTACAGCTCAGAGCAGCAGCACAGCTCACTGCCACATGCTCGGGAGGAGCTGTGCTGTGAAGGAGACACACTCAATTTACCTGCCCGCCTCAACAGCAGCTGAACACCTGCTCTGCTGAGGTGTTAAACTACACCTCAGTGAAAGGCAGCTGCTAGAGAGACACAGCTGAGGGTATGGACAAGAAATCAAAGCCTTTTGTTCAGGCAGTGAATTTGCATTCTGACGACAGAGGAACAAACTGTCTAATCTCTGTGACAAGGTTTATGCCACAGCGAAGCTTGGGGACAGTGTGACATTAGATCCAGCCCCTTTCTCTTCCTAAAAATATGATGGAGGCAGTCAGCATGTGATAGAAATTCATTTTGCAGAAAACTGTCCAGTTACATCCAAAGTTCTGCAAATAGTATATCGGCTGTGTGCTGCTGCCATACAGAGCCAGGCTGCCAGGCACTTGTGGGTACCTATACTGCATTCCCTGGAGAGAAGCCTTTAGTCAGCACAGGAGACTCATTTCCAGCTGTCCAGACAGACAGTAACTCCGAATTTGCAGCTTGCAGTAGGTCTGCCTGCTTTACAAAATATGGAATAAATACAGCCTGGGTTTCTGTTCACTGTACGTAAAACGGAGATAACGAATTAAAACATCTTTGTCTTTCTCTTTCTTGTCTACTAAACTTGTAGTACTTTAGAAAGAAAAAGAAATGTGTCATCAAAGTGGGCTTTTGTCATAAATGGCCAGCTGGACTCCAGACCCTTCAGGTTCCTTTATCCAGAAGCAGAAATCAGTGCATCAGTTGGATGATTTGGGTTGGTGCAGAGCATCTTGAGACCACAGATCTCCTGAACTAATGGTTCTCTAACACTCTCAGCAGGCTTTGCTATCCAAAGATTTATTTTGCTTATAGAAAAGGCTATACCTCTGTACCAATTGCATCAGAAATCAGCCTTCAAATCAGGTTCACCCTGGGCCACGAACATAGAAAAAAAAAAACTTTCTCTGAAATTTGCCTAAATTGGCATGTTGTTTTCCAGCTGTTATCCCCTACTTGAGTGGAGCTGGCAGATTTGTGCATTCAGTATGTATTCGCTTAAACTACTTCTACCTAATGATAAAGAAAATATTAATTCATAAATAACCCTAGGCAGTGGCAGGCCTGAAATGTATATATTACTTACTTATATCTGTGTTCAGCAAGCTGAAAAATGACAGAGTGCCCCAGCAGTGCAACCAGGCAAAGCATAAAGCGTTCAGCTGAGCAGGAGGAGAGGCCACGCTGTGCTCCTCGCACAGGCTGAGCTGGCAGGTCCTGGGTACATTCCTGTTGCAGATTAACCTGGCTGCACGAGCTGCCAGTGCCTGAGTGAGCAACACAAGGTGAGACACAGCCTCCAACCACACCTGGGTGCACGGGGCTGCCACACAGAGCCTGCCAGGTTGTGGCCCCTGGATCAGACACCGCTGAGTGTTGCTTTTCACCCACCACCTCGGATATTTCCACTGCTCTCCTGCTGCAGGAGACAGAATACCTTATTTTCCATGGGGCAAGACATGCAGACACTTGAATAGATTGACTTTTCTTATTCTTCCTTATGAAGGTAAATCCCACAGCTGCTGGGCTGGGCCACTTCCAAGTTTTGCTGTCAGGGATTTCCACAGAAATTGCTGACAACGCAAATGACTCCAGCAAAGGCTTTTTCCATAACCCTAGTGACACTTTTATTTCGAGCAGATAGCAGCTTTTATCTCTTTGCCCTATTTGGTTATCATATTTTTATATCACTGAGTGAAGCTCTGATGCTGCAACCCGGGGAGAACAGGCATAAGAAATTCTTTCACATGGATCTGTAAAACACTTCCTTGCTGAGGCATAGCACCTCAGCCATCCCAGGCTCGGGCACTCACACTAAACACTTCACTCTCACACTGCAGTGTCTCCTTTTAGCCCATTACCGAACGAGCAGAGCACCTCTCCTGATGAAAAAATGCTACACTTCAGTTGTGTTCCAACCACCACAGATAAATACATCTGACAACCAAAACAAAATGCTAGTCTGTTTGCCTCTTAGTGAGCCCATCGTCATTTCAACTCCAGCCTGGCACAGGTGAGAGTCAGAGAGAAAAGTTAGCAACAACCCTTTTTCTTACCTCACTTCTATTCCTTAAAAGAGACCAGCCTAGCAATTATTACAGTTCATAACCTCTTTCTTAATTACCTACATAAAAATCAAAGCTCTGCAAAACGCAGGAAGACTATGAATAAACTGCCTCATGTTTTCCAGAAACGTTTGCCTAATAATTAGTGTTTTTAAAATGTGATTGCACATGAATAATAAAGAGAAAAGTCCTTTAGCATTTTTGTATTTCCTCTATACAGGACACAGGCAAGCCTCCACTAATCAGATATTCCCCTCAGCAACTATGCAACACATTATTTCTGAACTTTCTGGTACTTTCATCCTGTAAGATCTGGAGCAGTGTGACCAAGGAGACAATCAGCTTGAAGGTATTTGGATGCTAATGAACTACAGATGTGCTGTTCAATAAGCTGAGAAGGATAGTGCCTTTAACTCTACCTCCACTTGCTCTGCAGTGAACACCAGAGCTGAGAAATGGCAAAGAAGAAGATAGAAACATAGGACATAGAGTACACTAATCTCTGGCATCAGTGCTTTGCATTTCTCTCTTCCAGGCAGAACAGAATGCCTAGATTCAGGGTTTGGATCCTAAATGAAAGGACTGGTATTTCTCTGAGGTAACAGCCTCCCACCAGTACCTCCAATTTCTATACCGTAGTACTAAAAATATGTTCTCACGTACCCTAATCTCAGGATTACCCTGGCAGAGGCATGGATAAACAGAGGAAAAGAATAGCATGCCCAAAGGGGGTGTGGTGGCCAGAAATCTGCTCAGACCGATAGAGGATTGCTCAAAGGGGCTGCTGGTGCCCGGGGAGCCAGCAGCCCTGCAGGCTGCTGCGGGAGTGCTGCCCCGGCTGCCACGCAACGAGCCCATGGAGAGGCACACAAGGGAGCAAACATGTAAATGAGAGGTGTGTATGAAAGAGCTGAGTAAAGAACAGTTCTTTATTTGAAAAGTCAGACTTCCCAGCTGAAGGAACAACTGTGAAAATTTTGCCAGAAATCTTCCAAGAGATGTGTCTTGTAAGGTCACAGAAGGGCATGGGTACCTCAAATTCAAGTGGAAGGTAAATATTTAACAAAATAATGACAAGGTTCAACTCATTATTTCAGCCTGGATTTTGAGACATGCTGTCTTTTACCATTTTTTTTTTTTTTTTTTTATTTTCTCCAGACAGATGCTGTCAGTAGTGCATTTATTTGTGCTGGTGCCAGCACTCAGCTTCTGGGCTGGCCTGGCACCCTAAGAAAATTGAGACTGTGGCAACTGTTATACTGACTGACCCTTCACAAACAGGAAGAGGGACAATAGGCAGAGCCACACCATTTGACCAAGCTGCAAACTTTGCAAATTTATCTTCTCATTCTCCCTGCCTGTCTGAGCGTGCCAACTCAAAACCGCTGTAAGCAACACTGCGAGCAAATGAAACCTTGTTTGCAGTTCATCTCTGACAAACACAAACATCATATTACACCCGTGGAATAAAATTTTAATTTCACATTCAGATAGCTTTTATATCAGTCAGCTGGTAATGTGCTTTGATGAGTTATTAACACTTTGGAGAAGACTGAGCTTCTGTCAATAGCATCGATTTAACAGTAATGGCTTTTTAAAATATCACCTCTCTCCAAACTAAGGTGCAGGGAATTTGTCTAGGTTGCAGAAAGCCAGGCAGGTAATGTGAACTGCACCACTGCTGCTACAGAATTTGTATTGTTCCTTGTCTCTCTGACGCCTGCGTTTACTAATTGATAAAGATTTGAGACCACATCAAAGTGCTTGTCTCTCTCCAGTTCACCTAGCAGCTAATAAATGTTTCCAGGATTCCATCCTTTCATTACTGAGTCAATTGAGGGGAAAATAGGTTTGCTCCTTGAGTCAAAACATCCCTGGAGAATTGGAGGTGCTATTTGCATCTCCTTAAAGATTGCAGTCTCGTTGTATTTTTAAAAGAGGACTGTGAACGCCTCTTAGAGAAACTTCCCCGGCTATTCATTTGCCAGAAGATAAAGGTGTGAGATATGTAGAACAATTCTGAGAGAAAACAGGAGAAAACCACAGTTCAGCTAGATTTAGGGGGGGAAATACCTTCTAAAATTTAGTGGAGAAAAACCACTTTTATGCAAGCTTGTATTTCTGGTAAAAAAAAAATCCAGAACATTGCTTAAAAGCAAATAAAGAGGATTATCATATTTCCCTATGACTAACGTTTGCTGCTTTTCCTTCCGAATCCCCAAGCATTTTTGTTTGTTTTTCTTTGAACAAGTATGTTTTTCCACCACTATACAGATGTAGCAACATTCTGAGGTAATTTACACTTGTTGCAGATACCTGATTAATCTTAATGATTTAGGGTTTAGCCGTTTTGTCTTTGTGCTCTCACATATTACTGATCTGGAGACAGTCAGGTGTCTTCCATTCACGGATCACCTGTGAGTATGATTCCATACTTACATGGTGAATTCTCTAAAAACTAAAGTAGCTACTTACCCTGATTCTCAAAAAACAAACAAACAAACAAAAAAAAAACAACAACAAAACAACTAAACAACTCAGAATTTGCAGTTTCAGATCCAGGGACTGCAAAGCTGTTACTTTTAGAATTAGACTGGATGTTGTGTTACATCATTTGACCTGATTAGTTTTCCTCCCATGACTTAGTGAGGAATTACCACAGATGGGTATACATCCATAAAGTTCACCAAAAAAGCAAAATAAAAGAGACTATTAAAGAAACTGAAAGCACAGAGCTGATGCTTTACATTCTTCTTTTTTCCTCATTTTTAAAAGATAAAGTTTTAGGATTGCTACTTTCTTTGTGGATATTTTAACTCCTTAGCAAAAGAAATCACAGAGATTTCAAAAATAAAGTAAATAAGCAGGGGGAAGCATGCATGTTGTAAAGAAAAACTTTTCTGAGGGAGGAAAAACATAGAAGACAAGGATACTGATGTCTGAAACAGGGAAACCAGAAGAAAAGTAGATGAATTTTGGTTTCACTGACCAGAACATATAGACAAAGTTGAAAAGGAAGAAGAAAAACTCAGGAGAAATACCAAGAGTCCCAGGAAGCAGAAAGATGAAGCATGTAACCGTGATTATGTGATCTGGCAGGCACCAGGAGGTAAATCAATGGAAAATTGTAAAAATGAGAGTGCTGCCTTTTAATCAGGTTTTTGGACACTGATGGAGAGTTCCTCTGGCATGGAGCAAAGAAATTGCTAGGATCTTCGTAAACAATTTTGGAGATACAAAACCAATTTTTTTCTATTAAAATAATTTTCTTGAGACCTTTTGAGACTTCTGCTTTGAGCACTATTAAAGTTTGAGAACTCTGATCCTTTTTTAAAGTCCTTCTCCCTGCTTCTCCTATGCATAAGGGAGAGGTGAAGAAGGTTTCTTAAAAATGAAGGAGGCAGGTAGAAACAGAGAGCTTTTCTCATGGGATATTATAGCATTCATGCATTCCCATGAAGAACTTTTTCTTGATTGCTTCTCCTCCTGAAAGTAGCAGTGGAAAAAAGATTTCACCAGAGATTACAAATTAAACTCAGTGTAGCTTTTGAGGAAGTCTTTAATGTTTGTGCAAGCTAGGGCTTCTAACAATGAGTAACACAGGCAATATCTGGATGGTTTTCCTCCAGCTCTCTGAATCTACCTTTACTGATCACCCTTGCCTCAGGCTGCTCTTCTTGGACGAGATCCAAAGCCTGTTCCAAACAGAAAGGTCCTCTAAATCTAATTAGATTTGGAGGAAACTCCAGGCACTTCAGCTTTGCCTTGTGACACCCCCTCTCCTCCCATCACTGCAGCAGGAGATGCTTTGTTGCAACCATTGCTGTGCAATTAATGACAGACCGGTTTTGTGACCTACACCGATAGGAGACATAATGAAGCACTCACTTCCTTTTCACCAGGGAATTCAGCCAGGACAACTTGTTTCCTAATGGATATATGCCAAGGGCTGACAGAAGATGTGGATCAGAGTCAGGCATAAATTATTTCCATTGTTTGCTTTGCTACCTCGGAGGAATGAGAAATCACCAAGAAACACCGCTCTATCAAGCAACCTATCTGCAAAAACCAGGACTGCACTTCAACGAGCCCGGCTCCCAGGAGCTCGAGGTCTCAACAGCTGCTGCTGCCACAAAAATATTGACACCAGCTCACAGGAAGGTCCCTAAAACTTCTTCAAGGGAGATGCAACACTGAGTAGGCATGCAGAGAGAATGAATCTTTCATTTTCAGCACACAGTAAGGAGAAAGGAGCCTATGAGCCAGCCAGTTTGAGGCAGCTCCCGTTTCCTCTGCCCTTGGAAATTAGGAGCCTTTTTATAGGTGAGCGCTAGCCAGAAACCACCTGACCCATTCTCTTGGACACCTTGGAAGCCATCAGCGCCCACAGAACTTGATCCACCTCCCCTAAAAAGTCCTAATTACACCAACTAGCCTGTTCCGTGCTTAGACACAGGAGCAGCCACAGATACCACTTCACTCCACTACTCTTCTGCTGACACTTCCCAAAGCTTCTATAAATGAATGGCAGTTGTGTGTTCCCAGCTATATTTTCCAAGTCTCCCACCAAAATTTCTCTCCAAACATTTTCATTGTATTAGCTGATGGTTTTCAAAATCCTATACGAGATTTCTTTCTTCTCTGCCTTTTCATTTAAGGTTTCCAACACAAAGTACATTTGTGCATGTGTGCTACTTTCCTACATGGAAGCAACTCTAAAGCCATTTAAATCCTAAATTCTAAGAAGAGAAGGAAAATTGCCTCAGTTTTCCACAAAGGTGTTCAACCAAACAATTGGCTTTGCAGCCTTCAGAGAACAAGGAGACAAGGCTGCAATGGCTCAGTCTGGAAAGCTTGCTGGTGGAGAAGAGGCTTTCCCCCTAGTTAACCTTCACAGGGAGAGTCAAACTACCAAAAAAAAAAAAAGAAAAAGCCAAAAAGACAGGCCCGAGGGCTCCCTTAGTTATTAGTCATATCCATCTCATGCTGCTTTTCTATTCCCTTTCTCTGCTAAAGCGGTACAATGCCTTCTGGCGTGCCAGAGACCTCATGACTGTAGGGAAATCTGTTTTCTTATTTCTTCCTGACAGAAAAGCCCTGAGTCCTGAGCAAAGATCCCCTCTCAGGCAGCAGAGCTACAAGACCCTGCTTTCCCCAGCCACCCAAGAGGCCATAGAGCTGTAAGTAGCACCCACTTGCACTAGAAAGGAGTAATCACACCCTGAGGCAAGAAGGGTGAGGGATCTTGGCAGTACTCACAGACCTGCCATTTGCTGTTATCCACGTCCCCAAAAAATATCTTTTTGCATGAGTAGGGTTTTGTTTCAGGCTTTGCACCACCCAGCACTGTATCTGGCAAGTGAAACTCCTGTTTGTAGTAGTGAGCAATTAGCAGAGGCTGGGTCATTAGGTAAGGATTCTTGGCAGGGGTTTTTTTCCTGTAGTATAGGTTTCACTCCTAAGCTAACGAGGCATCTGTCAGCAATTACAGCCAAAGCCAGGCAACCCATCTAGTGTACACAGGCTAATGAAAAAAAAGTAACTAAAATGCTTTCAAGGGTGTCTAAAAGGCAAATCTCCATGAGAAGAGAGAATTGAACTGACAGGATGAAAGGTGTAAATTGTGGAAACAGCCACCATAGATTTTTGGTAACAGCCATGGTAACTTATTTCTGCATATTTGCTCTCCAGTTTTGCATCTGGGAGTTCCCAGAAGGAAGTACAGGGGCAGAGTGGAGAAGATTCACTGATAGTTTCACTGACAGCAAATGGAGGGTCAGTCCTTTAAGACGTTTTTCCACAACTAGCTTGTTCCTATATCTAGACTATATGCAAGCTCACACATGACCTCAGATTTTCTCTCTCCTACAGTCCGGACAGTGTCCACACAGTAAGGAAAGAATGTTTTAAAGTGTTAGCCTGCCACTGATTGACTGGTGAGTGAAGGAGCTGGCATCAGGGGGCTGCTGATGTTAGGAAAGAGACAAGTCTCCTATAATTCAGAAGTGGTTTATGCCAACAGAAACAACTGCTAATTTTCTCTAAGAGAGAATTACAAAAGCAAAATTACAATCCACGCGGGTAAAGGTCTCTTACTCAACAAGGTAGCTCCCGTCCTCCTGCTCTCTGTGCTGGCTTCAGTGCTGTAGGTAACTGAAGCAAACCCTGCTCTGATGGCACGTGCCTGGAGAATATCGCACACACACAACGAGACCCACCCACATGCGTATGTGTTTGAGCACAAAAGAATACATTCTTAACTAAAAGAAGTTTTGAAAGGCTATCAGGGTCCCATTGTGCAGGAAATGAAAACACATGCCATTGCCTAGGTCCCATTCCTCATGTATCTGTGAGCTATGTCCCACCTAACCCTGCAGCCTCTGTTCCCATGCGAATGATGGCTGCTAGAACGAGGGAAGAAACAAAAGTATCAGGCAAAGCCATGCAGGCAGCTTTGTGCAGCTCCAGTTGCCAGGGAGATGCTGTCCACTCTGTCTCCAAATCGGAACAGCTCTCTCATTTGCAAACTGACCTGCGGGCAACAACAAGCATGCTGTGGCCAGCGGTGAAAAAATGAGCAAAACCAGGGAAAAATAATTATGGGCACCAATAAAACCGCAAAAATAACTCAACCCTCCACCTTGCTGCTAAAATAAAATATTCGAGCTAGCAAGATACCTCTAATGTAAGTTAATGAAGGACATGGTTCCTTTCCATGGCTGTTAAAAAGTGCGGCCACCATAATTTCTACTTTGTACATAGAAATAGTGCCCATCCAAAGACTGCTACAGCTCAGTGACTTTTTGGAGGAGGCTTATTAAAAAATTAAGTCAGTCTTTGAGAGTGGCATCATGCAACAAGCTGCTGGACCCGTGCAGACACAGGACTGACCTCCTGCCCAGGGTTCCTGTGTGACAAGGCCAGGCCAGGCAGAGCTCCCCCAGCCCTGAGCTGCTCACTCAGGGTCCAGCTCCTCCTGCCTCTGCTCTCTTGGCATCACTATTCAAAGTCTGACAGGGGCCAGGGCTGACTGCTTTTGCTGATGTTCGACCTAAACAGTGGTGTCACTGGGAAGAGCCCACCACGCCTGATTAGGGTTCAATATCTTAAAAAGTGAAGTGATACAGTGAGTTAAGAAACTGAATAGATCACTGTTCGTGCGAAAGGCAGGATGTTTATGTACTAAAATTTGGTTGTCCCTATTCATTTCAGGAGTCACTATAAGATGGAAATACCGCCTTACGAGCACTCCTAACAAAATTTTAAAACTAATGCTCCTTCTGTTTTCTGTCTTTCAGTCAAACAAGTCAATGCACTTGCCCTTAAATCTCCTACACCCTTTGCCTGACAGACATACAAGCCTGATCCACCTGAGCTTCCTTCCTGCTTTGCCACCAATCAAATTAAAGCTCCTCTACCATTTCAGATATAAATATCTGCATGTGCTGGGCAAGATTTCAAAATAATATGTGTGTTTCTGAACTTTACTAGGCATGCACAAAAACAAAGAGAAATAGTCACTTTGAAAATGACATAGCCCCCTTTTATGTATTGTTGATAATGTCTAAGTTAAATAAGCTTTTTCATATGGCATCCTTGAAACTGCTTTCAGAATTAGTCAGCTTGATTCTTTTTTCCCCCACCAAGTAATATGTTCTGACTGCAGCGAAGGAGTTTGGGAGGGAACCTGCCAATTTCAGTGAAGATAACCGAGAAATTCCAAAGATGAAAGAGGACATTTTGTTCCAGCTTTCTCAGGTTCTATTAGGTGGATTACTTTATGTGAGCACACGCACACACACTGTACAAGTACACACAGTGCATACTGTCAGCATGTGTTGGATTAACTTCAGCATCACCAGAAAGAAATATTTTGATGAATTCACTTATGTGTTTGCATACTTAAAAAAAAAAAATCAAAATTTATATAATATGATAAAGATATTATATATGTAAAATATGTAATTTTTCCAATTTTCTATCATTCTTAAATAGGATTTCTCATTTTTTTATTTCTCCAGGTTTTCCTTTAAAACTTATTTGTCAGAATTCCTTTATCATATACTACAATAAAATAAGAGTGTTGTTTTCTGTACGACCCTGCAATAAACAAATTGACCACATTTAACAGAGACAAGTAACCATTTAAAATTTTTTTAAAAAATCAACAAAGTCACAACTTTGAGTTTCAAGATCCTTAGGGATTGTTATATAACAAACAGCCTAAGGGGAGATGTTTTACAGATGATGGGAAAGTATCTTGTCAGGTTCCTTTAAACTGGGATCCTGTTTTAAATTTATCTTTATCCTTAACAATCTGAGTCTTAAGGGTCAAAAGTCAAGCAATTTACTAGCAAGTATTCCACCTTCCTATGCTTATTTAAACTCCCAAACTGTATTCTTAATGGTTTAGATGTTATAAAATATTACAAATGTACTAAAGAGGCCAAGGCCTTGGGGGTTTTTGTTTTGGTTGCGTTTCTTGGGGGTGGTTGCTTTATTTTTTTTTAAGCACTCCTTTCCTCCACAAGGTCACTGGTTCACTGGACAGAAACAACAAAGTGGATTATTAATAATGTAATCCCAAAGAGCCTAGAAAAGTCTCTTGACCCCTGAAAATCAGTGGTTTGTGAATCTGCAACTCAGATGCATCTGACAAGAGCAGAGGAAGAGGCGTAGGAGAGAGGAAAAGAGGCTGGCAAAATCATGACACAAGTAAGCCTTTCCTGATGCTTTCTAGTACCAGAACATCCTGAGGGTGTCTGCATTTGAGCTTAGCTAGAAATTTACCATCTGGAGTTATGTTCCTGGAATCTCTCTTGGCCCTACTTGTTGTTTTAATATTGTTGTTGCTTTCCATATTAGCCAAAGTGCTTCAGTTATTTCTGAAAAGAAGGCAAAGCGTTATCCATGTGTACATTCTGCTTTCAAAAATACCTGCTGTCTCTCTGAAAAACTTTTCCTCTCCTACCAAACAGGGAAAAGGCTGGGGATCTCCACAAATCTTCATTATTAATCTAGAAGAATGCTATTTATAACTGCATAAGACATTAGTAACATCCTAGAGTGATTTGGGTTGGAAGGACCACACAGAGTGCATCTGTCACTTACTATGTTTAGACTGTTTCTTTCTGGCCAAATATTAGAAACTTATATGCATATCTGAAAAACTTGTGCTTTTAATTCATATTTACCTTGAAGAAGCAGCTAGGTGTGTCATTTCTGCCCTAAAAAAACCCTACTGCCAAACAAAATGAGGGTACAAGAATCCAGAAAGGTAGCAGTATAGGACAACATGCTTAAGTCTATTTCTGAAGTCTTGCCAAAAGTCGAGTTCAAATTGTTTCTCAAATGTACAGTTCCTCTCCCTTGTGAGGAATGAGATAAAATGAAAAGAAACCTGTGGACCTGGAGAAATGGGAATCAGCCATGCTGTAACTTTGAATTATGGCAGGATTTCACAAACTGTGTGAGGCCCTGGAGTCTCTTATCTCCTGAAACTTGCTTTCAGTGTCTAGTGAGCACAAAGCAACCTGAACTATGAGCTGCAGATTCAAATAATAAATAACATTCCTCCTGTACTGATCACTGCACTACACAGTGTGGCACTGAAGGAAGTCTTGCAGCATTTTTGACTGTCTCTTGGCTGAACAATGGAGAATTGAGCTGCTGGGCAAGATGGAAATTTCCTTGTTTAATGTCTTCCAGAATATTTGACTAAGGGGCAACAGCAGCTGTTCCTCTCAGCTGAATAAAACATAATACAACACGTTTGGTGCATTTAGACCCCAAAGGTGGAGTTGTTGATGTGCTGGACAGTGACCTGCAGTGTGGCAGAGCAGGTGCATGTCCCATTCAGCAGCGCTTTCTGCAGCACCAGAAACATCCAGCAGAGGCATAGCTCAGAGCAGAACCTGTTTCAGTTGTTTGACAGTCCAATACATGCTGGTATCTTCAACACTTCTTCAAGAAAGCAGCGTCTTCCCTTCCAGCTAAGCTTAGAAGAGAATCCAGAAAGGTTTGCATAGCAGAAGGTTTCTTTGAAAACAAGAGAATTTGAAACTAATGCTGCATAGTCAGAAGCTTCTATGAAAATAATTCTCAGTAAATAGGGGACTGTCACTGCAGGTGATAGACACAGTAATTGTGTAGAGTACATCAAGTAATGACAACTCAAGACTGAAGCTGACTGACCTCTGGCCTTGTCTGGGTCACTTTAAAGCTATTTCTCACTCACAAGTCTTTTGACCACCATTTGACAGTCAGCCTTCCTGGCATGTCACACCTCCCTATCTAGAGCTGACAACACAACACAGGGAGAATGCTTTTAAGGCTGTGAATTACAGACTTTGGAAATTTCACATTTACAACTAGCAAGGTGTCACTGTAGAAAGCAAATAAAGCTTCTTTTTTTTATTTTTTTTTTCCCCCTGTAGAGGAGGCAGAGGACAACATCTCCTCTGGTGATATTTCAAATTGCTGTTTGATGAAGTTGTCAGATTGCACCAAGGAACCATTCTCTGCAAAGGCATGTTCTGGGGATTTCATCGCCTGCCTGTCATTCCACAGGACAGCATGTTCCCGTGTGCTTAGGTTTTTTGTACAAATCACTGGCTTATCTCAAAATGAATGCTCAGATTGGTAGATTTAGGAGGCAGAGAAAGCAAGAGTGCATCACCCCATGTATTCCATCCATCTCCACACCACACACGACGGAGAATGTGCTGAGTTTTTTCATTTGCTGTGGATCAGAACTATTTCTTGCTAAACCAATGGCATCCTTCACAGGTCCTGTTCTTCAAAAAGTAAGGCAGAGGGGAGAGGGGTGTAGCATGAAGGGAAGCAGTTTCTCTCTCCTTTACTGCCAGATGCACACAGTGCATGTGTTTGCTGAATGAACTGTTCCTCAACGAACTGATCTCCTACTATGCTCAATGGCCTGTAGGGTTTTGAGTGCGTCTTTGTTTTCACTCTTTTTAGATCTTGATTTGAGAAACTCTTCTTATATTGATGAATATCTAGGCTCTTTGACTTACCAAGCTCTTTGGTACTCCAGCACTCCCACTATCTGCTTGGGCAGAGAAAAACAGACAAACTCTGGGGGCTTGCTCCAGCAATAATGCACATTATGAAGAGGATGTGTGGGCTCCTAGGAGCAGCACCTGCTTGTGACCAACACACCTGGGTTGGTCCACTCTTCCTGTTACATTTGATTCATTTTAGGCACCAGAACAAGGCAGTGCACACCTTTGAGACAATCAGTCAGGCTGAGACATCAGATGGAAAGCTACACCTTCCATCTAAAGAAATCAACGAGTGCTATAAATAAGGAAAAGTAGGCACAACTTCATTGCAAATATCTTCTGAAAACACACTTTTTTTCAGGCCATTTGCTACTTTTTCCCTTGCCTTTGACTTTGTGACCAGAATGGGTCAAAGTCCTGAGATACCTGTTAGGATGAGGTGGTGGGAAGCTGCTGGCACACACACAGCAAGTTCAGTTGACAAAAACCATTAAATACATGAGTGGGAATTTGCCTCTGAGGACATATTAATACCTCTACGACAACTTTATTCCCATCTACATCTCCTTGGAGCTTCCATTTCATGTCAGAGACCAAGAAGGCCCATTTACAGTAGCCTCCAGAAATATTTTCTGTTTCTCTTGAGTCCAACGAGAAAAACTTCACCCACACCATCTCAGCGAGGACCTCAACATTCTTCCAACAGCAGCTTCTACAGATACACGTTCATCTCCAGGAGGAAGGCAGGGTGACATTTTGGCTCTCCTGCCACATGGCTAAATAACTCCTTGAATCCTGAAAAGCCACTTATATACTTAATACATTGAATTATAGCACTTGCCCTTCACAAGCAGCGAAGCACAGAGCAGTCCTGGAGGGAATCAGCAGCAGCAACGGGCTGAGCACACAGGAGTTCTGCCCTCCACCTCTGTATCCATTGCGTCCCATCTGTCTTCCTGAGCATTCCCGGGGCTTCTTGCAAAGGACGCTCTCTCATCAAGATAAAGCAAAATGATGCTGTCACAGTAGCTGCGACAGTGCACTAAGCTCTGCTGGCTGGAGACACAAATCAGTGTTTATTAAACAGGAAAAAGGACAACTTGGAGGAGAGAAAAGCTGTCAAGCACCTTGTAACTCACAGCAGAATGCCAATAAAAGCACTGTAAACACTACTTGATTGTGCTTTCTGAATAGCTCATTATGGTGTCGAAGCTGTGAAAAATTTCATATGAATGTGAATTTAAATATTATAATCTATTTAGCATCTGAAGAACCCTTCTTGTAAATCGTTTTTTGGGAAAGGGTGCAGAACGTGACAAAAATATTTTGGGGTAATTAAGCTACTCGTGCTGATGCTTTCACCTCAGCGATGTCTAGGCTGACATTACCCTCTCTGTGTAACCAGGATATCCTTCTTCCTGTAAATAAACTGGAGTTTTGCATAAACTGTGCAAACAGCAGGCACCCTACTTGTGGAGGACAAATCCCCTGCCAACCTATAATTCTATTACATTAAAATCCCCATATGGTGGAGTGGAAATTAGTGGGCTGGGAGACCAAAACGGCTGCTTCTACCCTTCCACAAACTCAGCAAACTTTTACTTACTAGAATAAGAAGTTCTTCACAGAATAGTTTGATCTGACTTTCTTTAACTATATTGTGTAGCAAAGGGCTTTTAGTCAGACTGACACAGAGTTTGGAGTGGTTCCCCCAGGTAAAACATAGCAAAGCTGGCTATGCTGGGATAGAATATGAAGGATATATTTGTATACTATTAATGCTTTTTTTATACATAGGCTCTTTTTCCTTCTCCCCTCAAGATCAATGATGGTGACTATTTTTCAGGCTGTCCACAAATATCACCAAAAATAAAACACATTACAGCCATTTTAAGAGAAATTGTGGAGTGCAGACAGGTGTTTCTGCAATTGTTTGATTTATCCTGTATCATTTCAGCCTCAATTTCTCTTCAGGAACAAGTCTTTGTTTCTTTCAAATTCTTGACATACAGTGGCACAAATTCTCCCCACTTATTTTGTATTGATTTCGGAACACCACTAATTGAGCTTACCACCTTCTCAGCATCAGTTTTCTTTGGAACACCCTGCACAGCAGGGGTGTGGCAGTTACAGATATGAACAACTTACAGCAGCAACACTCCCCCCTCAGAATCTCTAGATTTACACATTATTGAAGCCACATCATCTTAAAACCGGCTATAATGAGAACAGGCTCTGAAATAATGTGCAAGTTTTAAGAAGATAATAATTGCGTGAATTTTTTTCTTTTCTCCCCTTGTGAGGAGGTGGTTTGAAGGGGATTTTGAAGCTTTGAAAAATTGGAAAAAATTGTGAGCAAATTATTTTTATAATACTGTAACAGAGGTGTGGTGCCAAGAAAAATGGCTTTTTGTCTTACCACATCCTCCACACTCCCAATTTTAATTACCACAGTTTGGCACCTGATCCTGCACAGAGCCATACAAAAGCCACACAGGCCAACTCTTTCCAGACAGAGATAAAATAGAGGGAGGGAGGAATTAATTAAATCCTTTTCAAATCTTTTCAGTGAGTTTCCTTCTAAAGTCACTGTTCTGGTTTCTGCATAGCTAGTACAATGACATATGGTCAAAAATAACAAACAGCTCCTGCCTCCTCCTGTTGTCTCTCTTTTTCCACCCTCTGCAGAATCAAAACAAAACAGGCTTATGATTCTGGCATTATAAGCAAGCCAGCCAGGATCCAGAGCAAACAGGCAGCTGAGCATGTTTTTGATTCACAGCACAGTACAGAGCTTTTAAATGAGTTGGTTTATTCATTCAGTCTTGCAGGTCCCTGCTACCAGGGGCTGCTTACTGATTACATCTCGGGCCCAGAAAGGTGACACGTAGTTAGCCATAGTTAGTTACAAACTCAGCTAAAACAAACCTAACTATAATTTGGTAACCATAGCTACCAAAACATAATTTCTCTTTTTTTTTTTTATGACTGCATCTTGTGAATCTCCTCCCCTCTCAAAAGGATCATGCCACTTATTTCTGGGATCCTCAGGAGCAAGAAAGAACATTTCTTTTTCAGCTCCTCACCCTTCCACCACGGGCTGTTCTCCTGGGCATTGAATGGGTCTGACTCGACTGGCCTCCTCTCCTTTCAGCACAAAGACACAAGGTGAATGCCTGGTGTCTTTGGGTTTGGGAACATTTAGCACCACAAGCAGAGCTCTTGAGAGGCTGTGGCGGGGACACCTATCTTCTGCACTAAATGAGAAATTCCTTGACCGAGGTCTAACACAGCAAAGAGGAAAGGATGGATTGCAGCAGGCTAGCAGCCTCCATGGGGACCAGTTGCAGTTTTCCAGCTAAACAGAAGTGAGAAAAAGTGCTTTTTCTGAGAAAAAGCAGCAGATTACACCATTGGTGCAACACTGGAGCACACGTGAGAAATGCTACAGTGGACAACCCACGTGTCAGGACAGGGATAAAGGACACATCCACTGCCAAGGTGTTTGTTTTCCATTTGAACAGACTATTACCACACCTCTCCACGTCCCTGGCCCACAGTACCTGTGTCAGTGAGCCTGCCCACCTCAGGGAACAAAAGGCACAAAGGGACAAAACATCAGTCCAGAGATCAACATTTTTTGATTGCTTACTGCCCATTTGCTGATTTTTCACACATAGAAAAGAGCATAGAGCACAGACTATTGCAAGATGCTTTTTCTCTGGAAAAAATAATAAAAGAAAAATTCACAATTTAAGTTTCTTTTTGCAAGTTTAACCCCAGATTCTCAGAAGAATCTGTAATCCCACTAAAATGAGTAGTCTTTTCTTTCCTATCTCCTTTGTTGATATTGGGAAGCTTCTGAGGGAAACCGTAAATGAATCATTTTTTAGCTTGTCAAACTTCCATTCTCTTTATTAAAAATGATAATGAACTTCTGTATGTGATTACTTCAGCTGAAAACAGCCTGGCTGAGTTTGCAAGACAGAAGCTGCCTGAGCACTGAGCAGAGCCATCAATGTTACAACTGGGGTACAGAGTCACAGGGATAATCCTGCAGCACCCACAGAACACACCAAGCCACAGATGCTCTCTGCATCAGAACTAATCAAAATTCAGACCTTCAGCTCCCCAGAAAATCCTAACATTTTGAAATGTGTTTGGGGCTCAAAATAGAATGAAAATACACAAGCAAACTGTTACATACAATTTCCCAATTATTCTGTTTGGATGTGTTAATCTGTACAGCTTCAATACCATGAAAATATTGAACCAGGAGTTCAGTTTGCATTACAACATAAGAGAAAAATCCCTGATTTTTCAGTTAGTTTTTGCTTCAAAACAGGCTAGGAGTGGAGAAGCCTGAGTCAGCTACAAAGCTCTTGGCATCTGCCTTATCTACCTGAGCTCCTCTGGGCATGGTCTATTAAGCCAGTGCTGCTGTTCAGGCCCTCTGCACAGGCTTGAAAAGGAGCCTCTAGAGAAGGGAGACAGAAGAGAAAGAAATCAAGGAATAATGAGGAAAAGCTCCTTAGAAACAACCACGCCTGGCCATGGTTCTCCAGAACATGTGACTTGTTTGCAGCACAAATGCCAAAAACATGCATGGATGTTTCCACTCCCCACATGGTATTCAAGTATGCAGCAAGGCAAAGTTCCCAAGCTGTGCTGTGATGGACACAGGTGAAATCAAATGTTTTAAGTTCACTTAAAGTGGTGAATCCAGGAAACAAGGGAAAGAGAAAGCTCCAGCCAGGAAGCCAGTGCTCCCTCTGATGAACAAGAGGCAGACAGGAGGGTAAATCAGCTTTTACACCTTGCCCCTAACACTCATAACCAGTTAAACTAAATACCAGCAGGAAAAAGACACCATCAAAGCAGAATGTCACCTTGAACCTCCAACAATCCTTTAAAGTTATTTCTACAAGGCTTGGCTAAATATTGCTGAAAAAACTGCTAGGTAAAATGACAGGGAGCATTCATCACTAGACTCTGCAGCAGTGGCAATATCAGAGTTCTGTTGCCATAAAAATGCACCAGAATTTTCTAACAGAGGCAGAAAATCCAAAAATATTTGCAATCCTCTTTGCTTTACAGACCAGAGAAAATATTTGTTTTTTTAAGAAATCAGCCCTCATTTTTTTACTGTTTTGAATCAAATCTGTCAGTCATCTTTTTTAGGGTTTTTTCAACATTCTGATTGCACATACAAAAGGGAAAAATCTCCTTTAGTGAGCCAACGGAAGTTAAACACTCTTGCAAATGGACAGACTTGGATTGACTTCAACAGAGCTTCAGCAGTTTTTATCAGCACAACATTTGGTCCTCTCTATTGACTGTTACTAGTGAGAGCATACATTGAGCATGCAAACAGCATAACAAAACAGACAAATAACTTCTAAATTGTCAGTTATCTCAGATTTCTCTTTTAATGAACAGGATTTAATTCCATTCCCAGTTCTAGAAAATTATTCTGTTTAGTAAAAATGTGAGTGCTTGCAATATTGTAAAGCACCTTCTGGATTGACCATTGATCCATAGTCAGGGAAATCATGTTTCTTTTGACATTAAAATTGTGTTTCGGGTGGAAAAAATAATAAAAAGAATATTATTGGAATGTACATGATAAAAATCAGAAACAACCTAAATCTGTTTGGGAGTGGGGTACTGTTGATCATTTGCCCCTTGTTAGGTGTTCCTCTGTATGAGGAACTTGCTGGAGGTGATTATTATCTGCATTTGGTAGTCTGCCCAATACATATATCTGTATCCACAGATACATGCCCAGTCACAATTCCTACTAAGCCTTGATGAGGAGTTTTCTAACAGATGCTGGTAATGCAAACTGCGTGTATCTTATCCAAAAAGAGTTCCCACCAAGATCATGGCATTTGATCTCTGTCAGCACCAATGAAACAGAAAAATTTGATCTAATGTACAAAAGTTGTGGTTGGCCTCATGGTGGCTCCCATGTTTGGAATTAAAAAACACAAAACACTTCCTTACCTTGGGAAGAGACAGCTTATTGCTCATGCTTTACCCCAGCATCAACACAAGGTACCTAAAGTATCAAAACTGTTAACAAGCAGCAGTCCACATTTTCATGCTTAAATAATAGCCTGGGCAAATTCATAGTGATAACTTGAAGGAGCAACTGCCTAATGCATACAGCTGAATGGAGTTACAACCTGCAGCTAAAATAATTTCGTCTCTCTGTCTGAATACTGACAGGACAGGACAGAAAAGTGCTGAAGAGATGAGGAAGCTGTTATAAATCATACTTGTGAATTCATTTGGACAAAGTTCCATTGATTCCAGATGAAAGATTTCATCCTGTGTTCTTGAGTTACCTTTAACATAGAAGAGCTGTAGGCCTAGAGCATTATGAGGGAAAAGACCTACCTTAAACATAGATTGGCCCATTGTTACCAGTTAGTTGCCATTACCATTTTGTTTGCCTTGGAAAGAGAGCAGGCTGTGTTGGAGATAATGCCCCATCACCTGAACCGAAGACGACAAGGACTCACATGGCTCAGATGCCCTCTTAAAGCAAGAGAAGAAGCATGCTCAAAATTAGGTGCCTAGCATGAGGCATCTGTTCCTAATCTAAACGTTTTGCTTTGCCCTATAATTAGGTTTCTGAATGCCTAGTTTGAGGTTTGGGTACAGATTGGATACTTTAGAACTAACATATTTGGAAATGTAAGCAATTATTAAAAGTCAAGCAGATGTCTGTTCAGTCCTCCTTCATTTGCACTGCAAACACATTGTCTGCTCACACAAATACAGACCCTGCAGATGAAGAATTTAAGAGCTACACAGGGGACACCTGTGTTCTGAAAAGGCAATACAAAAAAAAACCCTGTTCTGAGTACAAAAGCATGCCCCAGCACTTCTGGCCATGGGCTCCCTATGAACCAGCCACGGGAGAAAGTTAGGAAGGAGCCAGAGCTCCTTGAAGCCCTTTGCCTGCTTGTTCTCTTTATGGAGAGGTACATGACAAAAGTTTTGAAAGCTGAGCCTAAGTGGAAGAGGCATTTGCTTTGCTAAACCTTTCAGCACACTGCCAGCATTAACTGAAGAGGGTTGACTTCTGTCACCTGGGGCCAAGCGAGCAATTGGTCTGGAATTCAAATACTGCCAGTGTTTTAGGACAGGCTATACATGAAACTGTTTTTGTTATGCTGGAATCACAACAGCATTTCAGTGTAATATTTTTCATCAATGATTATAACTATCCCTCATATGCAATATTCACAATATTTTAAAAAAGATTCTTTATGACTGGCTTCAACCCTTCCCAGCAAACACATTAATTCCTCCTCCATTATCTTTTTAAGCATTATAGATTATGAGGTCCTTAATGGAAAGTGCTTAAAACAATGATGGTTGCATGTAAATTACTGAAATTTCCATGTTTTCCATATTCAAACTAGTTATATTTCCTAAGAAATGTAGGTCTACTGGCATTTTCTTTTGGCTGGGGAAATAATCATATTTGGAGGATAAAGCATATATTCCTTGAGACAGATCCATAATAGTTCAGCCGTGGACTGACAGGTTCCTCTGAGTGATGTAGGCATGAAAAGCCAGTTTATAATATATGCCCTCTCATTGCATCTGTTTATCATCTGTGTTATTTTCCATTTATGAAATCCCTCCAAGGATATTTCTGTTCTCTAAAAATCATTACCAGTGCCCACAGCCTTGTGGGAGATCCTCCTATAAATAGCAACAAAATAAACAAACGGTCGTGCACACAGAATGGAAGATAATACATAAGAAAACATGTGCTATCAGGTGCCAAATGGCAATTAGAAACAAGCATGGGGATAACATCACTTCAAAAATCAAGAGGCAGGAGAAGACCCTGACAGGAGATGTCTGAAAAAAGTTTTCAAAAAAATTCCAGACACTAAATTGAGCTGGTGCTAGCTGGACAGTGATAGCTGCCTCCTGACTTCAGACAGTATTTGAAAACAAATCCACTTTCATATGTGAGAATATCAACTGCACGCCAGAGGGATGTGGGTTGTTTTTTCCCCCTTCTGAGGGCTTGTTGAGGTTTAAATAATGTTCCATTCATGTGTTAGTGCACCTGGTGAAGCACACAGCTTCACCGAGAGCTATCACACTGGTAATTCTCAGACAAGTACCAGACCCATGCATTCAGAGAAATCTCACTGCCTAATGTTGCTGTCAAAAAATCCTGTCTTATGAAAGCACTTCTTACATGCCAGCTCTTCTAAACTATACTGATTTTCATCAGGTACTTTCAATTCATAGCCATATCACACAGACCATCAAAGCAATCACCTTCCAGCTGACAAACCCAGTTTGGACTCTGTTTGGAACGGACTGTGTTAATGAGCTGTGTTTTGAAAAACTGGTTCATTCATGTGGGAATGCAAAAAAAAATTTCCCTATGTACATCTGAGACAAGGCACAAAACAGAGGAGGTGCCACAAAGCACAAGGTGTGAGTGAATGCCATGAAACTGTATATGAACTGCAGGGAAATCAGTGGTTTTTTTGACAAGTCAGAAATCACAGCAGATATATATTTTGTCCTGTAGTTCCTGCTGCTGCAAAGCCACAGCAAGAAATACTATCAAGTCTTCAAACTGTTTATAGACATGCAGTAGAAAATCATCTTAGCTCGGCCCAGTGGGTGTTTACAGTAGCTGTAAATTCCCTTCTAACTTGCAGCTACAATGACTTTTACATCCCTTCCCTAAAAAAGGAAGGAAATTGTCCACTGCTGAGAAGATAATCGTTTGTTCTCTCTCCATCTCTATTTGCTTCCAGGAAACTGGAGCACACCCCTTCTTGGACAGACATCCAGTCTTTTTGGTTTTGACCTTCTTTCCTCTTCTAGAGCTGTTTCCTCTTGAAACACATTTCACAATTAATTTCTTTCCCCGTCCTCACCAACGAGCAGGAACCTACACTCCCTTCCAGGTGTGTCATTCTCTTCAGAAAATGCTTATTTTGTCCCTCTCCTGGTGCTTCCTTTACTGTCATGGAGAAGATGAACAAAGGATATCTCTAACACGTGGAAGAGCTTTATTAATTTTGACTGGGACTGATGTCCTACTGATGGTGTTCCCTACTCCCAGTGAGGGTCACCCAAAGCATACAGACTTCATCAGCCTCTACCTCACCCCAAATAAAGTGCCTTAAGCCCATGTGGGCACACAGCAGTTCTGTTCTTGCAGTAACGTGCATGCTCTGTCAATCAGGACATCAGAGCAAGCAGGATCTGGCACACTGGAGTCCTTACTCTGGACTCTAAGGCTGAAAAGGACCTTTCATGGTTATGCCACTCTTGAAACAAAGTCAGTCACACAAAGAAGCTCCTGACATATAATTCAAGACTGTCTTTCACCGAGAGAGCCTCTCATGGAAGGCTTTTTATGGGAATGCCTCATTATCTATCATGTGTGACTGATGGGTATAATTTATTGGCCAAAATGCTGGGCCTAAAAATCACAGTATCACAGATGAATACTCATCATCAAAGAACAGCAAAGGACTTTCAGGACACCTGGAGCTATAACAAGAGAGCCAACAGCACAACTCCAAGCAATTACAAACGAAGACCAGCATTGCAGTCCTGCTCACTGATTGACTTTCTTCCTTTGGGGGAGCAGGTCATGGGCTTTAGAGGGGATCAGGACAGGTTTTTGTAACCAGCTGTTGACACTGCAGCATTTAATGTCTAGGCAAGTCCAGCTACTGTTCTCTGTTAATAGCAACCATAAAGCCAGACCCTCTGTTGGCCTCTAAGTAGAAATTTAAGATCCCACAGGGCTTCTTTGAAAAGAGGAGTAAATGACCCTGACGTCTAGACTAACATTAGTTTCATCTATAAAATTCAGGTCGTAATGTAAAAAGCTGTGTGTGAACTATTGCTGAGAGCATAATGACCGAGTTAATTGCCTATGTAATCATTCTCCAATCCAATGAAGTACCCTGAGATAGTTTGAATGGGAAAAGTACCATTAAAAAATCCTTAAGCTAGACTAAACTTTAATTACATGACACCTGCAAATGATAAACTGAGAAACAACTCAGTAAGACACACACATTGTAAAAAAAAAAAAAAAAAAAAAGTGCTCTGCTTGTGCCATTAATGGATAAAGGATCAGTTCCTAAGGAGTTCATCCTGAAAGCTGCAAATAGGTAGAATTATTTTGGCAGACTACATACAGGAAAATGCCTGGGACATTTACCTCTCGTCCAAAAGCACAGGCCAACCTTCCTCTTCCCCTAATGCCAGTGATAATTTCATACAAGTCCAACTCATAGAACTTCTCCATTCATGATGGACCAAGGCAGGGTCTGGACATGCTGATGGCTGCAGTAGCCTGGAAAAGGGCTGGATGGCAAAATAATTCTGATGGGTTTTTTTTAAGAAGCAATATCAAACTCAAGTGTGCTTTGCTAAGACACAGGAAGGTTGGCAAACCAGATGAACTTGCAATCCTGTTTTATTCATGATGGATACAGGAGACAGCTGTGAAGGTTATGGCACTTTCTTTTATAACAGCTACAGTCAGGCTAAAACAAGTAGTAGTAGCTGTAGCACTAATTGACTCAGCCAGTGCATTTCCTATTAAACCTTAAACATTAAGAATTCATAGGCAGAACCAGAAATAAACTCTGTGTGGGCGTGAAGGTACATGTAACAGGAAAAAGCTAAGCCTGCATGAAATTATATTAACTTCAGCTGAATGGGATGATCCATAGTTAGATTAGAAAACTGTTATTTTATTTGTTGGCTTTCAAGGAAGTTATTGTTAGCCTGTTTGGCTTTGTCATTACTGTTCTAGCTTTTAATGCAACATGGTTTTATCACATGCAACACGATGCCATTTCACATCATGTACCTAAAAGGATAATGTCAGGCAGGATAACATCACGCCATCAGAGACATCAGGATCACCCTGTACTCATCAGACATTCTCCCTGGCAGACTGTAGAGCTCCCCCTGTGATCTAATCCAGAAGGCTCTCCCTTTGACTTTGACTTGACATGCTGTTTTGAGAAGTAAGTAGAGCCAAACACCAGCTCTTAAAGCTAGGCCATGGTTTCAGGGTCATATTCCAGTACTTGTCTGCTGGAAAAATATTACCAAAGTGGGCTTGGATAGAGGCAATTACCATAAACTAAACTAGCACTATGCAAAGAGAAAAATTATATATAAAATAGTCCACAAAGGAAATGCTGTTTGCATATAACTGGCCCAAATATATCAAGCTGACCTCAGGGATGAACCCTAAAAGAAATGTGCCTGTGGTCCAAACCTGCCACAGATACCCATCTACAAACTGAGATATTTCCCTAGGATGCAGATAACAACAGGAGCATCAATCCTACTTTTCTAATGAGCTAAGAAGCCCCAAATCAGGCTTGCCAAGTTGCTTGTCATATCACAGAAGTAAAATCAAGTTAAATCTCATGATTCCCTGAACCACATCTCATCTATTTAATCATAGGGCACACTGGACAGGAGACTTTGTCATCTTCCCTTGTATGGGATTGATCTGCACTGAAAGAAAAAGTTTACATAGCCCAGTTAGATTTTAGGAATCTCCTCGTCAGGAGGTAAATACCATAACTTTCATAGGAGACTAAAAACCCAACTCACAAACATACAACACAAATGTTCTAGGCACATTAAAAAAAATTAAGGTATTGCCTCTGCTCAGAGAATGTAATGGAAAATTCTGAATTCTGAATTGTTCATGCAGTAATTCCAATCAAGTGTTTATAGTTTTACTCCACTGAAGTTTCTCCAAATGTTTACCCTTGGCCTTAAAATATCAGTCCTGTCTTTCTGAATGATTATTAAGAAGTGAGATAGCTTGCAGATATTTTATTTCTCTGCCTTAGAGCAAACCGACTGTGCGTTTGATGGAAGATGTTCTCCTCTTACCTTCCAGGAAAAAAAAACCAAAACAAATCAGTCTTCACACTGATGATAAAAAAGAAAGCTTTAAAGTGTTTGTAAAGTATGCAGCAAGTAAGAATACAAAATGTTGTCAAAACATTTTGTAGTTTAAAAAACTTTGTATTCATAGATTTTTTTTAGAAACTAAATAGAAAAGACATTTAGGAAAAAGTTTAGAATAAAATAAAATCCTTTGTAATTCATTTTCCACAGTTTCTACTTATAATCTCTCCATATAAATATAGCACTTTATTTCCGTTTTCTTTCCTAGAGAGAAAACATAGAGATAAAGATTTTCCATTCTTAACTGGCTTATCTGTCATTAATGAGCACAGTAAGAATGTTAACTATCCAAGCATACTTCCTTTGACTCCAGCTCAACCCCAGCAGTCTCTCAGCACTTCACATGATTACAGTCAGTGTAAGGAGAGAGAGAAACATTGTTCAAGTGCCCTTACAATGCATCTTCTACTCTGAATATCCTCTGTATATTTCCTTTGGAATATATAGCCAGGAAGAGATGGTCCTCGGATAGTTACAAAAGAAAACTAGATCAAGATAACCACATTCATTTTAATTCACTGCCAAACATATCTGAATTTGGGCTTGGAAACAACCATTTAATTATCTTCATTTAATGTTATCTCAATCAAAAATGTAATTAAATGAATACTTTTAAAGTGCTTACAACTTTTCACTGGAATTATTCTGATACAGAATGATGCCCCTCCCCTGCCTATGTTATGATATTAAGGATGTTAAAACAGCCAAAGGTTATTAATACTAGCAGTTTATAATATCAGATGCACAGGCACCACTTCAGTGGTGATCAGCTCTCCAGTTAAAACTATTTTTACAGCAGCTGACCGAGCTGACATTGACATGAAGCAAATGAATGATTAGGAACAAGAATACACTGAATATTCAGTGACTAACTAGTCAAGAACACTTTATCTCCTCTCTTCCATGCAGGGAAATCTACTTGGCCCTTCCAGCTGGACTTTGCAAAGTCCACAGCTCCTGACTGCCTCTCTGAACTTCTCATCTGCTACACCACACAATTCACCCCACCTTTATGTGCTGCTTCACACAAGATGGAGGGTCTGTCCCACACCTTTTGCTTCCACTGCACCAAAGCACATTAGTGTTTTTATTAGATCATAAACCACTGTCTGAATCTAATGGTCTAATCTTACACTTTCAGATTTGGCATCCCACTGAAGAGCGTTGCGCTCTCATGGTTTTTATCTTACTTCAGCTCTCTGAGTGGAGTCCCACATTTCTTCAGGAACACCTGACTTGTTTTGATTGCAATTCTCCTTTAGTGAGTAACGGGTAACAAATCCTACAAATCTCAGCACCCGCTGGTTCAGTTGTACCAACATCATGAAAATCTCATAAAACGGCCCCAATCACACTCAGCAGCTGCTGGCAGGGAGCCAACTGCAGCTTTATTCCCTCAGTTTCTGCTCAGACTGAATTGTTACCATCCTATTTCCTTCCAGGGCTCAGGGCAGGTGCCACTGAATGGAGACTCACAACGAGCTCCTGCTTATCCTGCACAGCCCCAGTGCTCACAGAAAGGTACAAACTGGCACAGCCTTGCACCAGCTCTTCACCAGATGTACCACTTGCTTACTACAGGGGAGCTTTGGTGTGACTGAATGGGCTCTGGATGTGTTCCTGTGTTGTTTTTCACCACTGCTCTGAAGTCTTCAATTACACACATGACATCAAGACTCATATTGCATTATTTGCTGCTACTGACATGCTAGGAAATGACTCAAGCGTAACTTCTTACTTCAGCAGCAAAACTCAGCAGGAAAAATGCAATCTATCAATATTATAAATTAAATGCTCAATGCTTTCATATGTGTACCTATAGGTGCTTGCTGTTCCAAACTTTGAAGCTGGCCAAGTTAAGTTTTTGAACTTAAAATCTACCCAGTATGCCTTCCTCCTCTCTCTCCACCCACCTTCCTCTTAATCCCATTCTGTCAGTACAGCAGAGATGAGACTCAAATCATTAAAGAAATCTCAGTCAAACGGGCAACTGCAAAACTGCCTTGCCTCCATACTTCCTCTCATTTCTCCTTCAACCAAATGGACAAACGTTCACTCATTGCCACCTTTCCCTTCCTTGAGTGTTCTGGCTAAAATCTGCCTCCTGTCAAAAGATCTCACTGTACCCTTCACTCTCCTGAGCACCTCTCTCCTGAGTTTCCAGAGCTGGGCCTTTGGGCTTCTGCATCATCTCACTGACCAGGCTCATCAAGTGGGAAATGAGAGTTTCCTGTGGCTCAGGCTAAGAGCAGAGTTCAAAAATATTGCATGAACAGTAGCAACATAGAGGTTCTTGGCTCTCTACCACCCCTGTTGTTTACTTCAGTGCAAAGGGGGCACAATACACAATGAAATCTAAATGCATTTCCTACCTCATCACTAGTGGCACGTGTAAGTCCCTCACAAAGGTGGGAAGCAATCACAGCCTGAGCACATTTCTCTTCCTCCCGACCTTTTCTTCCCCCCTCCTCTCACAGCAAGAGATTGGAGAGAGTCTTGAGAGACACACAGATAAGGGAAGCTGCCTTTAATACTCTGACATTTCACACTAAGCTGAAGAGCTGCTCCTCAAATATTTACCTAAAATGCATATGCTGGTAAATTCCAGCAGTCCACAGCAGACTCAGGATTTCTTCCACTTACTGAAATGATCATAGAAGACAGTTTAAACAGGTAAGAAGCTCAGTCTTCAAAGATTTCATAATGAATTGAAAGCAAAGGTTTGGGGCTTTTTGCATTCAGGCCTGTTCTCACCAGCAATGATCCTATCTGTAATATCACTACAACCCTTCCTTGGAATTACAGCTGATGGAGTTCTGCACACTCACAATGTGACTTCAAGGCATAGTTCAAGACTCACTGCTGTGCTGTAAACTAGTTTGTGTTTCACTGTGAAGCCACAGATTCATGAGACAAAGCTGGAAACCAGTTGTAATACAAGCATAATAAGAAATCTCCATTACAACAAATTAAACAGAAACAGTTGGATTCATTAAGTCTTAATATCAACATGTGGATTAATTTACGCACCTGCATGCTTAACCAGCTCTGAAGTACACCCAAGGATGGGTACATTATCTTTTCTAATGCTTCTGGGTTTCAGATTGCAAGCTGGTGCTGCCAGGAACTGTGTCCTGGCAGCTTTACCGCACTGAGATAGCCAGCACAGGACTTGCTCTCCTTACAGCTTTCATTTTGAGGACAGCAATTGTAACAGCACTTTGTGTTCCATCTTCACTCACTGACACTGCCATAAATCTATTTATATTATCTTCTTTCCTAGTCTAACTTTCAAATGCATTTTCCCCAACTTACTTCACAAGGTCAGAGGGAAAACTCTTTAACCTGTACTGCCAGAATCTACCTCAGTTTACCCCAAACAGCTGCTGTACGAGACTTGTACTTGTCCATTTCTATACCTGCCCTCTTTCTTTTGACATACATGGGACAAATAACAGATGGGTCAATTCTAAGAGCAGCCTGTGTACTGAACTTACTGCTGGGAGGAGCAGAACAGCTCTGTATGCAGGAGGATGACAAGAATTGGTCATAACAGGAAGAATCATCTCAGAATTGAAGTCAGCACTTGGAATGACTCTTACAGCAAGGAGCCACCACGCTCTCTCACAGAGACAGGTGGCAGAAGAACTCAACACTATTCTCCGCAGTGCCTCAGCTGAGCCATGCCCTAACCCCACCCCTGTGCAGGTCACAGCTACAGGTTTAGGAGCCCCCTGTGAACTGCAGAATTTCTTTTGCCAGATGGCTTAGAGCAAACAGCACACCAGCCCTGAGAAGGAGCTGTACTAAAGAAATGTTCCCAGCTCTGCAAGATCCTGGCTTTGCCTTCACCCAGTCCCTGCAGAGGGACAATGCTGTCCTGCTGCACCAAGTTTTCAGTGCTTGCTTGGGTGGGGTGGGGCGGGGGATTCTGAAGCTGAAGAAGCAGTAGGGAAGGGAGAAAAAAAAATATATTAAAATAGGCAGCAATATACAGCTGCTTCAACCAAAGGCAACAGAAAACATGTAGCTTCACTTTGTCTTTGAAATAAGTAATTAGGAACATAACTGCAAGAGAAGCATTAACAAGCTTCCCATTTAGCTGGCTATTATTTTCTGCACATGTGCAATTTTTTTTAACATAACCTCAGCTCCAAAAAGTCATATCCTGTTGTTAATTTACGGAAACGAAGCAGAGGCTCCGTAACAGAGGTTAATTTGGGTTCAAAACAAATGAAGTGCCACAGAATCACATACTGCTGATTAAGCTGACTAAAAGCAGTGTCTGGGACAAAGTCTAATTTTTTCTGTCAAATTTTTCATCACTGGGCATAGCCTTCAGTGAACTGGGATTATGCCTGTTCTAAGATCTGTCATCCAAACCTCCAGTGTCAGGAGGTGCCTGTGACACATGCGAGGCACAATGAAAATCTCTCAGGATTAATTCCAACACCTCTATATTGCAGCTGCCTGCTTTAGAGATGGCTCAGTCCCAAGGGACTCGCTGCCTAACTCTGCCACTGGATGTTGTAAACTCAAATTATCAGTAAATCTTAGAATTATTGAGATTTCAGTGTATGCATGCAGATCTTACTGATAAAAAAAAATAAGTAAGTCTCTGACAAATGATTCTACCAAAACTTTAGTCCAAGCAGTGACATGTAAAAATAACTCTCATGTCTTGCTTTTTAACCTGAAAAATCCACATAATCTCCTATCCTTATTCAAGGACTGAAGCATGAGGCATGGAGTTGTTCTGTCTAAATCAAGTTCACCGAATTTCAGCACAAACTGGGTTTCAGGGGGACGTGAGGCAGAGGAGATTGAAGCATTCAGTGCCTTTTCTGCAATAATGGTGAAGGCTGACACCTTTCCAGCGTGGTATAATAGGCCCTGACACAGGCTCATGCACAGATCTGTGAGATTTGCAGCTCTCAGGCTACATTCAGTGAGGAAGGCTGGGGCATCAGTGGGGAAGGCAGAAGGTTTGGCCTGGCAAGGCCAGGCCCCTCACATAAAACACTTTATTAGCAGCAGCATTACAGCAAACTTACCTGCCAACCACAGAAGTGCAGAACAATTATCCTTAACTCTTGTAAAATATATTTAGACCATTAAAACCACTATACTAATCCAGATAATCATTTCCCTCATGAGAAACAATTTCCTCTCTACCTACACTACATAAGTCTCCTATTCTAATCATCACGGTCCCTAACACCAAAAATGATGACATTACAGCTTTATCTTAAAATAAAAAAATCAAAAACTCACATTAGGGGAAAAAACCGAAACAACACAGAACTCAGTGGTGAAGAGAGAAAGACTTTTGACAGAATAGAACTCACTAATTAGCCAATCTTTCCTCTTCCTGGACTCGGTCCTCTTTCAAGGACTGATGTGCTCATCCTGCAGAATAGTAACACTGAGATTCATGTGGGTCATGCCTGAGGAGCACTCAGAACACCATTAAAAAAACTGATTTCCCATGGGGCAGAGAGCACTTTTTGCAAATACATTCAATAATACCAATACAGATATTTCTTTAAAACTCTACCAAAATACACTTATGCTTAAATTAGTGAAATTCCATGGACCAAGGCATGTACTTCCACATAGACTTCATCCATATTCAATCCCAGCTGAAGGAAAGAGGAGCTATAAGTGAATGCAGCAGTGCTCAGCACCACTGACTAGCAGGAGAGTTAGTGAAATGTCCTATGTGCCTTCTGTGCCTGTGTGCCCCAGCTGTATTCCTCCTACAAGTCCTCAGGGTGTGCCTCACCAGATCTGCACCACAAAGGCATTTCCTGCCTCTCAGCATCTCTGCTGCCCTTCTCAGTATTTACTTTCCCTCTGCTGTTTTCCAAGGAGTGACCAGAGCTGCCTGTTGGGTTCACACTGTGCAGCGAAAGCCTAGATTTATAGATGGCATAAAGATGTTTTCTATTTTGTTCTCCTTTTTTCCCCTAATAATTTTTATGAGTCTATTTGCCTTTTCAGTGTGACTGAGCACACAGATGATATTTGCAGTGAACTACACTCAGTGACCTTAAAGAAGGTCCTTATGAATGGAAGTAGCTAAGGTAAAACTTACCACGGCATGTGCCTTAGAAGTTATTTTTCCTGCTATCATTATTTTACATTTATCAGCATTGGCTTTCATCTGCCATTTTATCACCTTCAGCATTGAAAAATCATTTTGCAATTCTTCCTAAGCAGACTTACGTTAAACTACCCTGACCTTTTTCATCAATTGTAAATATTTTTGGTGTAATCCTCAACCTCATTTTTTGCTCAGCTACAAATGCTTTGAATGACATAATTCCCACAACACGTTTTCATGGGGTCCTTCTGCTAACTTTACTCCTTGGCCAAAAATATCCTTTATCACTGCCTTTTTTTCCCCCCCTGCCTATTATTTTATAGATATGTATACTTCTATTTTTTTAAACAAAACTACAAGATCAGTAACCAAAAGGAAAAAAAAAAAGGAGAGTGGAGGATAAATTAATGTAATCTGTGGCTCACAGATTTACCTTGGCTGGATTTAACTTTACTGCCTCACTGTCCTGAAGCTACACAACAATTGCCTAGGTAATAATTTGGTACATAACGCTCCTGGGGATCAGATTGAAGATGATCAGCTGCAAATTTACTCAAGTCCCTTTAAATAAGTGAATACCATAATTCCTTTAGGAATTCATTAGCAATTGGCCCATTTTTAAATGCCTTGGGGTGACTTTCTTAGTCCTGTCCCTGTGGATTTACACCATTCTTTATTATTACACATATTTCACCTGCTTTGACTTCTATCTTCTCATTAATCCCATTTTCATTAAATATATACCCAATATAAGGAGGAATGACTTAAATGAAAACATAAAGAATGTTTCATTCTTTTTTAGCATATACTTAGGCTTGTATTTTCCTTAACTTTTCTTCTTTCTTTGAGTCTATTACTAAAATCTCATTAGGGTTGTTTAAGTTGTGTTGGTTGGTTTTTAATTCTCAGTCTTGGCCTTTCTGGCTGTCTCCCTCAGATTTTGCTGCTGAGTACTTTCAATTATGCATTCTTCTTTTCATTGGTGCTTGATTCCAATCCCACTTCCATGTTTAGGGCACATTTCCAGGACCACATTCATGTCCTGACTCCCTGTTCTAGTTCTGACTCTTTGGATAATTCTTCACTCATATAAATCTTATTCCCTTTTTTCTTTTTTTCCTACAGTAAAGACAGTATACTTTAACATTAGAAAATCATAACATTAGCATGAGTTATAGAAAATATATTGCTTTGCATTTAAAATAGAAACATGAGTGAGAGAAAGAAACTCAGAACCCTTTTCTGCACTATTTTTTCTGATGCTTCATTACTTTTTCACTTTATTTCGTCCTTACAAAGTGTTGTCTGCAAATCTTATTGTGAGGACCTGAGAACTCTCATTTTAAAGAGAACAAAATGGTAATCCTGTGTCTGAAATTGCATGGAGACACTAAGAAAGTATCTCCTCAATTTCTATGAGGCTCATGAGTGACTTGCTTTGGTATTAACACTGATCTATGTAACAGAAAAAAATTTATAGTGTTACCATATGCAAGTTCATTAGTTTATGCATTAAAAAATATAATTATTTAGTATTTGCACTAGTAACAACTATTTTTTTTCCAAGGAAAACAGATTGCAAACTCAGTCTCAATTAATTCCATTCTGTCAGACATTTGCCCATTTTTGGTATTTCATTCCAGGTCATGCTGATGCAAAATTCAGAGATGCCAACTGTCCTGCATGAGAGCTGTCAGACAGATTAGCACTCCTGCACTGACACAGCTCCTGCTTTGTCAGGACTGGGAACCAGTGTGTTGAAAAATGAAGCCTCAGCTGATGTGCCTATGGGAAGAGAGCAAATGGCACTATATGGGCTTCGGTCCTATGGAGAGCCTTGGTGCCTAAAACCGTGCTGTCCAAATTATATTCCCACTACTCTCTGAAAGAAGGGCCAAGATTTGTTCACACTGTAACTCTCCTGAATTCCCCGGGATCAGTTTATTCCTTCCCTCTATTGAAGAAGACTACACACATTTCTTCATTTTCTTCTTTCATACAATATTTATGAAGTCTCTTTTTGCTTGCTCAGTTGAAACTGATTGTGATCCTTTCTTTTTCCAAATGCTCCCTCCCCTCTGAATTGAGACTGTGCACTCTAGCAATCTTAGTTACAGATTGCTGTCTCACCTACTGTTTTTGTCACGTCTCTGTGCTCATATGCTGACAGTGTGCATGCTGAGCACACAGTCCCACCTTTTATCTACATCAAAAAATGCTCTCCAAGAATCACCATAATAAGTCCTGTTGGATCCAGAGCAATTCAGACTTTGCAGCTCTACCATAAAGGGTGAGATCCTAAAGTTCTTTAAATATTTCTTGAGAATGATGGAAGTCCAGGACTGTTATTCTGTAAGTAAAATGAGGAAGAGGGCAGAGCTCACTAGGACATCATTTTTAACTCTCAGAGCTTCTTCCCTCATGCTGTGTTAACTTTTCAACAGGCTCAGAAATTCAGACTGCTGAGGAGCTGTGACCCTTGTTTATTCCACCTCAGATCTGGAAATAAAACTAACATCCAGAGGAGACACTTACAATAGGCCAGTTATTTTTGATTGGTATCAGAGTATGGAGATACTACCACAGAAGTCAAAAGGCCCATTTCTTTGGGAGACTCACTGTTACAGCAGAACTTGTTACTGGAGAACTTGTTACAGCACACAACTAAATCTGCTATAGAACTCAGGGAGCAAAATAAATCCTTTTCCCTAATAGTACTTGTATTCCAGTCCAAAAATCTATTTTAAACCATTAGCATTAATGTTTTGGGGCACAGAAACAGAACTTCTGAGAAAGAATGGGAACAATAATACACAAGCAAATTATGCTACCAGCTGTATGTTTGCAAGTGTTACTTGCCTTAAATGCAGCTTTGAGAAAACGTTCCCTAGAAGAAATTAAGAATGCCATTTTACCACAAGAAATATGCAGCATTCCTGGATTAATAATGTTTTATAGCATAGCTACTTGGATCTAGTGGGGTTTTTTCCCTGTTCAGAGCACTGTTTCTGTGTTGTTTTGTGTAGATATGGCTATTACTATGAAATTGTTGGCGCTGCTGCTGTTGTGAAGCCCAAAAAGGGCTCCAGCATCAGATGAAATTTCCCAAGATAATCTCCTGGGCTACATGAACTGCTTTACATGGATTGCATTTTAAATCTCATTTGATAACGAGTGTTTTAGAGAGGAAAAAAGTACTTTCTGGCTTAATCACAAACCACGACAAGTTAAGTGTACATAACAAGATTTGTCTACTTATCCAGTGTGAATAGCTGGAAAGAATTATTCGGTTCTGCCCTGACAGCTTTGATGTGGTTGAGAAAAGGAAAGGAAAATCAGTAAAAAATCATCCACATTCTTACTGCTCACTAGTTATGGTGAAAATAGCAACTTTGGGGGTTCTTACCCAGCATCAGGGTATTTTGGTAGACTACTGCCATGCTGTTCGAAGAGTCCTAATTTCTGCTTGTGCACAGATGTAGTTCTTGCTCTGGTTAAAGTTCTCCTTCATTCAAACACAGGAAAAACTCATCCCTAAGAGTTCAGTATACACAGACTGAAAGTTCCAGAATTCTGTCCTGTTTTACCTGGAGCCGTGTCCCTGGCAGCCTGTGGGTCAGGTTTGAGAAGGCATCACGCAGAGAGCTCAGTCACACAACTCTCCCCACCCACCCCTCTCCAGTCCGTCCTTAGCAGCCACACACGAGGGCAGGAGGTAACCAAAGTGTGACAATTCCTGTGCCAAATCAGAAGTGGAAATTCTGCAGTGCCAATGACAGTGGCAAGGGAAACACAAAGCACATAAAGGAATGTACAGTGCACAAGATGAAGAGGGTAGCTCCTTGGAGTTTTCACCAGGGCAATGTTTCTAAACACCAGCCCACCCTGGGCCTACCAGGTTGCAACTGGATGAAAAAGACAAACAAGATGTTCCAGTTTTAGCACCAAAGGATGCTCACCCTTCCTGCAGTAGGTATGCTGTGACTTCCTGGAATGGTTTCAATATGACTGATCAGAAACATATTTACTACAAATTTTAAGTGCTAAATGACCCCTCTTTAACCTCAACCTAAACTGAGTATTATTTGAAAATGAAGCTGAACATAAACCTGCAAGATTATGATACAGATTAATAAAGCCACTATAAAAATATTAGGTTGACTAAGGACACAAGCTTTCTGTGGGACAAGGTGTCTTGTCAGCCTACAGAATGAGAAGGCTTCAGTTCTCCTGCTGCCCTGGGGAGTCCTGCAGGCACTGGTCAGATCCTGCTCTGACTAATACCTGGAAAATGGTGAGGCAGTTTGACAAAATGCCTCTGCCAGAAGTATTCATCATTTACATAACTAACGGAGCTCATTTTTCTGCCCACAAATTCATCACGAGCACAAAATATAGCTAATAAATTTGATACTGAGAGTTATTCCACTAACAACAAATATAAAGATTTGCAGAAACAATCCACTGCAACTAATATGTCAAACAACATCTACTCATGCTATTTGTAATCCATTTTTCAGACTGATCACCTGAGCTGTCACTGCTTCTGCTTCCTAATTGGCTGGCTGTAGCTCTCTAAACAGAATAAGAGCACGACCAACACACTGCAGACATCTCATTCCTTCCCCAGGCACTCCCACAAGCACTTACTCTCGTAGTTTTAAAGACTTTCACTTGGCTGTGAGCCTTCTTCCACACTTGGAAATTATGTGTTTCTGTTCCTGGTTACTCAGCTGAAGAAAACATCAACAAAACTGAATTGAATTTGCTGGTATTATGCCAATGAATGCCTGACAATATTTCACTGAAGAAAGCACCCAGGGCTGTACGCTGTGTAGGTTGCCTTCTCTCAGCTCACTCACAACAGTAAAAAAATTGAAAGAGAAGCCTTAACTCCACCCTAGATGCAGCTATGAAGAGTATTAAACAGGTACATATCTAGGACAAATTCACATTAGCCATAAAGTACACTCCATGGAAGTGTTAAAATACTTCCAAAACTGCAAGAAGACCCACACATGCCTGTAAAACAAGGACCTGCATCACTCCAAAGCCCTGAACACAGGAGCACAACACTCCCTGCCCTCCTCCCACTGCCTTTTTCCTTCCCTCACTAGTCCACACAGCCACCCAGAGCTGTGCAGCCTCTGGAAGAGGGTTTACTGCTGCCTCACCATCAGGGGCTCTCCATAACCTCTTCCCAGGCAGGTCCTTGTTCACTGCTACAGCCTCAGCAATAAATGGGTGGATTTTATCTGTGTCAAATACTGCTAGATAAGCCCATTCTTCTTTTCATTCCAGTGATCAGAGAAGAAAACAAACAAAAAATCAGCCCTAATGTAATGCAGCACAGTCTGTTGAACAGCCCCAAGGCCAGCACAGCAGCTAAAGTGAATACTACTGGGGGCAAGGATTCAACAGCAGGTTTTAGTTTAGTGTAGCACAGCACTGAATTGTGATTTCCAAATATATTTACATTTTTCTATCCTGTTTTTTTGTAAGTACCAACCAGTACAAACACATACCTCCTTCTCAGACTAAGCTCTTTCTCCCACTAAGCTGGTTCTTTCATGACTGATTGTCTCTATGGATCAAGGCTGCACTTAAAAAAAAAAAAACAAAAACAAAACAAAAACAAAGAGTCCTGACTAAATAAAACACTATTGCTTGCACTTTTGGTACTAATGACAACAGAAAAAGAAATCAAAGAACATGCATGAGGAGGAAGGAACATGTTCCTGATGCAATAATTTTAGTTCCTTGAAATTGGGACTGGAAGAGATCACTGGACTGATCTAAAATTAGCACAATGGACTTCACCCCTTTTAAATTTTTAAGGGGACTTGAGAATTGAATTTCCCAAGGTGTAAAAATACAATTGTTTAATAATTGAAGGCTTCAGACTCAATCAAAATTTTGAGACAGCAGAGCTGTATCAGTTTGTACCAACAAAAACCCTTTCTGAAATTACAGCTCCAAGGGTGTTTGAGCACTGTCAATATCACCAGCTGGTATCAATGAGCTGTGGGGGAGCAGCACTCAAGTGCAGTGCAGTTATTTGCATCCGAAGGAAATCGCAGCACTGTGAAAGGTGTTACTCACATGCCTGCCTCTGTGGGACCTTCACACTACAGAGGAACTAGAACCAGGAACAAAACACCTGGTAAGACCCAGACCCATTCACATATCACCAAAGATGATTAAAATACATGTAACCCTTCTTCCATGCAGTTTCATCACACAGAGCCTGAATTCTTTGTGCTATAGTTCTCAGCAGTCAGTATAGAATTACACAACCAAAATGCATCAGAAGTGCACACCTGCGCTTTATCTCGTGTCTCAATCCTTACTCTGACCTGCTACTTGTGACCTTCTCATTATGTTGTGCTTGTGCATATCTAAGCGTGACAGAAAGGGTGAACAATAAAAAAAACATTGCTCAGTGAAACAAAATTAGTGTCCACGTGCTCCAGGAAAGGGTACAGGGTAATAGCAGTTGTAATTGGTTCCCTGTTTAGGAAATGCAGCAGTGCATAGAATGTATCACTAGCAGCTTACAGTAAAACATGTTATTCTCTGTCAAGATAAAGGTGAGTGCTAATGACTGTGACTAAATCTTGACAGGCAAATGATCTCTTCTCCTTGTAAGAGTCTGTCGGGTAATGAGCAATCAGAGCAGCTGAGCAGTAATTACATACATTCTCTTGCACTAAAAGCTTTTCTTATGGACTGAAGGGTATCGAAGCAGAAACATGATATCCTTATTTTCCTTACCTTTACATTGGACATGAAATTACCATGTTTCCTGTTTGGGTTTTTTGGAGGAATGCTCTGTTTTGAGTTTTTTGTGTTTTTTTTTTTTTTTGTTAATTGAACCAGAACGCAGAAGCCTTAAAAGCATTTATCTTTCTTTTAACTTCCAGTGTTCTTTCCTGCTTTTAATTAACACTTATTTAGCTTGAGACAGAAGACAGGCATTACATAATATTTATTTCTTGTGTATTTTTAGGGCAGGCCCTGGAAGCATGGAGGATGATGCAGGCTTTCATGTGATCAGGATCTGATGTGGAAGAGCAACCAAGTGCCAGTACACATAGCAGTGCCACGAGCTTTTGATTAATCTAAACCAGACAAAGAATAACGTGAAGGTTTCTCACACTAACACGTTCTCTGAAAATTTGTGGGAGGAAGGAAAGAAAAATTTCCAAGGTGGAACAGGGATTTAGACATTTATTCAAGCTGATAATTTTCTGAATTTCCAATGGGCAGAACAAGATTGTTGAAGCATAGATAATGTCCAGTCTCCAGACTGTCTGATCTTTCCAGATAAACAAGTCTATTGATGTGCTGGTCTATTTACGACCACAAATCTAGTTTCAAAAGTCTACTAAACTAAGACAAAAAGATAATGTTTCAGCATCAATTAAGATGCTATTTTACATTTGGAGATAGATTTAACTAAACTATGTTCAAAAATAACACAAGAAAAGGTGGTTTGTAAGTCCTTCTCATCTGCTACCTAAATGCTGTTTATATATGTATATATATTTTTTACCACTATGACAAATTCCAAAAGCCCGCCTGAGCACTCCAAGCTGCACTTGCCATCAGCAACCTATTGCCCTTGATTTATGCTATATTTATCCTATATTCACATAGAAAGCTTACAAACATGTAACACTCCTGCATACGTCCAGTTTCTGAATTCCAGCCCTCAAATACCACAGCAGAACTTAAAACAATATATGAGGTGAACAGAGCCACCACATCCTCTGGTTTCCTGTAGCTCTGATGTGCTTCTCTGGCACACAATTAGTTCAAGTTCTATAAAGGTTTGGGAAGGCTCTCTGGAATCATTACAAGCCCCAATTTGTGCTGCACAGTATTGCCAAATGTCATAACTTTATATCATGGATATCTATTTCCACGCAGTGCTCTCACTCCTTCAGAAATATTCCCTGTCCTCTCTAAAGCTTTAACAACCTTGCTACTTATCCTGCATGTCACCTGAGCATTACAAGGTTTGGGAAGGTGTGGCTTTTCACTTGGAATGAAGAGGATTTTTTTTTTTTTTTTGTATTTCAGCACCTAATTTTGTTCACATAATTTCTGATTTTTCGCTTCTTGAGGGAAGCATTCATAAAAATCAAATCTGCTACTTTTCATCGTGCGTGCATAGGTTGTGCACCAAGTTATTAGTGGTATACATGTCACTGTCTAATATTTTAATATAATGCAAATATAGACATCTGTGATCATGTAAAAATCCCATTACTGCATGTGAGTTTTCCATCTTCTCTTCTATTCTACAGAATTACATCTGTATATTTGTTTTACAGAAATGATAAAAACGTATTTTGCAGCAAGAGCAGCTGCAATTCTACCAGCCCTGTGATAACTTGACTGTTGGTCAATTTATATGGTTTCATATTTCTTTCCTAGACTTGAAAAACTCCTGTCTTGTATGGAGGTTATAACTGATGGTGGAAATGGTAAAGAGAAGAACTTAATCTCTAGCCTTCCATGGAAGAGCAGCTGTGAGAGGATTATCCATCAAACGGTAAAACTCAGAGAGGCTGACAAGTTCCAAAAGGAAAACCCATACTGGCCAGTAATGGATACCTCTCTCTCTGTGCATATTCTTCAAAAACCTAAATTTTGGCAATTTCATCAAATTTCCTTCTCCTTTAATCTAGAAGGAAAAAAAAGTTTTCTTGGGGTGTTATTTTGTTTTGTTTTTAAATAGACAGAATTTTCAAGCATTGAGCTGAATTGCCACCACAGGTTAAAAAATAGGGACACAGATGAATTAAGCAAGTTTCTCCAAAGCCAAAACCACAAGTTCTATTGTTTTAACAAATTCAGTTTTGCCTTCCTCTGAACTCCTGTACTACACTTGCATGTTTTTTCTGTAGGCCATTGTTAGAAAAAATATTAAAAATTAGGTATTCAAGCACACTTTTGCATGTTTCTGTAAAACATAAAATGCTAATTACAGTACAGCTAGAGCACTGCTTTGCTGCTCTGATGAAATGAACTACAAAATTAATTGGGACCACTTGACTAATCTTTCCTCCATCAGATAAAGATTATTTGACCCAAACAATTTTTACCTGCCGATTAGAGCACTTTCCTGTACATAGATTTCACTGCTATTAAAGTCAAGAGGATTCATAGCATTTTCCTTCAATACGATTAAGACATTTTTTAATCTTTTCAGAGTAACACAATCACATACACACATCAGAAAGAGAAAAGGAAATGGAGAGAAAATGACAAGAAGAAAAGGCAAAGGGAAAAAGTACTGTGATCCATATGGCACAAAAGCAGATTTGACACTAATTAATAAGGCTTTATCTGTAATCTATTTAACTCTCCATTCTGGCAAACTACCCAAGTAATTTGTTTTGATCTCTAATTCCATGCTTACTAAATAGGTTTGTATTTCTTCTGGTCTCCAAAATTAATAATCTATATTGCAGGAGACAGTGGGGTTTTTTGAAAAATATAGAGGCCACTGTTACAAACAGCAAAGAACCCAGGAATACTTCCTAACTTTGGGGTCCTAATTTCCGGTCAAAAGGTGGTTACCTGCTGCCCTGAACATCTGGTTTCCTTTGGAAAACTTGGACAGGGAGGCTGAGTCCTCCAGCCGTCTCCAGGAAATGTGAGCATGGAGGCAGGACAAAGGGTGCTCAGTGAATTGTCTGTGTCTCCAGTGCATGCAGGGCCTTACTTCACCAAATCTCTGAAGAGCAGGGACCCTCTGAGGCTCTTAGAAAGGCAAAACAGATTGAGATAGAAGATAAAATAGGGTCTAAGGAGCCATCACAGTTTGCCTTGTTTTATTTCATTACCAGAGACAGGAAGGCAAGAAAAGTAAAAAAATTCAGCTCTTGTTCTCTCTACTGTTTCAGCTCTTCCAATAAAGCTGAGTCAGCCCAGTCAGAGGGAAAAACAATCCAGTCCACAAAAATAAACAACAAAACCCTAGCAGATCATCAATCCACCCGGGTCCTCCACCACAGACAAGACTCCTCTAACTCGGGACAGAAGTCTATCAAGCAAACCTGTCTTACTGTTATCAGAGAGAGACCTACTCTAAAATAAAAGAGAAATGCAGTCACTTTCACTTCAAGTTCTTGTGGCACCACTAGGACTCGTGGTCATTTAGAATTTTGTTCTGTACAGACACACACAGAGGAGACCAGCCTACCTCTCCAGACCCCCTACCTCCTGCGTAGCTATCTGGCTCATACGTGATGAGCTGAAAAAGCTGTCAGTGCTGGAGTTACCTTTTTCCTATTTTTTTTTTTTTTGAGAGGGAGGGAGCCAGGAAGGAAAGAGGGATGCACCTTTCCAAACGTGTGGGGCAATTCGGCAGTTCAGACAGCCAATGCACTGTACTGCCTTGAAACAACAGGCAAAGAGAGGCACAACTCTGAACAGCACAAACCTGAAGATTTAAGGGACACTTGGAGCATGACGGTATTTCTGCAGGGAGATAAGGATGCAGGCTCCTGCAGAGCACCATCAATCTGCACTTCAGATGGGAAGCATGAATTAGGGTGTGTGAATCACTTTTCTACTGACACACACCCAATGAACAATCAAAACATTTAATAGAAAACATGAGCCTGATAATCTGAAGATCTCCTTGTGTGCATGCCATGAGTAATAATCTCTACAGTTAGTAGATACATGCTTCCTACTCCCACATACTTCACACAGTCCTCGTGGCTATTGCAGTCTCTAAATCTAACTCTGCTGCACTAAATAACCATAATTGCTTCCCTCAGAGATAACAGGCAGCTCAGAGGCACCAAAGCTTTTGTTGCTGGAACTTTGCCACAGGTGCCATATAAGAACTGCACAATGCATTACATATGAATGCCAACATTCATTTATCTGTTCTGGTGTATTTATTTTTGTACTTGGAGCAATAGCTCCAAGGAACAGATGATTAATTCTAGGTTATAGTGAAGGACTGTTTACAATATACAAGCCAACTTTGTGGTAGTAAAACCAGCCCCAAAACCTGTTTATTGAAAATGGTGTTCAAGAACGCATTTAGCTACCTGCTATCTCATCAGTTCAAAACAGGTTTTAGTAGGTATATATCTAATTTTTTCCCCTTCTGACCAGTGCTGCTCTTGTACCAACATAAACACAGTCCTCATCAATACTGAAGCAGAAGCAAACCCTCTCCCCTCCTGATGTTTTGCTTTCTGTACTGCTCAAGTTCCATTCACAGTTAAGCAACTCATCGCTGCAAACTTGAGTAACTTACTGCAAACCTTTTTAGCACCACAGGATTAAAATCTAATGCCAAAATTTCCTCTTCCACATTTTTTTTTCTTCCTCAGTAGCTAATATATATTGCTCATTCTACTTACTATTGCACACAGAGGATTAGTTCTGCATTTGATTGTCCCATTTGGTATAAATATAATAGTTTCATATTTCATTATATCTTGGCTATCTGGCTCTACAGAGGGTAATTCTGCTAAATTCAATTACATCTACAGTTTAATGGCTTCAATTAAAAAAAAAAAAGGCAAGCTAACTAGTCTTATTTACCTTTTTTTAGGCAGCAAGAATTAGAACCAAACCTCCTCCTTCTGGCACCAACAACACAGGTAATCCAACCATTTTTTGGAATGGTTTTAGAAATCAGCACCTATTCCTGCTTCTTTCCTTCTTAAAACAAATGAAAAGAATGCTTGCATATGGCTGAATAAAGGCAACCACCACAAGAAGGGCTTCCTTCCCGTGCCCAGGGAAAACTTGCTGGCAAATTTGGATCATGGGAGAATCTCCTTGTAGAAAGGCAAGCTTTAGCACAAGCATGGTGACTACAGCCAACAGAACACTATTCTGCCACAGAAAACTGACCCAATTTAGGGGAAATACAATTGCAAGAAGTTTTCAAATGTCCACAATACTTGCAACTTTTTCGAGCTCGTTCCTGGAGATTGTTGTTAGGCTTCACCCTCAGTGTAAATCCACTCATCTCCTCTCATCTGAAATGCTGAGCTCACAACTCAGCCAACATAATTTGGTTAAAAACGACCATAAAAAGCATTTGCAAAGCATTTGCCTTCCATTAGGCACAGCGAAACCACCAGCCCTGCAGTCAGCTAATGCACTGATGGGCCAGGAAGGTGATACAGATTATAAAAGAAAAACAATATTACTGAGTCAGATACAATAAACATAAGTATACAGGATCCAAGAAACACAAAATCCCAGAAAAACAGACATTTCATATAAATTCTTTAGTAATGCCATGAAAGATACTGAGAAATTACAGCAACTCGATCTCTAAAAATAGTTAGAAGCAGCATCACATAGGTAGAGTTGTTTTATTCTTACAATAGCAAGCACACCATTTAAATATTTGCCATTTATACAATACCCCATCACAACAGGGCTGCTGTTCAATTCACAGAAAGATATAGTGCAGAAACAGCTTTTTCCTTCATTTCAGTATTATCTACATAATGTCAAACACTTCCTACTGTCCTCACTGAGCAGCAAATATACACAAAAGCCTCACATCCTAAGTTGAGTGTGACTCTGTAAATATTAGAATTTTTTTTCATAGTATTCATGCCATGAAGACTGATCACATTCCATTTCTTTTAAATGATTTCTACAAAGCACCTTTTGGGTTATTTTTAAGAAATAATAAAAAATTACACATTTATGCTCCATTGCAGCACACTGTCCAACTTAATGTCTACCTGTTGTGAAGATCTAGATGCCTTTGAACCTAACATTAAGAAGAAAATAATCAGACTTTTTTTTAACAGATGTCAGTTCTCAAACAATTGCATGTGTATCCCTTAAACATCATTTCTATTACATAACTAGAAAGCAAGCAGTTAATAAACATTTCCACGTAGACATGGATATTACCTTTGAAAGAATAAACAATTACACGAAATATCCCATAATTGCTTTCAAAAGTGTTTAAACATCTGTAATTATAATTTTGAAGCCACAATATTTTAGAAAGAGCTAAAGCCCCTGAACTTTTATCCCTATGAATACAGAGCAAACAAAAGTTTCTCACTGTGCCTGGAGGGTTTCACAAGCAAGTCTTCAAATGCCTGGCACAGCTTCTCAGAAAGTTTCTCTGCCCTCACCTGGGATAAAAAGCTCCCTCTGGAAAGGAGTCACTTCAAGTGAGCTTCGATAACCACTTCACTGCAAGACCATTGCATTGACAGGATATTCCAAACACGCTATGGAAATGAACTGTTTCATCCTGAAACCTTTTCTGGACATGAGGCTCCAGAAGGGAGGGTGCTCCCTTGTTGGGGATGCAGCAGTCTGAAGCATTCCTGTGACAGCTGAGGAGCTGGGCGGCCTCGCAGGAGACCTGCACTGGCAATGCCAGCCAGCCAAGGGGCTCACTTCAGAAAATGTTTTCAATGACTTCTTGAGATGCCAGATTTGGAAGAGGACCATCACAATGAGCCTGAGGCTCACCTCATCTGAAGTCCTGTTTCAGCAGGGCTATCAATGTTCTGTCATATTCAAGGCAGAGTCATAAAATTATCTGCAGCGGTGGGGGATATTTTTATAAGGAGTTTTAGTGCTCGCTGGCAGGGTACCTCAGCTGAAGTGCAGGTTGCACTGCACAGCTCAGTGAGCACAGATACTCTCACCATCCTCCATGCACGGTTTTAACAGCAAGGGAAGTTCCATGGGTCCATTATTTATCTCAAACAGGTGCCTCTCCCGAGAACAGCTCTCTGGGAAGGTAGCCTGGAGCTCTAAAAACAAAGTGCACTATCTCATCCTGAAAGGGTGGGCCTGTGGATATGCTTCTGCTTCCAGCCACCTGGAAATATTAGAAAGCTATTTTGCCTGCAAATAGATCTGACTAATATTCCAGCCACCCTCTACCTGGAAGCTGTTGCTTGCTGCTGGTTGGATAAAATAGCACGAGGACACCTGGTAGAGCATTTAGTGCTTTCTCCAGTCTTCAGGATTCCTTCCCTCTTTTCACAAGCACGAAAGCCTAACCTTACCAATATTCCTCCTATTCCTTTCCAGCTACTCCTACTGCTTTACCAAGAGATGAAATATCGTGTTGAACTCATTCCCATCTCCACCTATGGACAATAAAAACTTTACTAAAGCATTTAGTCAGAAATCTACTACAAGGATTACAGTGTACGCTGCCAATACCAGTAGAATAACAGTAAAAAAAAAAAAAGGCAAGGAAAAATAAGAAATTCTTTTATTGCACACAACAGCAGAGAAAGCTCCAGCCTGCAACAACAATTTCCCCCCCAACTATTTCAGTGATTTTATTTCAGCATGCCTCTCTCTGTCCTTCCCACTGCCGCTCATGAAGAATGATGTGCACTTGCAGAACTAAAACCAGCCTCAAGTAGCAGACCCAAACATCTACGGGCCTCTTGTTTTATAAAATTTGCAGGACTGAAACAAAAGAGCAGCTCTCATTCAGTCTGGTAGTCTGAAACACAATTTTAACTGGATGGTTTATAGGACATCTAAAAGGTCCCCCTCTCACACTGTGGAGAGATGAAACAATTGCAAAAATATATATATGGCAGAGTTGAATAGACTGAGTTACCTCTTTTTTCTGAAACAAAAGTATCATAGAAACAAAACATTTATTTTGAAATCTTTGGAAAGCAGTGTCAACCTTTTCTACAGAAATTGAAAAACAATAAGGATTTATTTTTATTCAAGATATTTTCTCTTGCAGCTAGCTAAGATCTCTGGCAAAACATTAGATGAATAAATCATTATCCAATAGAAAGCCTGCTTATGGAAATTAGATAATTTTATAGAAATTTTTATGACAGCAGATTTGCACTTCAACAGAAGCATCCTGACTTTGATTTATTTAGGTAATCTGTATTTATTAGTTTCTTGTGTTTGCCATTTAAATGAAACAACAGTCCTAGCCACTTACACTCTCTTTATGAGGGAGGGTTTTCAGAAGCCCTTGATATAAGCCTACTTTCCTTTTGCTGTACCTAATATAAACTTTGCTCTAGCGTGTAAGAGTAGTTGAAAATAGCTAGAAGCCAGGATTATATCAAAGAGTATGTGACTGGCCATAAATCAATTTAAATCCATCCAATTATAGAGCTCTCAAAACAAAATTTTACCTGTTAAATTAGCATTGCTAAGAGACTGTTTCAAGTGTGAATGCCAAAGTAATTGCTCATTAAATATCTATATTAAAGTGTTGTCAATAACTTGATAAAATGCTATCCATAAAATTGTTACCATGAAGGCTTACAGATGACTAAAAAGTGGAGTGGTAAGTAATGAATTTTCACAGAGACTGCAGTCAATCAGCCTGTGACCCATGAGTGACAGAGGACAGGGGCACAACTCAACACAGAAACACAAGGAGGGCAGGGATGAACATGAAACATGGACAAAGTGGGCTTTTCCATGCCTTATCCCTGGCCTTGCAATCCTCAATGTGATACTAAAGAGGAAAAGAGCAGGACTGAAAGGTGCAAAATTTACCATCAAAACTACTGAGCTACCATCTAGTGCTGTCTCCAAGTCCACTGGAATAACAAGCTGGCACCACTCCCAAGAGGATGTAATCAAACTGAGACAGAGGGAACAGATGGCATCACAATCCCCATCATGTTTTGCCAAACTTTAATCACTGTAAGAAACTCATATCCCTGCCACCAACTTTTTCACGTCTTCCTCCCTTGAATTCCCTCTTTGCCTGCTTTCAAAAGGCTCTACCCAAGATTGTATCTTCTGAAATTCTGTTGTAGACCTGTGACCAAAACCACAGATACAACAAATCTTTAAATGCCTCAGATGGTGCTACAGGCTTCCAGTGCCTTGAAGTTTTCTGATAACAGCAATGATTTGTGCCTTTCTTTAGCAGTGAAGGTGCAGCTAAGAGCAGAATTTTCATAGCCAATTTACATCTGCCAGGCATTCAAAAATGGAAAACTGAGCACAGACTGTAACAGCTTGAAAGTGCTGCACACTCTAAAGCAAAGAAACAATGAGATGTAAAGAAGTATTTCAATCCTGTACTTGTCCACAGAAAAAGACCTGCAGGAATGCCACACACAGTTCTGATGCCCAGCTTTTAATAAGAATATGGAAAAATGGAAAATATTTTTAAAGCAACAGCAACAAAACAATTACTTAAGATTCTGAGCTAAAAATTCCAAAACTTGCTTATGCTAGAGGTGTGGGCTAGGGGAGGATTTTGTTGTGGTGTAATAGGGATCTGCAGGGAGAGCAGAATTTGATGGCAGGGAAAGCTCTTCAGTGTCATCATTAAAGAGAGGAGAATGCTGCAATAACTGAACCTGAAGAAAGGCATATTCAGATAAGAAATAAGAGATTCATTTGTTATGGTAAGGCTCATTTATAGCTTATCCAGAATTCTCCTTCTCTGCACACCTTTAAATCACAATTGAATAGGTTTAAACACAGCACCTGGTCTAACTCAAGCAAAGGTGTTGGATTGAAAAGCAGCATGCAGGCGAGGTCAGTGCTCACAAAATAATCACAGTAGTCATTTACAGCCTTAATTTATACAAATCTGTGACCTATTTCTCACCTTCATCATGAGACATGGTCAGAAGAGTTACAAACTAGTTTAGCTCTTTTACATTCAATCACATGGCCATATGTCCCTATGCTTTCCATGCCAAAAATGCAGTCATTTGCCTAAAAATCTGATTTCTAACTGTACATGCAAGCTAAATTACCCTGCCTGATGTATGTGCTCATTCTAATTAACACCACAGAACATAAGTTATACCTATGAGAAAGGAGCATACATCAAGTAAAAAGAAAACAAGGGTAAAATTAAAACAGGGACACAACAGTGTTTTGTAAATGCCATTTTTCATTTCAAAAACAACAAAAAAAAAGGCCAAAATAACTAAGAGCCATAACTTGCAATAATTTTTCGAGACATAAAAATTCATCCTAACATCCTACTTTGTAGTGAAGACTTAGGGAATCTTTGGCATTCAGAAACAAAGAATCTTGTGAAAAAGATGAAATAAGGAAAAATAACCACTGATTGTTGCTCTGGACTGTGCCTACAGATTTGCATCTCAATTTTGGAACAGATTATAAAAGAAATATCAGCCATGATTTTTGTATTTTCTCTTTTAACTCCCAGCAGTGTACTTGTTCTGAACACCACAGAGTGAATTAAATTAGGCCTCCCTCCATACCCACTCACTCTGAATTGCAGCCAATTCTTTGTCTACATGCGGACAATGTCAGTATAGACTAAGATCCACTTCAAGCCTGTACTGTCCAAAATCAGGTGAAAAAACCCAACATGACAAAAGGCGCAGGCATATTAAGTCTTTTTCAGGTTCATAAGAATTGAAGATAAATTTAAAGTTTGAAAAGGCTGAATTAAGTCACTATTTTGAACCTTAAAACCTAAACCAACCTGAAACCTACTGAGCCAGGGCAAGTCCTGAGGATGAATACAGACAAGGCCAGAAAGAGGGAACATGAACACATATTTCAAAGGCTACCTTGTGGCTTTAGCAAGCCATCAGCATTTGGTTTATGCTGCCACCCCCATGGCATTTTGCATCTCTCTGTGTCTTCTTTCAATTTAGCAAGCTAAAGAAGAAAAGCAATCTAAAGAAAACCCCACATTGTAACAAATTATCCTGGTCCTATACAAGAATTTACATAGGCACACTTCCAAGTATGAATAAAGTTAAATTAAATGTAACACTGATATAATTTTCCATGTGAGAGAATCTGTTTGAGACTCAAGTTCCTTTGCATTGAGGAGATTCTGGGGCATTTTGATGCTGCTACTGCACCATGACAAAATAGTATTTTATCTATTATCCCACACATGGTAAAACCTTGATATCTGCAGGAACAGTTTGCATCCTGTGCTTTTCCAAATATTCGCAATCTCCCTTATTGTGTTTATTAGTGGAACACTTACCTTTCAGTCAGGCATCTTCCTAATACAAAGATTTAGCAATAAACAGAAGTTTCACTGAATTCACTTGGCACAGTGAAAAGGCAAGGGAAAGATACAAACATTTCCAAGCACTCAAAATCCAGCAGCATGCCAAAAGCTGTAACAAAGTGTTTTACCTTCAAAAACTGACTTCTTCTATGACTCTGACTCCTGTAAGTCACAAAGCAGTATGTTGTTTGAGCTGAAGTCAGTCTCTGGTTGACTTGTCCATACACTGTTTTCTTCCCACCTACCAAAAAACAACCAAAACCAACTCTTTAAAAACATTTCCCCCAAGGACTGTCAGAAATAGGCTTAGCTAATGTTAGGAACCACACTAACTTTCTGTTTCCCCTCTAGTTTTTGCATTGTTGAGAACACCAATATCAATACTTTAAAAGTCACAAATAAAGCAAGGCTGAAAGAAACATGGAACAAGTTTGCTGGTGAACAATCTCAGGAAATGGAAAGTTTAAAAAGTCTTGTACACAGTGCTTCTAACATAATTCAAGCATGCTTTGCCATTCCTTTCCTGTCCAGAAGGATTTAGGGATATGCCACAATACCACCTAGAGAAGCACGACTCTTAATATGAGCACAACATTTTGATTGTGTTAACAAAACCAGGCAGATGTATAGCCTGAAACAATTTTTTGTACTGTAGGGTACCAGAAGCTCTTGAAAAATTAATCTATTCTCATCTGAAATAGCTGCTGCCCCAAAAGGTCAGTAACTAACTGCATATTATTGCCACTACTACCTTTAATGAAACCAGATTTTCTCTAAGTAGCACCAATAAGCACTAATTGGATCAATCCACAGAGAGACCAACAAAAGCGTTTCATCTTAACTTTGCAATGGGGCAACACACTGATTATTCCAAAAGCTCACCTTCTCCAAACTTACTAAAGTAAGTCACTGAAAGTATTAAAGTACTGAAGCCAGAGTCTCTAAATAAGATGAAATGTCTAAACACAGTCAATGAAAAACAAAGGAAGAACAGAAAATGCTGAAGACAGATGGTGCTCCTGATGAGATTTTAGTTGTAGTTTGCAGAGAGAAGAAATAGACTAGATTAGTTCTTTCCTTCCTTTTCCTATTTCTTCTCTAGCCTTTCCTAAGTACCAGGTAATCTAGAATAAAAGGCCTAAAACTGCAATTTGGAGAGCTCTGGAAGACTATTTTATATCTATTTTGGTCAAATCCTTCAGAAGGTTACATCTGCACTGTGCTCTTCCTGGTTTTATGAGCTAATTACAGATGTCTTACTCCTGCCATGGCTGTTCAATGGGAATGTTGCTACCACAGAACATCCAGACTTGCCCTCCAGCTGAGGAGTAGATGCTGGGATTGGGAGAAGATGAATGGGCCTGAGAATGGAGTAACTGAAATAGAGTGACCCTCACAAAGAATATAGTAATTGTGTCTGTCCTAACTGGCTGCTCCTGGATCTCTGACTGATCCAGCATAACTGGAAACATTCAGTTTTGGAAAAGGAGACTAAACCTCCCACCAACTCAGTATAATCTGGTTAGAAAACAAAGACCAGAGAAGACCATGATCCTCTGCCTTATGGTGGTGCTGCTGCTGAAGTCCTTGCCCTGAGAAATGTGCCCTTACAGCAATGCTAATGCTTTTCAGAAGCCAGGCAGAATTGATTTTTCAGTTTATCCTGAATTCAGAAACCTGCCCACTACAGTGGGGAAAAAAAAAAAATATCACACTTCTCTGCAGCATTTTTCTGAGGAGCAGACAACTTTATCACAGCAATGTCTCCAGCAAACCGGCACAAAAACCTGAATTGCCAATCAGGATGTTCACACAGACCAGTTCTGAAACTCAGCTCCTACTGGAGGAGCCAAAGGACACAAAACATTCACTGCATGAACAGAGAATAAATAATTGCTCAGAACATCAGCAAGAAGACCCAAAAATAAAAGCCAATCTTCTGTAAGTTAGATTTTCACAATCCTGTAATAGCCAGTAATGCAGAACAGATTTTGGCAAAAACAGCTGGGAGAAGAGGGTTTCCGTCCTCACAAGCAGGAGTAAAATTTTCACTATGATCTTTTTGTAAAAGTTTTTAAGCATCTCACACTGTTCTTGCCCACCTGCAGCTATTGCTGAAATTAATTTGCTGCTTTGGAAAGAATACTCTGAAACCAAGCCAAGCTTCTCTTGTTTCACCAGAAGTGAAGAGTTTCAAGTTGCTGTATTCCTTGTGGAGATTTTTATCCTCTTCATGAAACTTTCCTGACATGTCCAGAGACCTGCCAACACAATATTTTATACTCTGGCACAGCTAACAATTGCAGAGTAGCTTTAGAACATGGAATACATTTTTCTGACAACATAATTCTGTTTGTACAGAATACAGACACAGCTTCACTTTTTTAATTTGAGCAGATACAGACATCTTTGAATCAGCAGCAGCCTCAACTCTCAAATTCTAGAAGAAACTGAAATGAGCTTGGAACAGGCAGATTCTTTGAGCTGAGCTGATTGCTTTACTATTTTTATTGACAAAACAAGGTCAGTAGATGGAGGCCATTAACAGATTTAAAAGATGTGGCTTTTAGAGATAAATTTCCTCTCAATTAATTCTTATGTCGGAGGTGAGATCTACCCTACAAAATACAAGATAGCTTAAGTTGTGCAAACAAAAGATAATATTAAATGACAAATGATTGAGGTTTGGAAGCATCATTGCTAGCCCTATTTAACATTTACAATAATGATCAGGAAGATAGTAAACAGCATGGTAATGAAAAACTCCAGATTAGAGGGATTAGAAACATGAACAGAAATTACCAGCAAAATGCAATTTGCAAAGTCATAAGCTAAGACATCTGGAACAAAATAATCCAAAAAGCTGGTCTACACATCTTCCGTAGTAAGGAAAGCTGGAACTTGATAACGTGATAAAACAGTATGTGTTTATATTTGTATGTATGCTTACAGAGAGACACAATGTGTATATGCATGTAGAGACCAGACAGAGGCAGAAGTTCCCTGACTACAAGGAACCTCATAGGACTGTCAGAAAATTACTCTTTCCTGATACAAACACATGAACATTTTCAAGAAAGCATTCTGAAATTTTTCAAAACTTATTTTGTTCCTCAACAAAAAAAAACTTTATTTAATATTTGGTTTGCCTCTAATGTCAAAGGAAAGTAATATTGTACAATCAATTTTGTCATACAGGCTGAACTTCATCCCTGAGTTTGTGCCCCATGTACCAGTTCATGCCTGAACTCAGTTACATTTCCAGGCTCGAGCAGTGAAGCTTCGTGGTTATTAGTGACTTCATGTTTAGGAGTATGACTAGAAAGATAGCTATGATTATGAGTTCAGAGGAAAACAGAGAAAATTATAAAAACCCCCACAGCAGTTTGCTGGATTAAAAGAAGCTGGACACATTTATGACAGCTACAGGATAACTCAAAGGGAAGACCAGCTTTTGGCTGTGTTAAGGGACTCTCAGTACCAGAACATCATAAAAAAACTATTTTCCAAGACAAATTGAATCATGATGAAAATAAAAAAAAATAAAAATATCTACTTCACTGTTTGATATTCTTGACTAAAAAAATACTGTCCCAAGTGAAGCTGCAATATTTCCAAGCATGAGTCAGCCAACACAAAGTGAATGTTTAAGACAGGATGACTGTCACTAGCACTCTAGCTGATTGATTTCATAGCTCTGTCCATTAATAAATGAATTCCTGCAAAGGCATTCATTTACTTATTGACTCTATCTCATTAATAAAAAAATATCTGTCTGCCTAGTGAAACATCTTGGCTCTTTGATTCTTTAAAATACACATAAGTCCCATTAGTACTCTAAAGTAACAAGGAACAGTAAAACCTAATTTATTCCTAAATGGCAAGACAGAAATAGACATGCAAGTGTTATAAATAACCTAAGAAGGATGTAAGGCAAACAGCCTTCAATTTTTCATTTTCAAGCACTGCATATATGCAGAGACCTCAACATAAAACTTCCACTGCCTCAAGCATCTGAGCAAAAGCAGATTTTTCTCTCCCCATTGCTGCCGTAGTTCTTGAAGCTCAATTGTAACAATTTCACACCTCCTGCTTTTTTATTCACCTATTATAAACACAACTGAAAAGGTGAATGGAGTCAGAAACCTGAATCCTATGAGTTAGACTACAATTCACTGACACACAGGCATGGTGAAAAAACAGGGGCAAAGAATTTTAACTCCATAGCCTAAGCAACAGTAAAATCTCACAACCAAAATACAGTCAAATAGGAAAGCAGATTTGAAACAACAACTGTTAACCAGGTCTGTCAGGTTCTGCAGTTTAAGCAACATGGAGGTCACACAGCTTTTCAGAGAATAGTCCATCTAAAAAAAGAAAAAGCCAAACCACATGGACTCATCTTTAACTATCCAAACAAAGCACTATTTATACCCTGCCGATTGCCCTCCCTTCTGAAACGTGGCTCTGCACCTGACTGCAGGGACATGCTCCAATTCACCTCCAGGGAGCTCTAACTGAGATCAAGGTTGTTGGTTTAGCTGGGGAGTCAAATCACTCAGCATCAGTCCCTGCAGTGCTGAGCATCTTGAATTCTCACCCTTAATTCCCTCTCACTGTTTTAGTCATTTGCCATAAGCTCATGCCTAATCAAGGAAGAGTAATAAGTTCCATAGGACAAGACCTCCTGCTGCTCTAGAGCCACTGCAGGCAAACTCTTCATGTGCCTAAAGGCACATGTGGATAAAAGTCAACATCACAAGAGGTAAAATACAGAGTTCTGATTCAAACAGTATTTTATGCTGAAGAAAAGAGCACAAGAAGGGATTTCTGTACTTGTAAATGACATGATTTAAACTGACAAAACCAAAATATTAAAGAGAAGCAACACTAACTCAAGAAACAAAACTATCTGTAAGCAGTTTTCAGGCAATGAATCCCTGTTCGGATGAGGGTCATTTGAGTTATTGTGGCATGAAAGCACAACTCCTGTAAGAGTTTGGGGGAAGAAAAATAAAAACAAAATAAAAATTAATACAGAAAGCTGATGGTTGTAGTAGACCACAGAATCGGTGAGTGCAATGCTCTGTTCAGAAAGGAATCTGAGTAGCATATGCTAGAAACATGAGAAAATCTATAGTAAAAGGCTGGCCAAGAGAGGCTGCTCAGACTCAGACAGTTAGCAGTAAACAGGTACTCTCACCATGTTGTAAAGGTCCTTTCAATAGAGGGGAAATAAAAAACAAATCTCAATTTGGGACTATAGAGAATACACTACAGATTATAAAAAATTGCATTTATCAGGAACATCAGTAACACCAGCGATAATCATATCTTTTCTCTTTCCCTATCCTTTTTCTGGTGTTAGTTTATCGGCACAGCTTGGACCACCAAATCTTTTAGAGGCTCTGGCCTCGAGTCATCTAGTGCTCACCAACTACTGGACCTGAGGTTCCTAAATGGTCTCAGCTTGAGTCCTTGGAGAAATCCAGGCCAGGAACTAAGCATCAAAATCACAGTGGGAGATAAACTTCTGCAAGTCCAAAGGTTGCACTCATACAAAAATTAAAACCCAGATTAAAGTTCCATTTTCTGTGATTGACTGGCATTTTGTCTCCTGAACAAAAAGTTATAGGTAAAAAGATATTTACTTTTCTTGCATGTTCTATGGTAAGTACATTGCAGAGGGACACAAGTCCAGGGCTCAAAATCAAACAGCAACCTGTACTGAAGTCCATGCCCTAAGTATGTTCCAGTTTTAAAGTACATCAAGTTATGCCTTGCAGTTTGCACACTTCTCAGTGTACCTTTTATCCTATTTTAAATCACTTCCACATCCAATAGTAAATCAAGGGCACAGCATTGCCCCATCTCTTCATAAGCACAGTCCTTTTTCCTTTAAGAAGAAAAGTGAATATGTGTCAAAGCCACATGGCTTCCCACCTAAAACCAAGTGATTTATTTCCTCAAGAAAAATGGAGCAGACAGGAAAGGATGATCTATTGCAGTGTGCTCCTGCAAGCTGTTGCAGCGGTGCCCCGAGCAGCAGTGACCTGTACTTGGTCACACCAGGTTGGTTATCCCTGCCCTCAGCAATGAGCTACATCTCCATAAAGAATATTCCTGGGATACAGGAGGCCCTCTGACACAGAGGGGAGAGGAAGTGCACCTGCTACTCCTGCCCATCTGCAGGGCAGAGAACTGGACCAGCTGAGCCTCCAGTGAAATATAGCTGGCATTGCAGTACAATGAGGAAAGTTTTTGACCTGAGATACACCAAGCCTGGGAGGAATGTTGTCTGCTTGCTTTCCAGCAGCAGAGAATATATCAGGCTTGAACCTTACCCAAAAATTGGGAAGTAGTCTCTGAATTATATGGAAATCTCTCTACAAGAGTTAAGAGCACCAGATGAGATGTGAAGACACACCAAACATCTGAACACAAGATACTTGCTTGCTTCTAAGAGTGAATCTAATCCATGTGTGACTTGTCCCAGTAAAATTGCTCCCCTGCCATAAAAGATGAGGTTCCACAGAGAACATCCACAGGCTAGATCTTGGTCCCTTGAAATAATTCACACAAGACTATCCAAATTTTTCAAGGAGACCAGTCAAAAAAACCCTATTATCTCACTTTTCTCAGAAATTCCTTCCGCTGCAATCATTGATGGTGTGTTCCCTCCCACTCCCTTTAGTTTTACTGTATGAGAACTAACATAAAGACTAAACTGAAGAGAGCTGGTGAGAGGATAAGCTGTGGCAATGACAGGCAGGTGCACGTCATCCTCCAGCGAGCTCAGCACAAACAGCTTGATAAAGGCTGCTCACCACAGCATTGATGTTCTGTCAAAACAGGGATCTGTACCACAGTAACAAGGCAGAGTCTTTTATGAACGAGACCTATCAGTAAGGCCCTGAACAGAGGCCCCCATGGAGCTCTTCTGTGCACAGAGATTTATGAGTGCCCATTTGAGACTATCGATCTACTGTAACCTTGTGATCCCGGGCTGTGATCCCATTAGCTCTCAGAAACGCAGGAGTGAGGCCCTGCTGCCCACTGCATGGGGGGGCTTTAAACCATCTCTCTCCATTGCAGGCAAGTGTGTGGGGATGACACAGCAGATGGAGATGTCTTGAGCCCTGTGCTGAGCAAATAAGTGCAAGATGTTCTCATGGAGTAGATTTACAAAGAGAGATGGAAGTCATTGATACCTATAGTCTCCATGTATTTTGGGGGAAAAAAAACTCCATCCTACTCAAATTCTAGAAGAGAAGTTCTGACTAGGAAAAATATCCATTTCAATACAAGCAAAATTTCCTGCTCACTGTGTTGCAGGGTAAAGCTGAATAGCTAATGACTCAGATGAATAAATCTCAGGCCACAATTACACAGAATTACTAGGCATGGGCACTGCAGCAGGTTGGGGTGAGGAATGGGGAAAAGAAGTCTAAGTTAAACTACAAAATGCTTTTTTGGGCACACTCCCTTTTGTAACTTGAAAAATATGTAGAGATCAAGCTGTGTTGGGAACTAATGCTTAGTTACCTATTTCAGAACAGTGCTGTAATCCTCCCCCCGCAAGGAAAGTAAGTGCTGTATTATGAGATGACTACAAGTCATTCAGAGACATCCTGCTCAAGTCACACAGCAGCAGATGACACATTTAGCCAGAAACTCACTGAAGTAATCTCGTCACTCCTTCAAGAAGTTTAGACCTCTGTCTGCTAAGTGACTCAGCGTTTTTCAGAATGAAAGAGGTTGTAGGAAGTTGCCTGAAATCAATTCTCCAGCAACACCCACTTACAAGACACCGAGCAGCTTTCTGTGACAAGAACAACTCAACCTTGAGCAGCACACGTTTCATTTCTGACATTAGAGTTACAGATGCATTTCTGGTTTGCCATAAGAAGGAGGCAGGTCTGACAGACATTCATCCATATATGTATGAGGCTTTCAGCTACCTGACAAAGCTTCATCCAGAAGCTGACCAAGTTCAGCTCATTGAATTTTACCCACAGGTAAAATTATTCAGATATTACTTATAATTTATAATTATATAATTAAGCAGGTATTCTGATATGACTGGCTAACATTTTTTGTTCCACTCCCATTCTTCCCTTCATTGTGTATCAAAGACAAGGCAGTTGTAAGACAATATACAGGTGGTACTTGATATACAGGGACACATTCTCACAAGTGTAAATTGGCATAGCAGTTTCATTTGAGAGCTCCCATGAATGCAGGCGAGCTGGAAACCTGGCCTAGAGCCTCCAAAGCAATTGAAATACAGGGGGGTTCTTGGAAATGAAAGCTGGTTTCTAGAGAAAATAAAGCATTTTCTTACATACTAGAGCACAGCAAGCTCTAAACTTATGATGTCCTTTATTCCGTGAGATTTAGCAGCTCCTTAACTCACCTTGTTTTTAATGTTTATAGGTACCCTCTCAGCCTCAGGGGGCACTTGTGAGCACTAGTAATGAAGCAGTGGTTACCTACAGACCAGCAAAAAGTCAAGGACGTTGCATTTCAATCTCATGCAGTTCCATCTGCTGCAAAACTAAACCAAAAGAAATTGATTCTCTTTGTGTTCTGTGGATTTGCCAATTGTTTATTCTTTGTCTGTAAGGCATTATTAACTACCAATTGACCCTCATTAGTATTTTCTGAGTCTTTTTTGGTCTTTAGAAAGAGTTTCTGTTTTCCTCATTCCCTTATTTCAGCACTCCCCCAGCTTTCCATAAACTCCTAGAAAAGAGTCTCTACTCACAAGAAAATAAAGCAGAAGGGGAAAACAATAGATGATATTGAGACTGATTAGGCCAATGAGTTCCACAGACCTCCCTCCCTGGGCAGAGCAAGATGGTAGAATTTCAAGGTCTCAACAACTCTGGGTCACAGAGATAGGTATAGAGGCCTGGAATAGCTGAAAGTAAAAGATATGAGGAATGTTTATTGGAGAAGACAAGGTAGCCCATGGATTTCTCCAAGTATCACTGTCAGAAAAACCCGCTGTAAGGAAACAGCTACAAATGTCTGGTCCAAGACTGGAAAACCAGGCACTTAATCATCAGCAAAAACAAGTTTCCTGCCCAGCTATGAAAGCACATACCCTCCTGTGCAAGTTTTTCTTTGCATCTTTCTGCCAACCCTGCTAATTACCAGCTGAGAGCAGACCATGCTGGTGGGGGATGTACAGCAATTACCAGAGGTTGAGCTCCTCTGAGTTTCCTATTGCCAAGGATCCTGCCTTTCTTCTTTTATTTCATCCTGTCTAACTACCCTGCTCTAATTTATGGCTTTGCAGTAGCAACACTGTAGTTAAAACAGAAATGGCACTTCCACTCTAAACCTCTATTTTATTCCTTTCATTTGAGTTCATTACCTCAGTTACCATAAAAAAGTGCTTTCTGGCAATCTCTGTCCTCTGCCGCCTCCTCCTCTGCAAAAAATATTTGTCATTCCCCAAGGACACTGAATGGCTGATCCTGTGCTCTCTCCTCCAGAGCCTGCAGATTTGTCTTCAGTGACAGCTTCTGGAGGTAAAACCCTACAAGGATAGTGCTGCACTGTCTGCCTAGGAGAGAATTTGGGTTTTCAAAGAATGTAAAAGAACGTGCATTTGCCCTACATACATGGAGGAAGGAAAGAGGAGGGGCTTTGGCCTCTGCCCTGACAGCACTTTCCTTCTCTGCTTCTATTTTGAGATTTCTTTGATCCCCTGAGGACCTGTCTGCAAATTTTACAAGAGATACGCATCAGAAGTCAGCACGTATGACAGCTACATGAGAAGCCACGCAGCCAGCAATCTTGGCCTGCACTCGCTGGGCAGGCTCCTCAGAGGGCAGCAGGGCACCCTCAGCCACAGCCCCATCACACCACAGAGAAGACAAAACAAATCTGAGAGCTGCAAGTTCCTCCAGCCCATTCATCCATTTGATTGAAGAGCACTGAAGGACAGAGGCAAGGCAGAGCAAGCTTTATTTCCATAAAAGCCCATGGTCTGTCAAGAGGCTTGTGGGAGCAATAAAGCAAGGGCTGTTGAAACTCCACAAAGGATAATTGCCCCACCACGAGTTGCAATGATAGGGATTTGTCAATTTTATTAACAAGTTTTATTTTTCATAAGCATTGAATCCTATTTCACAGCTTCCCCAGTATCACCAAACCCACATTTTCTTATTAACCTAAGACTTCCAAAAGTGAACAGAAGCCTACTTTGAGCCAACAATCCATAAAATTATTCTGCACTTTTGTGTGCATGCAGGCACACATGAAATAGTGCAAACTAACCTGCCCAGTGGAGAAAAAATAGTTGCACTAACACCCTCAAATTAAAAATAATAAAAAAAAGTAGGAAGAAAATGCCAGCTCTTCAAATATTTCCCAAAGTTTGTTTTTTTAGGTTTTGTTTGTTTGGGGTTTTTTTGTGATTTTGTTTTGTTTTTTGGGTTGTGGGTTTTTTTGGGTTGTGGAGGTTTTTTTGTTTGTTTGTGGGGTTTTTTTTGATGATAAGAAGCAAAAATGTAAATCTTGGGGTCAAACCCTACTGAATGAACACAAGGCATTCAGCCAGTGGTGACTCCACAAACTAGTAGGTAAAACAGCCTTTTCCAGGCTGCATTTCACATTCAGCCTATAGGGCTAAAAAAAAAAAAAAAAAAATCTGCTTCTCAGTGTTAGCTGATTATCTCCGTCACTGATTTTGAATCATCCTCTGATGCATCTGGTAATGGCCGTTCTGTGGGACAGAATGCCAGATTATACGGGCTGTTGGGAAAATGAAGCAATTGGAAAGAAACAGAAACACCATGAAAGCTTTTTGGTAGGGCTTGGTTTGTTCAGAGTGTGAGGGAAAAACAACAACATGTTCTACCAATTATTTCTACCCGCTCCTCCCCTTACTTTTATTCTCATTTAAGACAATTTAGAATCTCGTTGTTATACAACTGGCTTAAGCTGATAAAAATGGGTTAGATAAGAGGATTTTAAAATTTGCTGACTACTGCATCCATTCAGTGAGTGCTGTGAATAAAATGGTTATACTACGTAAAAATCAATAAAAATTACAGCCCAATGGGGATGGCCATTAATGACTTAAATTATAGATTATGTTTTGCAACTCTTAACTGGTGTCTTTGGGACACCTTTTTCTCGTTGTTCTTGGGATTTTGAAGGACAAAAGTAAACAAGAATGCAATTATATAAATCCCAGATTTTGCAATCAGAGCTTCCCAGACCATTCTTTGTCCGCCCCATATGATGGAGCCTCTGGCACCTCTGAATTTAAAAGTAGACACTGCTTTTCTTCAGCTTTAGCAGGGTGTTCAAGGCAGCTTTAATCAGCTCTGTGTCTTTTGGCTATAAGAATGGAAGTTAGACATTGATCTTCCCATCCTCCTCAGCAGAGGAAATAATCTATCCACAGGGACTTGATTAAAACACATTTCAATTACAGAAAGACCTGTGAAGTTGAAAAATATTTCAGAGCATATTTTTAGGATCTTTTGTAAAAATAGCCTCCTCTTACAAATACATGTTAAAAAAAATAAAACCAAAAAAACCAAATCACTTTTTTCCACTAAGCCCCAAGGAAAGTTTCTGAGATGTGTAGGTTGGGTAAGACACAAGAGAAGCAGCAGCTCTCTCACTCTGCCTGTCCTGATGGCAGCTGTGACTTTGCAGTGACAGGAACATTCTGTCAGCCCAGAATATTCTGCAGTTCAGAGGTATCTGGGTTTTGTTCTAAACCAGGTTGTAACAACTGGAACAAAGAGGCAGCCTCAGAAACTATTAAAAATCTGCAGAAAAACATCCATCAAGGAAATGAAAATCAGATTTATGTTCCTTTAGTGAAACTACCACAAAATATCCCTAATTCTAGTGAGAATTTATTACCTCTGCTACAAGAACGGCTCAGTCACAGATTAGTTTATTGCTGACAGAAGCAGAATACAACACAACAGCAAAAACAGAGGAGAGAAAGAAAAACACTTCTGACTGGATTCACTGCTAGTGGTATCTTTGCCAGGTAAGAATCAGCATAAACCAATCCCATTTACTGAATGCAATTGGCCTGCAATAAATGATTGTTCCACAGAAGACTTCAGCTCCAAGAGAATATCAAGGTTCTCACACCCCTGAGTGTCTGAACTGGATCTTCATTAGAAAGCACAATACTAATTTACCTCTGCTGCAAGATACTGAGAAGGGATCAGAAATAAAGAAATAATGTGGAAAACGAAGAAAAGAAAAACAGGAAGAATTCCATCTGTACCCTGAATTAGCAAAGACCTAATAGCTATCCATGAAAGGAACCCAACAGCCAGCCTGAAACCTGTGACAGCTGAAGATTCAAAGGTCCCTGATGTAAAAGGGAAAGTTGCTGTGAGCAAAGATGAGGCTGCAAATCCGGCAGCACCAGGCACTCGAAGTGTTTAACAGGCCCTCCTGCAGCAGACACGGCGTTGTAGCTGCCGGCAGGAAACTTATGTCTCCTGTCAGTCCTGGGGCTGTGCTGCCCAGGAGTTTTATTAACTGTTTTCCTAACAGAGATTTTAACACTCTCCTGGGGCACAGCACGTTTATGGACAAGTTTCTCTAGCTTCAGATTTGACTTGACCTGTTCATATTTACAAGCTTCTTTTAGTCCCATCTCTGCACTGTGGACAACTGTTGCTAAATTACCAAGGTAACAAGATTCTTTAATATTCACAGTTTTGTTCCACCAGTTGTTACAGTCTGCTTTTCATTCCTGCTGTCAGTCTCTTGGCTTTCCCACTAACACTCTCCTATCTCCATCTTTTCTCCTGTAGCAAATAATATTTTTTTTATAAATATCAAACAGAAAAAAAAAAAGGCAAGAAAAATTATATCATCCACCCAGCAAAAGTCTCCGATGATTCACAGCGTTAATACAAGAATCCCAGAGGTGTAGCTAAGAGTGTTTTTCCATAAGGGATTCTCTATCCAGCTTCAAAGGCAGAGGTAGCAACGCCCACATTGCTTGTCGGCTGAAGAAACCAGACCCCAGTGTTGTGCTAACATTGATGTCCCCCGGTCTCCTGAAGAACAAGCCTCACGGGTAACTGCAGCCCCACAGAGCCCCTCCCTGCCCAGTCAAAGATCTGCTGAAACAGCACCAGGCAAGGAGAATTAGCTCCAGACCAAGCCATCACAGAGACCTCCACCGACTCAGACTCCTGCCACTTGGCTGAATTTCACATTAGCCTCAAAGGATCTCTACTGATAGGGAAGAAGAAAGAAAACACGCAGAAACCCACTAGAAAGTTCATGTTTTGGCTCCAGTAAACAATCATGTTCGACGTGACTCAGGTATGCAGGACAACAGGGCTGTCAGCCTGTGACCTGGGGTACTCCCTCCCTGCCTTTGGGTGGGAGCGAGGGAAGGATGGGAGTTTTTGCTCAGAGAAGAAACCTCAGACACTCAGATTGTAAGGAAACAATCCTACAGGATTGGAGGAAACTCTCAGCTTAGCCCTGGTTTTGGTAATGTAATTGCAGCAAAGCCTGGGAGATCCGCTGACAAGCGCTGCTATCGGGAGCTCACAAAGGAGCTTTCCATGAGGGGGAAAAAAAGAAAAAAGAAAGACGACTTCCTTCTCTGAGACCAAACACCCTTTTCTGATCCTTTGATCAAAGGCCTTGCACTTTTCATTTGAAACCCTTGGTAAAACAACACCAAATATCAAGAAAAGAATAGAAAAATAAGGTATCTACAGCTTTTCACTGAATATAAAGTTCAAATAAATCGTTCTAGCCCTTTCCCTTCCTTGCCAACACCATTTATAATGCTAATGTGTCCCTGTTTCCTGACTGAGTTCTTTAAGGGGAAAAAACAAGGCATGCACACATTCAAGTAATAGGATGTCTTTGTCAGGTCATTCAAAATCTGCATTTCTATTAAACAGCCAGGCCTTTTCCTTCATGCCACTGAAACGCCTGATTTTGCTCAAACTGCTATAGTCTACACCACTAACAAATAAGTGATAATTCTCTTCCCTTTCAAGAGCTGTGCCGAGGGCTCACAAGGGACTTGGTTACGTGGCAAAAGCAGTAGTGTGACAATATTATAATGTATGCTATTCAAAGTGTTGCACATAATTCCCCCATCATTTCCATGTTCCTATGGAAGCATGCTATAATCTTTCTCCTCCTACATAAAGCTGTAAAACAAGAAAAGATTACTGTAATCCTTTTCTTCCCATGTCACACAAACAATGTAATCTCCTGGCAGTGTCAGAAGCAGATTTCTATCTGTAAACATCAAATCAAACTTGAGAAAGAGTTGCTGCTGCCTTCACTGTATTGGTAAACAGTTATGTAATCAATTTGTATATATTTAAGCACATTGATGAAAGATTTAAGTTCTAGGCTGCAATTCAACCTTTGGTTTCTTGCATTTATCAGTGACACAGAAGAACACTCCCTTCTTATGAAATTTAGCAATTCATTAAGTCTGGTACACTGCTGCCTGACACACTTGAGTATCTGTGCAGTTCTCAACTTCAGAGCTGTCTGAGTATTTGAATTCTTTCAGAGCTCCTTGTGAAGGTGTTTAAATGACCTGAATGTACAAAAGCAAGCAGCAAATCAAGTAAATGGGGGAAGAGGTGGCTGCCCTACACCCCATACACACCACAGGTGGAAAATACTCTGACTGCAATTAGAGACAAGACATGGGTCAGCAGGCAGCATGGGCCCTCAGCTGAACCATAGACTTGACTGTGGCCTCAGAGAAGGCTGAACCTTTGGCCTTGCACCTTTTTTTCCTTCTGTTAAATGGAGCCAGCACATCTCAGAACCACTATTATGGATTAAGCTCAAGGCTGCAGCTGTGTTTCAAGTGCCAGGCTGCCACAAGAGGAGGTGGTTACACGGCACAGTGAATAACACATCCTCATTCCTGACCCAAAGTGGAGTAAGAGAGACTCACTTTCAGGGCAATGGTAAGATTGGAGTACAAAACACAGAAAGCTTTGTGAGAAACAGGTCTCAGCATTGCAGAAACTTTGGGTACTCTGCCCAGGTACCTTCACCCTGGGGATATCAACCTCAGTGAGCCAAAGCACTAGCTAGAATAGAAAAACCAAAGTGTTTCCCCTGCTTTCACGTTTGACATTGTTACAGTATTTGTCTCATATTATTAAAAATACCAGCTAGTGCAAATAGCCCTGGAAGCTGGGAATTGGGACAGAGAGGCTGCAGAACACAGGCTTTTGTTGAGTCTGAGGAGGTACCTGTGACTTAAAAACATTTGTGTGGGAGATGTGCATCTGCAAACTCCTCACGTTGTACTGAGGAGTATCAGAAGGCGCAAGTCTGCAGAGAGCCTCCATCTTTCTCTAGTCTTCCACTTCATCTTGACTCATCTTGAACAAATATAAACACCTGCCTTAGGGACTATCAAGTTTTAACAGAAATTTTGCAGTCTAAGTGCACTTCTCACATCAGACTGGAGGCACACAGTCAAGGAAAGAGACAAATCAGCTGAATGGAGGACACCTTCCAGAGCGCAGCAGAGGGAGAAATAGAGTCTCAAATGAAAAGCCAAGGCATAGAAATAACAAATATAGGCTTAAGAAATTTACACATAAGCTCCATTCCCCACCAACCCCTTCAGCCTGACTCTATTCATTAATAGAGGTTAGAATTGTTCATATAACACAGCACTTCCACAATGGGCACAATGTTGGACTGAAAAAAACCCCACTTTTAGTGGTAACAAGGGATAGCAACTGCCTTACAACCCCTGAAAGAATGGAGAGCTGTCTGTATGCAAAGGACATAGCAAGTTAAGATTTCCACAATATATAGGATCGTGAGGAGGAATGAGAGCAGAGAAAATTCATCTGGATTCATCAAGTAGTCCTAAATCCAGTAAGTAACAAACAAACAAACCTGATGTGTGGAATTCAATTTCTATTAGCAAATGAGGCACAGGAGAAGGGACCACACAGGCAACTGGGACTACTACAGGAAATAATTCCTAGACAGTGGACCATTTCCAGCTAGTATGAGAGTTTTAAATGCCATCTAGTGTCAGTTAAATGCAGAATAAGTTGGCAATTGATCATGACCTAATAAAATGGTAGATGTTTTACTATTAGCTTCAACAAGGAAAAGATTTTATCCGTGGAATGATGATGTCTATTAGGACTACACTAAAAGACATAGATGTGTTCAGAACAGAACTGAAAACATTAATATGCAGTCAGCCAAGATAAACCCCTGACACTGCACATTCAAGCTCAGGTTGAACTTTCAAAGCAGCTTTACCTGAAGGATTGTAACTAAATTCTTTTATACAGCTTCTTCCTTAGGTATCATCATATGTCATGTAAAGGACAGATCTGAATTTGCACCAGCCTTCTCCTTCCTCACCCAGACCAATACCATGGATCCCAAAGGGAGATCCATCAATGGGGTCACAAGGACATCACGAGGTATTCAAGTGGATCTCCATGCTGCAATGTATATTGAAATCTAAATGCAACAAAATCAGATGACTCCATCTAAAAAAGTAAGACTTTATAAATCTGGTCCAGTAGTACTACTCACTGAACGGTACTGGGGATCTAGTTTTTGTGGCTGCTTCTAGGTCGTGATTTGGAGAGTTTTTGAAAGCTGAGGTTTTAATTTCTTCAAGCAATCCTTGCCTATATTTATAATGCAGCTGCGTGCACTTCACTTCCCCAGGAAAAGGTGAGGGAATACAAACAGATTGGAGTGCTTGGGGGTCAGAGTTCTTCAAGGTGACAGGTTCAATCCACTTAGCTATAATCAGTGAACTAAAACAGAGCATGGAGAGCAGTGAGCTCATCTTCTGTCCTAGAGCTTTGATCATTGGCACAGAAGATGGTCTTTTTTTTGCTGTTTTGTTTTCAGGAATTTGCACTTTCTTAATTTTTTCAAAAGTTTATCTTCAAATGCTTCAAACTGAAAAGCTCTCCTTTATGCAATTCATCATTCTTACTCTCAGCTCAAGGGCAAGCTACTTTAAACAGACTGCTGCTGACTGGGTTTGGGACAACTGACTTTAAAAAAAGGGATCTTTCATTATTCAGATGGTAAGGTTTCTGATCCTTCCCTCTGGCTCTGTACAGTCATTTATTCTTGGTCTGGAATACCTGCTGCAGAGGATGCAAGACAAGCACCTGAGCGTTTTGCTCTAGGAAAAGAGAACAGAATGGATGGTGTTGAAAAGATGCTTCTTACATACTTATCAGAATATAATGCTGTGTTCAACAGATGCTAACTAGCTAATTCTACTCAACTTCAATACAATTACAAGCAACAAGAAGCATGGCAATTCTGGAAGTGAAGTTTTGTTTGCTCTGTAAGATGACGAACAGGTGTCCCAAACTATTGAACAGTTTTGACAAAATTTGCTCTTTGGGCAGCAGTTTCTGAAGGGGGAGGGAGGGGAATTAAAAATGCTGCTTTCAGGTAAAAGGATCCCGCCCATCTCTTACCAAAGTGTTTTTACTTTCCCTCCTGGCAGATCTGTGCAATTTGTTTTATAGTGTTAGTCCATACCATTCAAACAAATCCTAAGCAAGTAAATGGTATTTCCACCTTTATTTTTATGATCCAAAGATGATTAATGGGCCTATCTCCCTTCTTGTTCCCCCATTGTCTCAGTTTCTCAGTCTCTCTCTGACTTTAAGAAGCTTGTGTAAAAAGATCTTTCCTGGTAGGTAGTTTTCAGCACCTCATCTTATTACATTTAATTTGAGTTTTCTAACGAGCATTCTTTGTTAAGACAGAGCACTCTGACAGTCTGGCATGACATAACATCACCACATCTTTTCTTACTTCCTACGTTACTTTTGAGGTATTGCTGCTGGTACTGAGCTGAAAGAACACAAATACAGAGTTCCACCTGTGATCTAAGAGCCACAGAGATTAACAGGAGCCCCCAGTCCCACACACACTTGGAAGGGTGCAGGTTTGCTTTTCTCACAGCTCGCAGCTCTTTGTTTCCCCTGTGCAATGCACCAGCAGCCTCCTTCTTTTGAGCCAACCAGGGAAAAGCAGTGTTTGAAACCTCTGCCAGGAAGAAAGGGCATCCAGGCTGAGGATAAGTCATCTGTAATGGGAAAAGGGTCACACCTGTCCTACTGAGAGCAGGAACACAAGCTTCACTTGTCCCCCTTAAAGTACAAGCTGAGAAACTGGGGGTTCCTAATGCCATCACACCAGCTCCACTCCATGTTTTACATCAATAAATGTACTTCTTTTAAAGCACTGTGTCCTACACAGCCAATTTACAGTGCAGATAGAGCAGAGCAGACCTCCAGGCGGTAACACTCCTTAAATTCTCAAAAAGTGACATCTGAGAAAGCAAAATGATCAACAGTTGAGCTACGTAAGAGCTACTGCTCTTTCCCCAGCCCAGAACAGCTCCCTTTTAGTGATTTTGAGAACTACGCACTGCTATTTCATTGTCATATATCATGCACTATAAGGGAAAGAGCTAACTGAAACCACAAACTCACTCACTGGCAAAGTGCCTTTCTGTACAAGTTCTTCATGGAGAAGCGAGCGCTTTAGAAAACAAATTGAAACAACAGAAAATCCAAGATGCCAACAGAATCCAGCTCTGTCCTTCTCAGCTAATGCAATAGAACAAGCATTCCTGTCCTAGTGTGGATCAGGATGTGACAGGTTAGGGAGAATGATACAGTGGAAGGCTCTTTAAACCCCTCAGTTTGTTCTCATCATCCCCTTTGACATCAGAGGAGAGTGTGTGAGCACAGTGCCTGCTGTGAGGCTGTCTTGTCTCCTCGGCAGCAGGCAATGGGAAACGGCACTTGCCTCTGTCACCTCACCTCCAGCCTCAGACTGGCACCAAATGTGACCTGAATAGGCCCAGAAATTCACCCCTTAACACCATCTACCCGCTCCAGCGGGAGAATTACCACCCTTGTCAGCATTTTAATTACCTCCAGCAGCTCCCAGCAGGATTTCTCCCCTCCCCAGCCGTTCCTGCCAAGCCACAAGCAGAACTTGAGATCCTCCGACAGGCACAGAAGTTACACCAACAACGCAAGCATGAGATTGATTGCTCAAAGCTACAATTAAGCTAATTATTCAGAGGTATCTGGTGTTTGCTGCAAGCAGAAGTGCTTCTCCAAAGTTTTCTGAGAGGAAGATTTTTTCCCCTAGGGTAGTGAAGAGACAGTGAGATGCTGTGACAACTTTACCTCATTTTGGGTGACCCCTTTGTCCAAAGGGCTCACAGGAACACCTTTCAAGTACCTAGGAAACTCACCATGAGAGACAGGGTGGGGAGCAGAGGGTGTGCACATCTGGTCTGTAAGAGGAGTAGAAAGAGAAATGAAGAACTTCTTACCTACTGCAGAGCAGCGAGCTGACAGAGCAACACATTTCAGTACATGCTGTATTCAGCTGTAAAATTAACAGCAATTATGTATTTATTTTATGTACGTTTGTGAAGCACAAAGTACGCAATGTGAAAAGGCACACATCAGAGAAGCCCAGCTGAGGCAATGCTCAAAGCAGCAGTAAGGCAACAGAAGTTCTGTTTCAACTCTCTTGCTTCAACTAATATAGAAAAAAACCTTTCAAGTTTAAATATTTTGGAGACAAATTGTAGGTGGGAAAGGCAAGGAGGGATTATTTCTATTCATTTTTGACTAATCAAAACAGTTTTGCAGGGGAATTGGAAAGCCTTATTTTGATTTTTACTTCTCCAGTCTGTATCAATATATCTAAAGACAAAACATTCAAATCACAGCCAAAAGAAAATAAAGCACCATTTGGGAAACATTGAAATAGAATGTTCCAACATCAGATTGGTTTTATTTCTTCTCTTCTAAAATGATACACCAGTGAATCACCACAATTTCACATAATGCATTTCACTGTAGACAGGTCTGCACAGACTGAGCCCAGATTCCATGTAAGTTTTTCTAACGAAAAAAAAAAACAACAACTCAAAATTCCTGTCTGAAGTTCTTTCTTTCCTTAAGCAGAGGAAAGAAAACCAAACAAACAACAAAAACACACAAAATCCAACCAGAAAACAAAACCACAAACAAAAACAAAACCAAAAAAAACCCAAAAACCACATCAGCAAGAAAACTCAACAAACTACACAAAACAAAACAAACCATCAAACAACTTTGTAAGGCTCCATCTGGTACATTTCTCTCCCCAGAAGCAACACTTAGTACAGAAGGGCTGGAAGATTGCATATTTTGCCTCTGAAACAGGAAAGGAATAACCTTTCTGTTCAATACTAAAACAAAAAGTGGGATTGCTATTGGCTTCAGCAGCGCTTGGAATATTTCAAAACTATCAGCAACTCTTTTGGTGACAACTTGTCAAAGAACACCCAACTTTTTCAAAAGTACACTTCTACCCATCCTCCCAGCCATGGGGCAGCAAGATTATCTTAAACAAATGGCAATAATCCAGCTGAGCAAACAATAGCCAAGAGCTACCTCTCTGCTGTACAGGTTGCAGCACATAATTATCCATCTTCTCTCTGCTGAAAGCACCACGATGATTACAGAGCACTCATTTAAGGTATTTGAATTACAGCAAGATGTTATACATCAAAGTAATCAAAGACAGTTTAGGTAATGAAGTTGACACAGAATGGATCATTTCCCAAAGAAACATTTCATTTGCATGTAATAGAGCTATTTTAAGTTAATTTTGACATTACATCATGATAAAAACACTTGTTGACATTTACAACATTTCAGTGACAAGCCTTCTTTCATTGTGATGAATTAATTTTTTTCATAGGCAATAAATATAATTTCATTTCATACAGGGGAAAAAATGCGCCACAACACTACCCACACGGCTATTCTCAGTGCTCTATGCAAGATGCATTGGTTGTCTGAGCAAATTTGCCATAGGACACAACCTTCAGGAGCCTGAGAAGTTAATAAGGTGGCGTTTTGAAATATAGCTCTACACAGCTGCATATGCACTGAATTCAGACAAACACCACCATTATCTGTCATTTGCCAGAAATGCTTCCTTTGTTCCTTCTGAGTTAACTCAGAAAAAAAAGCCATGTATATTCTTTAGTGTAGATGCAAAGACCAACGTGCCAGAGCCACTGCAGGAAGCAAATACAAAAGAGGAGAGGCACCCAAATCAGCAGTCAGCTGTCTCAGAAACACCAGGCAGTAAGAATGAGCTCTGGACAGAGAAGGGGAAAAGGCAAACTGGTCCCTCTGGATCACTGGCACTTCCCCTTGTCCTGGCCACCGTCACCGGGCTCAACACAGAAGGAAGGCTGCCAAGAGTCAGTCACAGGACTGAGCTTCTGCCTCTGCATTCAGTGTAACAATACAGGGGAGCCAGAAGAAACAGATACTGGAACTTGACTGCAAATATTCCTTTTCTGCCCTTCTCCCTTTGGAGTTTCTTTCAGAATAGGAAAGGTCCACTGGGTGTGTCTGTAAACATAACTACAGAGAGAGCAACACATTGTAGCTTCCCATGAGATTTCCAGGAACACCATCCCTTACCTGTGCTGCAGCATGAGTATAACTGAACCAAATAAGCCCTGGGCTGAAACATAACTCCTGAAATACCTTCATCTATACAAGTTAATGATTTGCCTTGTCAAGGTTTATGCCCATACATTTCTCTTCACCCCTCAGAAGTTCCCTTTCCTATATGTTCATTAATTTGCTTTTTATATTAAACTCTTGTCACAGTTATAGCATGCACTGAGTACAGAAAGCATGCACTGAGTGCTTTGGTTAAAGGTTGAAATAAATTCCTTTTTCTACAGAGTATGTGGGGAAATAACATCCTGCTTGCATGGCAAAAGAATATTACATTCTCTCCTCCAAGACTTTCAGTTGTACTCCGTCTTAAAGCTCTAGTCAACTTAAAAAAGGAATAAATCTTAATTTATGAAGATTTCTCCATAGAGAAATGTAAATCAAGGTGTAGGCAGATATGTACATAGGTATTCATAGATTAAACCATGACAAGGAACAACTTTCAGACAGGATGTCTGCTGGCAAAACTGGGTAAGAAGATCTTGTGAATTATCTGGTTTAACCCAATTCAGTAAATATTTATATCTCCATTTCAACAAATTAATTTGCAGTGAGGCATGGCATAACTTCATGGAATTGGGTATTTGATTATCCAAAGAGTCTATGCTAAACAGCCTCAGTCTGTGAGAAAATGTCCAAGCTCCCACACACGGGCAGAGCTCCCCATGTTTATAGATCACTTGACAAGCTGCCAAACATGTTAGCGATTTTCTAATGATTTATAATTCTATTTAGACATTTAATTGGCGTAACAAAAGCGAGCTATCACTCACCATTGCTTATCACATGTCAGCTTGTGCCTTGTTGCAATTGATAGCTAATCAACAGACAATCACATGTTGATACCAATTAAATGTCTGAATAATTCTTTCAGCATTATTACCCTAATAAGATGGTAATTGTGTTCTCAACGTTTCAGCAACATTTGAGATAACATCCTGCCGACCATATCTGTCTCCTTTATCCTCGTAGAAGCTCAGTAGCTGTTAGACACCAATATTTAATTACTAATAAATTCTTTAATATATCTAAGCAAGCCACTTATGAAATGATTGTTATAAATAACAAACAAAATGAGTTTGCTTTAAAATCTTTTAATTTACACTTTAGTAAGTGGAACTTACATGAAATATATACAATGGCTGGCCTTGGCTGGCAATTTCCTTCCCAGATAAGAGAAGCGTGTAAATAAAAAGACAGAAGTTGTGCAAGTCTACAGCATCTTCTTTCAGTGTAAATATGAAGAACTATTAGAAAGAAATTTTGTCATGAAGGAACGGAAAAAAACAAAGAAAACAAAAAAACAAAACACCAAGAAACAACCTCCCAGCAATGTCATGGCATCAAGAGGAATAAGGTGCATAAGCCCCCTAAGGGAGAGGTCTCTCTTCCCCACCCAGGATGAAATACTAACCTCTAACCTCTCAGCATGCACCGTTTTGCATGTACATCAAAATGAAATGGAAATGAAATGAAGCTACTGAATATGATGTTTTGGGTTTTTTTTAAAAAATCCCAATAACTCCTTCCCCACCACACAGATCTGGTCTTGAATATAAGATATGAAGTCATAAAAACTTGGGACAAGTTCTTCAGGCCCAGATTCCTTCCAACTCAACCTAGCTCCTCACTTTTCCTGCTACCTGGCTCATATTCAGCAGTGATTACTATGGGAATAGCAGCAAGGCTCATTATGGATCACAGAAAATATCTTCAGCAGAGTGTGACAGGACATCAGGAAAGAAGCCAAGTATTGATCTAATTTAATGGAAATTGCAAACAGAGTGAAGGAACAGGTCTGAATACCTGCACTGAGAAGGCCTTAGGTGCAATTGTTGTTCCTTGTCCTACATTTAAGTCTGAAATGCAACCTTTGTGCAAGCCACTCTCCACCAGATAAGAGAGTCTGCTTTGAAGTGCATCTTTTGAAAGGGCTTGTTCAGATGAATAGATGGAGTTTTCCAGGAGGAGAAAGGTTTAACAGCTCTCAACTTTGAAGGAGTCTTCCTGCACCTTCAAGACTCAAGTGTCCAAATAGCAACCTAGAATAACCTCTCCTGCTTCACAACTGAAATGGTTTGAAAACTATGCAATCAAAAAATGTGCTTAGACTCAAAGGGAAGGGGAAGCAAAGTAATAACACCTTTGAAAACTCACTATTTTGACTAGGAAACTGTGGGACAAGCATTTTTACACCTCTTTGCAGGGCTGAGTAATTGTGTGTAGGAGGTTCTTCTATGGAGAGAAAAACTTGTGGCCAAACTGCTTTGTCAAAGATGCATTCTCGCTCTGCCTTTTTAAAAAAAAAATTAAATATTCTGTTTGTTCATATGCTTTCCCATTTGGTGTCATTAATAACACCTGAATAGCCACAGGATGAATTGCCATTTCAGCAGAGTGCTACAGTTCAGATCCTTGACTTAGTCCAACAAGACTATTAGGGGGTGATCAATGGACCATTTACTTGAAAGACAGGAGGACAAACGGTTGATTTATCCCCATCCCAGCTGGCTATCTATTTCCTCAAGCAATCATGAAATTACTACAGCCATAAAGGCAGCAGCCACTATTTCTTCTACAGGCTGGAATTTTAATTGAGAAGGGGACTCTCAGAGCTATTGGGAGATTTGAAGGAAAGCAGCAAGCACCACAGATTCTTTGATAAATGACCCCACAGGTCACTTGAAACAGCTGAACAGAGACCAGGTCCCTCACCAATCACAACTGAACTGAAGCACCTAAAGGCCCAAAAGGTGTTTTTAGGAATGACAAAGCAATTAGTACCCAGGACCACACAGATGGACTAAGTGCAACAAAGCCAACTTCTTTGGCTTCCAGACGTGACATAGGGCTCATTACCGGCCCTTCAAAGGGGCCTGAAACATCTCGGACAGTTGTGAACAGATTTTGCCTGGGAAGCCATGCAAAGACTGAATGTATTTTGGCATATTGCTGCTACCAATGTGATTAGTGAATATGGGCTCACTTGCAAACAACGTGCATGCTGAACTCTCTTTGGTACAAAATCTGGTGGAGAGCAAATGTGAAACTAAAATCCAAGGAGTGCGCTCATATCCAAGCTGCTTCTCAGAAGCTGGAAATTCAAGCCATAATGCTGTGATGGCTCCTATTAAGGAGCTCATCGTTGTTATGGAAATTCCTGACTAACTCTAAAAATCTAAACGTAGCATTAACATTTTATATTAACTGCTCAGGCAGAGGGCAAGACAGCAAGCATGAACTATATCTCCTCTATCTATAACACTCCTCATAGCTGCTGGAGAACTCCATCTGGAAAAAGCAGACCCTGGCTGAGTCCTCTACCCGGTCTGAGGAACTGCAAACCCACAGTTCACAGCAGGCTTGCATTCATCTCAGAACAAGTGTTTGGCAAAAGAATTAAGTTGGAGCAACTGAGTAGACTCGCTTCCCGTTGAAGACATTCCCAGAAAGAATTTGATAGCCTGAGTGACAGAAGACCCAGGATATGCAGAAAACTACTCGGAGCACTCAGCTAAGAAAGGACGAGCCCCATTTTTGTTATTACCAACAAATAGTTGACAGTGAAGTCAGGGAGCAGACCCCTGGAATGGGACAAAATTTCAGTAACATCCTCCTCACCAACACCTACCTGTTGGTGGTAGATTTCCACTTCTCAGCAAGTTTGTGCACTCATCTTTCCACATGGGCCACACAGCCAGGTGTGAAGGCACTCCACTCTCCCTAGGCCCTGTCCTAGGCACCGTGAGAGCACAGGAGTTCATCTCTCCTCTGAGAGCCAAGTGCTTAAAGCCTAGACCAGCAAGGCCTGTTTCTGGACACCTCAGCTGCCCCTGCTGCTCAGAACCATGTTTCAAATCACTGAGCATGCATTAGGAAATATGACTTTCACTTGCTACTAACCAGAACCATATTTGAACCAGAGACTTAGGGTGAAAAGCTGATGAATTTTCCCATCACTCAGAGTCATTCAGACCCAAAGGGAGAACATTTCTCAAATGAAAAGACTGAAAGATTTTGCTGGAGACCAAAACCTAAGCTCTTTAAAACAGTCTATGCATAGACTGTTAATTATGCTAATTAATTTCTGACACTTCTACCTAAATCTAGGTTATTTGTCTAAAACAATGAAAGCAATTCAATTTTTTTTGTATACTAGATTGAAATAAAAGATAGGTTTTCATAACAAGTGGGCTTTGCTCCTGTAAACTTCAAAGGTGTAATAGGAGATATCTAGGTTGTGAAAACACAGCTTTTGTTTTAAAAGCAAGTAGCCACCACAGGTTTAGGTCTTATCACCTGCCATGTTTATAATCAGGACAACTGGGTTCTTGTCATTCCTTTTGTTTCCTAAATATACCATTGAACTGCTTCATGAGGCCCTGGGGGTGCCTTAAAGATTGTTATGAAATGGCACATCTAGCATTAAATGTTTCATAAACACAAAAGATCCTTACTCTACTTTTAAAAATATTTAGGGCTTTTCTTCCCTTTTTTCTAAAGCCACACTGACAACTGTTGAGGCCCATCATATGTGAAAGGAAGAACATGAACACTAAGTCAGACTTTGAGTACATCACTACCTAATCAGTTCTGTGGTCCATCAAACCACTTCAGCATATCTTTCACCAGCAGAGAAGCCCCAAGAGGAAATCAATATTAAGAAAACATTTGTTTAACAAAGTGAGACCTATGTCTCAGGTTGTGTTGCAATCTCCCATCTCCCCTGCCTTTGTAGGGACTGCACCTTCCAGTCCCTCACCCTTCCTAGGCACAGTTAGAGAATTGTGAAGGCACTTGTGTAGAACTGAATTTTCCTTTCACCACACTCATTCACAACAGAAATTCACATCTGGTGGCATAAAGCAGACAATCCCATGGGACACAGCACACAAATAGTAGGAGTGGCTGCAGCTTTTCAGACTCAGGACTGGACAAATTGCCATGGCTCAACACCACGGCCCTCTGCAGTGTAAAACAGGTTTGTGCTCCCATTCAGCTGAGCAGCAGGCCTGGATTTCCTCCAGCTCATTAATTTCATCCAATGTATCTTCTCACTTCTCGCAATGCTGTGTGGAACTGCCAGAACAAAATGGTCCTGGAAGCAGCTGAAGGTTTTGGGCTTGTTGTTGGGTGGAGGGGTTTTAAGGTTTTGGTGTCGGCAGTTTGATTTGGGGGTTTTGTTTGTGTTTCTTTCATTTTAAGTATTTCAAAAACAAAAACAACAAGGCAAATCCATCTTTTTCTTTCCCCTCTACCCTGCAGGGCATGCCAGCAGCAGCTATCTCTGCAGGACAGCAGATGTGCACCCCACCTAGGAGAATCAGGCTGCACTTGGAAAGAACCTGGCTGCTTTTACAACAGTCACTTCCACTTTCATGGGAGGAGAAGCAGGACACAGACTGGGATGGCCTTTCCAGACAGGAACAGTCAATGCAGCAGGCTGCTCTATCCTTGCCACTGCAGCACTCCAGTCAGCATTTCACTATGCTTAAGTATGACAAGTGACATTGTACAGCTGCCATATCCCGAGATCGTCACAAAAACCAAAAGTATCTCAATAAGCTCTCCCAGCAGACAAAAGTGGAAACTCTTAAATTGTACCAGAATAATACAGCATGTAGGGATTGTGTTGGGAACAATAACCTACATCTTACTATATATTTCCCTCCATATGCATGGCTTAGTAGAGGTCACTGAAAAATTTGGTTAAAATGGAGCCTATTATTTCTGGCACCTTAAGTTACCTGTTGCAGGATATTCAGCTAGTTAAAGAAACAACAAAAAAATATCTATCAGGTGTTTTCAGCCACTCCATAGCAAGACTAAGGGATAGAATATCCTCTGAATCCAACGACTAATTTCAGTTAAATCTGACAACAAGGTCTGACAAGATTAAATAATTAAACATTTAATGGAACCACAGCCAGCAAAGGAGGTAATTCCTAATAATTGCTTCCTGAAAGGCTGTAATGTGAGCTCAATTCATGATAGGCAGATCTTGGAGTCCATGCAAGAGAGAGCCATAACTGAAACTCCAAACAAAGAATGTGCTTTAGCTGCTACTAGAAAATTTGAACCACAATATATATTCAGCGTGGAAATCTGACTTTAGTTCTGCTGATAGTAGAGCTGCTTTATCAGCTGTGTCTGCAGCACACTGATTAACCTTTTCATCTTTACCTCCTATATTTCATATATCATTCTAGATAAAAATACTGCCTTGAAACATAATATTTTTGGTACTTTTTTTCCTCCTTCAACAAAAGTGCAACATTGGCAAGGTGCAATTTCCAAATTTAACAGGATTTGGCTTGTAGTCAGCCTTTATTTCCATGCAGCCACTAACAAATGGGGGATCAAATAGGGAAAAGAAGGAGGGTCTCTTGCCCCAACACCTGTTTTTGGTGGAACAGCCACATCTGTCCATCTTATAATCTGCTGTTGGGTGAAAAAACTGATTTTATCAGTCTTGAGGGACTCTGGCCAGAGCTGATTTCTCTCTTTCTGTGGCTGGCCAGAAAACTTGCTAAATGGTGGCATAGAGAGTTCATAGCCCATGCCAGCCATGAGAGGAAGCATCTGAACCAGACTGAGCTCAGTTTTGTTTCTTTGGGTTTTTTTAGCAAGAGCCAACAAAAGCCATGCCCAAGCCATCAATCACCTGCATTATTGTATTGTGCTTGTGAACATGGAATTTACAGCAGGGGAAAAAACTTCATTTATTGCTCTATATATGAGTAATATAACAGCCACGTAGTGAGTGCATGTACCATGTCAGCACACTGGCATATTATGGCATTTCCAGGTTCCCAACAGAAGCCATTATTATTACTTCCTTCTCAGGAATGCATCATGATACACTGACTCATCATTATTAAATCTATTTCCTAAATACTGGAGCTGTTACAACCTTTTTAGAGGAAAGTATTCCCCTGACAAAGACATGGTTCGGTCCTTGGACCACTATTATTTAAAGACTAAAAGGCTTCCATACCAAAAAGCAAGTAAAAATAAAAGTGGTAACAAGAAAGAAGGAGAAAACTACAGGTGTGAGAAGTAGTAACCTATCAAAGCTAAATCAGGAAGACTGGATTCTATCCAATAGTCAAAATCCAGTGTTCCAACCACAATCCACCATCCTTTTCCTCCTCTGGAAATTCCTCTGGCAGACTGACCGCACAGCTTTCTCACATTTTTTGATACTTTCCTTTTAGCTGAATAAGCCTTTTGATTTCCTGCTTCAAACTCCTCCCAAAAGTTACCCTTTAAAGTTAGAATAACAAGCTGGGTGCTAAAATAAAATAATAAAAAAAAAAATATCTTTCTCTCCTCTGCACACAGCTCTAAGCCCAAGAGAACAACCAAGACCCAGATCAATCCTTACAACTCCAGCTTTCTCACAAATAAAAGGAGTTTGCCAAACCTTAAATGATCCATCACATAATTTGAAAACACAACAGTGCTAATGAAATTTTCTTGTGTTCGTAGAACTGCTATGGCTTAGTGGTTTCTCCAAATATCTGGCAATTTCACTTCTGAAGCCCCACTACTGGAGCATCACCTGTTTCTGTGCAACATTGCTTCCTATGTACAAAATATTGCTTCATATAAATGTATTTCTTCTTGCATTGCTCTTTCCACACTGAGCTTTCACTTTCACAATCTGCTTTTCCATCTTGCATATTAATGCGACTGAAGTGCTCATTCTCTATGTGCTTATACACATGCTGCACCACACCTGCCAAGCCATTCTGTTGTCTTTGAAGGAACTCTTGTGCACAAAAAGAAGGAGCAGAAAACATTTGGAAGATAGTGGCCTGACTTTACACACTGATGAAACAATCCCAGAGAATAACATAGCAGCATCTGATCAACACCAAGATGCAGGACGTAGTTTTGAAGGGTGTGGGGAAGAGAGGCAGACAGAAATCTGCCAAGGACTGCTGTAGGCTTTCCAAGGACCTTTAACACATTCAGGTTCTCAAAAGGCCCTTAGAAAGAACTGTGGCTTGATTATCAAAACAGACTTAATGGTGTCCTTGCCTTCTCTGCTGCCAAATTTTAAAATAATGGACTGAGTACAACATGGTGCAGCTGTTGTACACATGCTCTTAGCCAAGATGAAAGGGCAGTTTTGGTTCTATCTTCCATCAGCACAGATAGGTGAACATGCATGGAAGAAGCTTTAACTCCATAGGAGCCATTTTCTTTCAAACCACAAAACAAATTTACTGAGGTGAAGCAGCAACTCTTGCAATGGGCTGCATCACTGACACAGAATCCAAACTAGGGTGTTTTGATGAATGATAACTGAGAAACATGACCTAAACAACACAAGGCTCATTTAAAAAACTCCACTTCTTCCAGAATGAAATGTTACCTTTTCACCTTAGATTCCCAGAGCCCACAGTACTACTGATCATCTCCCCACAGTTTGACAAGAGGTCACTGACTCTGTCATTTGTTAGACATATAATTTGAAGTGTCTGCCCTGTTTCTCCAACAACCATCTCTCAAACCTTAACTAGAACATCCTCACTACACTTAAAACTCTACCGTCATGAGGGAGAAGATGAGCATCAAAAGCATCCTGTGACTAACCTTGACTTCTTAAACAGCTCTGAGATATTCCTGATATGTAATTGTGTTTGCCTTCTGAAGCATGACAGACATCAAACATCAGATTGATGATACGAGTGTCACAGTGGTTTCAGCAGTACTGAGAATAACTGTTTATGATCCTAAACAGCTTGAGTTACAGAAAAGGAATTTCTAGGGCTGTAAAGTTCAAAGCAGTATTATTGCTGACACTTGATGCCACCCTTTTATATTTTCAGAGCCTCGTGTTCCAATCCTGTCACAGAAACTCTTATTTCCTGATATTTTGTTCTGTTCCTGTGCCTTGTAGCAGTTCATCATTACTGACTTCCTCTGTAGCATCTGAGGAAGTCTGTAAGTAAATGTTAACTGAGGGAAATAATAATAGGGACTGCTTGAACCAGTTCAGATTCAAAAGCAGCTGCACTCTGTGGCAGGACTCAAAGACCACCTGCCCTGGCCCTGCTGTCCCACAGCACCCTCTCACCTCACAGAATCATTAAGTTTGGAAAACCTCTTCTCAGATCAAGTTCAACCATTAACCTAAGACTGCCAGATCCACCACTGAACCATTTCCCTAAGCACTACATCTATTTTTCTTTTAACACTTCCAGGGATGATGATTCCACTACTTCCCTGTGCAGCCTGTCCCAGTGGTTGACCGCCCTTTCAGTGAAGAAAATTTTGGAATAATGCCCCAGAGACAGCCCCAGCACTCCTGGATCCCACAGGTGGGGACAGCTCTATCTCAGGGCACCACACCCCCCGCCCCATCCCCTGCTCCCTGTTGCTCCAGGTGCCCCCACAGAGCCCTGGCACACAGTTCCACCAATGTCATGAAGCCAGCTTCTCCCAGAGCCCCACAGTGACAGCAGGGAGCCCTGGCACACCCTGCACTGCAAAAAGCAAACCAAAACACGCACACACACATGCTCCCCTCTCCCCCTCTTGCCCAGCTCCATCTGTGTGCAGGCTCCCAGCACCCTCAGAGCCCTCAGGGAGGTGACACTGGCAGGAGCTGCTGCCCGCCTGCACCTGCTGAGGCACGAGGTGGTGGCACTTCTGCCCCCACAGCCACACAGGGATGGACATGGGTCAGGAGGTGGGCCTGGCCACAGACATGAGCTGACCAGAGCAGCAGGTTCTGTTCCCAAGTAAGACTAATAAAGAAAATGCCAAAAACATGGTTTTATTTTGTCGGCTCTTAGGGTCCACAAGGCACTGACATTGCTTCTGCCTCCCTTCTCTCTCCTGATTAAAAACACAGAGTTTAGAAAATTCCTTACTCTTGGTTCATTTTTATCAGGGTACCAAAACAGCGCTGCTGTTTTGAGAGTGCATTTTTCAGAAAGTATACCCACTTCAATCCTAATTACATAAATCAAATATACACAAGCAGCACTAAAAAAGTACCTCAAAATGCCATCTAATTCAGAGCTCTATATGTATGTGGTCTGATTAACACTATCAATCCCCTTTGCTTAGGATTTTCTTGACAAAAAGAACTTGAAAACTGTATTTGGTTTCAGGGTTTTAGGATGGTACCCTTTCTTGGTCCTGCCGCTCTCCCTCAGCAATGCAACATCCAGTACATAACGAAGTAACTCATCCCAATTCCTGCAGGTACCCACTAACTGTCCATCACAAAACTGCAGATTTAAGCTACAAAAAAAAAACCAAAAACAAAAAAACGAAAAAACAAACTAACATCAAACTTTATACAGATGAAAACAGATGTAATCTGCCCCAACATGAATCTATTTAAATACAGATTTTGGGTATGTGCTACTGTTAGGTATCCTTATCCTTTTACACCGTGTGCTTGCTGGGAAGCAAATACTTGGTCTTGGCTGCACCCAAGCTCACATTTCATTCTTGTTAAGAGCCACCATTTAAGCCTGAGCTTAAGTCACAGAATTTAATTTTATTTTTGAAAATAGTACTGGAAAGAAAGTAATATTAGTGCTTCCATTCAAATTCTACAGAATTTAACAAGCACTTGAGGAAAACACAGAGAAAAGGCAAAAAGTGCTATGTCTCTCTAAGAAAAATGAGTATCTGATTTATTTTAAAATAAGTCTTCATGAAAACTACACCCCAAGTACTGCAACTAGACTTCAGCATCTCAGGCTTTTACCTAGGAACATAGTTTAATGTTTCACTTTGACTGAGTGCATTTCCCCACTCCATGTACACTCATCCAAGGTCACTGAGATTAGAAGTGTGCCCAGTTCTGTGAGAATCTGCCAAGAGATTAACAGAGATCCTGACAGCATGATGACCCAGAAGTTATCAGAAGCCACTAGAAATCACTTTATTTATATCCTGATGCCAAGGAACTGAGAACAGTCCAAAAATGTCTGCATGATTCCCAAATTAAATCTACACCAAAATCTCACCCTCCACTGCATTTTTTTTCTTCTAAATATTTCCTATTATTATTACTAACAGGGCCATTTCAATGATGGCCACAGAGCATTGGCTGCTGGTAGGTACTAAATCTCATTATTGTTTCTATTAGGGAATTTACTATCACTAAAATATTATCAATGAGACATAAGAATTGAATGCTGACAAAATTAACTTTTACTGCTAACATTCATCTCTCTTACTGGGACCACGTCTTCCAGCGTTAAGGCCATGTCCATTTACAGAAATATATGGGCACACAGCAACACTTAAACTCTGAACAAGCCATCTTGAGCCCTTATAGCTGCTTCAAAATCTCCAAATGTATCAATGAAAACTTTCACTTTTCATTCCTTGAGAACTTAGCAGAAGAAGGAAAAGAAAGGGAAACCTCATCATTTTCATATGTATTATTTCTGTTTAGTATTTGTTTGTGGAATTTGATAACATCTCAAATCTTAATGTATATGTTATCAGTTTTGTTTTTGTGATTTCCTCTATTCATTTTAGCTTCATAGAAGATGACTTGATATTCCTAGTAAAAATATATGGAAATGTGTCTTGATTCTGTCATGGAATCATGAGTAATATTGTATTGTTACCACGACTCACACAAAAGTCATTCACTTCATTATTATTCAACCCTAAAGTGAAATCCTTGTGTGACAGTCTTAATTTTTACTTCTTTTCAACTTTATAGCTGTGTGTGCCATTACTTGAATATCAGTATTTAAAATATTCCCCTGTACTGCATTCAATTGCATTACCTAGTGTCATTTTGGAAAAGCAGATCTGCCTTCAGCTTCTGTTGGATAGTAGCAATTTTCAATCAAGTTTTGGAGAGTTGTGGTTTTGTTTTTTGATTTTTTTTTTATATTAATGAGGAGAGAAAAAGTAGTCAGGAAAGGTATTCTCACTGCCAAGAGCATGCTGTCTCAGGCTGTTTTACAGAATGCTTTCCCCCATGGCAGCAGAGTTGTAACCAGATGACTTTTAAGGTCCCTTCCAACACAAAGCACTTTATGATTCTATAAAATGATTGCATCTAAGCATCTGTCCATAGGCTTTTGAAAGTTTAGCTTAGTGCAGATAACACACATAGACACACAAAAAAGATGTCCTTTCTGGAAAGACTGTAGGATGAAAGGTAAAAGATTGCACCTCTTCTTGGAGTGACCCTTCCCTTCTTTAATTCACATCTACATCACCTCAGAGAAGGAGTTAATGCAGGACCAGGATGGTGCATCAAGCTGGTAAGCCATCATGCCTTTTCTCCCCACAAAGCCACAATCAATGTTGATGTGGCAGTGATTCCCCTCAGTGTTCAGAGAGCAGGAAAGCACCTGTGCCTTGCCCCTAGCTCTGCCCTTGAAGGCCCTGGGGCTGCCCACACATTTCTGGGAGCCCTGAGGCTGCTAACAGAGTCTCCCAGACCCTGAGCCATGGACAGGCTGCCCAGTTCACAGTCCTTAACACAGTGTACTTGTTTCAGACCAGGCACCCCTCCAGGTTCTCTCCACAGTCCTCATGGCAGGAGAATTACTGTGCAAGTCCCCTGTCCTCTATATTAGGGACAGAACACCTCCTCAGGACTGAAGCAGAAACTTGACTTCTCCATCCCTACTTTCAGGCTCCAAGTTTCCCATGCTAGCACCATTAAACTCAGTTATTACTTGTTGAGTCAGACTATTTCACACCATATTTGTCTAAGGGATGTTAAGGCATCATAGGCAAACTTACAGAGATGTGTACATATATATACAGACACACACACCTCTCACCACTCTAAGGGTCACAGAAAGGGTCCACATCCAAAACTCCACCTCCAACTGAGTTTCACATTGTTGGCTCCTTGTTCCCTCTTCTCCCGTTGCCTTAAGCCCCTGCCTCTCTCATAATTTCTTAAAAATCTCCTCTTGTTCAGTTAATAGCCAGCTGCAAATAAATCACCTCTAAAGAAAAAGCCCAGAAGGTCAGATCTACCTTTCCAAAATGACAATAAGTAATGCAATTGCAGCAGTACAGGGAAACATTTTAAATGCTCCTAGTTAAGTAATGGCACACATAGTTATAAAGTTGAAAAGAAATTAACTATTTTAACATAGAAAAAAGCCCCTTATCTCAAGTTGTATTTTCTCTTCCTGACCACAGGACAAGACAAGACTACTGCTTCACTACCAAGAGAACAACTAAAACCATGAAAATCGACCTACTTGACACAAAAATAGTCCTGCAAAAAGTGAGGTGATACAGTGACTTCAGACACTTAATATTGCTTTCAATTTTTGCTACAATGCCTGCTTAAATGTTTCTATTGTGATGTGTACCAAGGGAACATTTAATGGACCTGCACCTGGATGGATGTAGGTTCTCTTTTACCTTCAAGGTTATTTTCATAAAAGCATTACATTTCCCCCTTTTTTCACAAAGCTGCAGAGTACTTCAAGTCCTTCATCTGCAACTTATGAGTTACAATACAGTTGCCAATACAGGAAATGATAGACCATGTCTAGTTAGGAACCTCTCCTCCCCTCCTTGCACTTGGAGAATATTACAAATGAGTCATTATGGAAAGTGCTCAGCAAGCCAAGTACTGCACTACATGCAATTTGGAAGCTTATTTTCCTCTCAGAGCAATAAATTAGTGACAACCCATAGTTCTTCAGTTTAATCTGAACAATTGTATTGCTATTAGATAGAAATGCCAGCTTTCTTGTATCTTGCTTCTTAGCCTCTTCTAATTATCTCCCATGCTATGCTTCCTAGATCTCCATGAAGAAAAGCTACACCCACATGGAATCCTGTTAGTGTGGTAGCAGTCCAGGATGCTTGGGAATGCTGTGATGCAGAGCTCCAAATGGGCAGTATTTTCCATCTACTGAGGCAGCCCCTGCTCCCCACAAGGATCTGCCAAAACACATTTTCAAACGCGAGCAGAAGCTTAAAATGTTCTAAGAAACCAAACAAAGAGTGGCTCGTGGGACCACAGCTAGCACTGTATCCCTTTCCTCATCCCAGTAGCCCTGGAAATGGCAATGGTTTGGGGCTGAGAGACCAAACATAGTCATAGGGATATCAGTCCTGCTGATAGGGATAACTCCAGGGCAAAAAGAATAACTACTATGGAAGAGGAGGGAGGGACCACAACTTCTTAGCACAAAAACGCCAGAGACAAAAAAACTAATCTGCATTTTCCACAGTAGAAAAGCAAAACAAAGGCTCCCAGACCTTCCTGAAAGCAGGCAGACTCCCTTGGTACAGACTCCAGCAAGCCAACCCAGCAGCATTTAGATCCTCCAATTATGGGAGGAGACAGCATTCGCCTCAGAGGAAAGAAAGGCCCTAAACTCTGAGCCCCCCCTCACAGTAATACTTTCCCCTCACAGTGATACTTTACCCTTGGTAAATATCTCCAGATTTTTGCTTACACATTATTAACTTTTTTTCTTTTATACTCACATTCCCGGTCATCTTCCACCCTCTCCTCAGGGGCCTGGTCTACTGGGTTTTTATCTACCCCCTAATCGTCACCTACTAATTACTTAATGAGTTGCAGCTGTTTCCCCTCCACCCTCACCCAAAAGAACCAGCAGGTTCCTAATAGCTTTCATAATCAGGGGAATTGATTGCACCTGTTGCATTAGTGCTGCACTCTCCCTAGTGCAAGTTTAATAGTTGTGCGTGGAGCCAGGCATGAGGTGTGGCAGAATGCATATTTCTTAAAAATACACTATATTTCTTAAATAAAGTATTTTTCTTAAAAATAATAATCCCAAGGTATTGCCTTAGGCCCTAGTTGCAGATCTCCTCAGCAACAGAGTAACCTGTCTCAATTCAGTGTAATTTGGAGCCAGCTGTAATGAATCTCCACTGATTAGGAAGAACGTCTAAGCGTAGCAAGTCTTTTCCCCCTCTTCACTTGATCACTTCATCTAATTATTCAGTCAGTCTTGGAAACGGCGTCTTTATTACCACTTTTAACCCTGTATTTAAGGTTAATCCTGCTTTGAGCATTATTAATTCTTGTTATTTTATCTGTGTCTCTGTTATGGGCTGTTAATGGCCGTAAGCACGTTGCCTCAAATTTCTCTTTCCCCGTATTTGACAGGCGCCTATTTTAAGCCTCCTGAGAAATTGGTTTGGTGACACCTCTTTCAGCGAGGCTTTTCTAGAACGCAGAGCCCTTCCCAGAGCTCCGCAGTGAGAAGTGGGTAGGTACAGTGCTGACCTCAGAGCTCTGCCGCCTTCAGATGGAACCAGTGCTCAGACTCCCGCAGGAACAGCTCAGTCTAAGGAATTCTTTGGGTGGAATTTGTTTTAAAACACAACGATCAGCATATGGTTGAGAACTGACCACAATTCTAGTTTTCAACCCAGATTTTATTCTGCTCAGCACTGGGCTTGATCCAGGAGCCTGTGGATTCTTGTTCTAAAGCAATCTTTCTGTTAAACAGAATGTGAGCTCAAAAAAACCCCTTTTTCTCTTCAGCGTTTTATTCCAGATTTGCTGTCCTGCACAGCCACTGGGGTAAACAGCAATTTACACTGTATTATTTTGAACGGAACCTCACCAGTCCAACATCACCACTAATGAGTGTCATGATATAGCCCCTCTGGCAATTGGTAGCTCAGCTGAAAACTATTGCTGTCACTCATGATAATTATCCATAAGAACTTGAAAAGGAAACAATTACTGCTGTACCAAACCACTCAGTGGCTCCCTGATTTTAAATTCTACTGCAGTTACATTATTTTGACATGTATCAAGCGACACATCAGAACAGAAAAAATCATATTTAAAGCTGAAAAGCACCTTTTCATTCTTTGTATGTGATTTCTGTACCTCTGTAGAAAATTAAAGCTTTTCCCTTGATTTCTAGCAGTTACATTAAAACAATCAGTGGAATCTAGTTTCCTTTTTGCTTTTGCAATTGCAACTACACATAGCCTTGAGTCAGAAGACACATTCAGTCAAAAGGACAAAACTATTGAGTTTGAGATATTATGCCACTAATCAGTATCTATAATGGTATGACTCTTACTCCTGCAAAGATTTTTGCAAAGAAATTAGCAGACAAATGGATAACTTTAAATGAATATATGTGTGTTTGATAAAGTGTTCAAAAAAACCTGGGAAAGAAGGAATGGCAAATCAAGGTATTAAAAAAAATCATCTTATTATAAGGCTGTGGTTTGGTTGGTTGTTTTCTTTTTCTCAAGTTGCCTTCTGGAGAACAGCATTATCTCAGCTTTTGCTTGCATAAACTGCATTCTAGAGAGATAGTTTTTACTTATCCATGCATCATTCAGACAGGGAAACCAGATCCAGAGTGAACTGAGGCATAGCATACAGATCTGAATTATTTCTGTAAGGACCTCTGGAGTTCCTCTGCTTTCCCCTGCTCATCAGAGATCTCTCTGGTGCTCAGTGAAACTGTCAAAGCTGCAGCATCAGTGAGGGGAAAGGAGAGAAACCATCACAATTGTTCTGTGGGACTCCAGAACCCCACTGCATCCTGCAGGCACCGAGGGAACAGGAGTGTGGAATCAGCTGGGAGCTGGTTAGAATCATGTCACTGCAGCCACACAAATCTCTCGTTAATAGTAAAACTGCAGTGTACTCTCACCAGCCTGCACACCCATATGGCCCCCTTCACACTGCTCACGCAGCAGATTTCCGTGGAATAACAGCCAAAAAATTCAGCATCAGATTCAAGTGTTGACAACAAAACAGATCATTAGAACACAAAATCCACGGACTGGAGCTGAACCTGGTGCAAGGTGTTTGCTAAGCAATCTCTTGATTTTTGTCTCAGCATTTCTGAATCTGCACATAATTAATTCCTTGAGAGGCTCTTGAGATATTTGCTGCTAAATTGACAAACATACATCTGGAGCTTCACGTTAACTTTTTTTTTTTCCTTTTGTGCTGAGATCCTCTGTGGTTTTTATCTTATTTCTCTTTAATATCACTCTTCCTACTTTCCTTATTACATATAGAAAGCAGAAAAACAGAAACCAAGTGCATTGTTTTCCACCTGGAAGAAGGTGAGCTATTAAAGCTCCCAGGGCTCTGAAGGAGACAGTGTTCACATGAAAGCTGTCCTTCAGAATGCTGCCTCTACAAAGGCATCAGTAAGTAATCAAATTCTGGCAACTCTGGAAACCTACTGTCCTCTGACTTTCGGTCTGAATAATTTATTTCCTGTTTGAGCTGCTGCCTGGAATGAAGCATACATAACACTGATGGGGCTAGGATGTTACACTGAACACACGGAATCTGCGGTTTGATGATTCAGTCTTCAAAATGTTGAATCTCAGGATGAATTTTCCCTCTGCTAGACATACTTGTATTTACAGAACAGCAAGGTAACCCTGTGGAGATGAAATCTGGATAAACAGTACATCAGCACAGAGTAAACCTCAGTAAACTGGGAAAGAAAAATGTTGCCTTAATGAAAAAATTGAAGGGAGGGAATTTACTTTGTTCTGATTAAAAAAATCCTTGGGTAATTGTTTACCTGTCTTGTAAGCTCCATACTTTGAGGGGGATTTGTGTAATCAACTCATCTCTGCTGCTGCTTAAAACAGAGCTAGAGACAGTATGGTGATTATGTCTTTTAGGTTTCTCTTCAAATCAAACAAACAAACAACATTTTCAAAGCCTGGAGCAGTAGGACCTGCCTGGGATGATGGCTGAGCTCTGAGTGCAGCAGAGAGAACAGTGCTCTTAGATGTCTCTGTGTCTTGGATTCACCACTGAGTTCCCAGTCCCTCACCTGAGACATTTCTTTCCTTACCTAGAAAGAATGGTAGAGCCAGGCTGAGACACAGCAGCATTTGCTGAGCTCTGCCAGTCCCCAGCACTGTGCTGCTAAAAGTCCCTCAGCCCCAACCAAGATGTCAAACAATTCCACATCTTGTCTAAGCCCCTATCTGCCTCCAGGCTGTATTTTAGCAATCCACCTCCCTTGCCCTAGGTTTTGGTAGTCCAGGGGTAGCGTCAGCTCTGCCAGACAAGGATTTCAATGGGTATTTTTCCAGCAAGGCAGGAGGAGAGGGAAAGGAGCAGTGTCTGTGTGCCAGCTGCTTGCTCCAGCAGAGCTGGGACAGGACCCCTCCCGTGTGCCTTTGCTGCAAGGCTCTGCCTCTGGTGCAGGGTAACTAACGGGAACCCATAGGGAACACCATGCACAGGAATGCAAGGCTGCAGCAAGGGAAAAGGGATAAGCTTTTTATCCCTTCAGTCTGTTTCTCAGAACAAGGAAACCTGATTCAACCTCCCATTTCAGGGCATGAATAGCATCTGACCAAACAGCTCGAGTACAGAGAAGTTGTTCCTGTAAGATCTGTGTTTCTAATCATTCTAAGAGGATGCCAACGACAGGCAGTCCTCCCAGGAGGCCTGAACTCTTCACTAGGAGTTAAATATGTTGAGAAGTGAGGAAAGCAATCTATTAGACAAACATTAGATTCAGAACACTGATTTTAATGGGATATGTTTACTGCATGAACTAAAGGCAATCCATCAAACCTTTTCTGTGCTGCAAAAAGCAGGAAGAAGATGCACTAGACATATGGGCTGTGGACAGTCCTGCCATCTGAACCATGTTCACTCTATGATAAGGGGTGCTGAGGCACTGAAAAACTGCCAGCCAACCAAAACCACACACACAGGACTGGGGACCTGGACAGTAATTGGTGCAGAGGATTTGAGGTGTCAGTAACAGTTTTCTCTTACTTTTTGTAGCAAACTTGTTCCTACATCAGCCAGGAGAGGAATATGAGAGGTCTTCAATGCCTCAAAGAACCCCACTTTGCTTAAGTCACTCTATCAAAACTGACCCACATGCCCTCAGACCATTGGATGTGATCATTCTCCCCGCCTATTTGTGAACTTCTGCTTCTGCATTCATCTACTAAAAAGTTTCTAAAACACATGAAACATCCATTGCATATGGCAGTCCTGATACCCTCAAGAACTAAACCACTGTACTAAAGGATGATGAAGATAAAATTTCCAAGTGCAAAGACTTACCAAGGAAGCCACTGTTTTTTAAAAGAGAAAACATTGTGAAAAAAAAACCAAAGCAACTTTCCAGAAAGAAAAAAAAATAGGGGTAAGGGGAAACTACACTGAGAGTCCCATGACTAATTGCTGTCAATATTTGCATTATTTCTGTAGCAACATCTCCTAGTCACAGATAAGGACCTTTTGTGCTAACTGCTAATATATTAATTCTGAGGCATATCCGTGCAGTGTTTGACAGCACCTGTCACTAAAACATAAGGCACTTTGTAGCCGTGCCAAGGGATCAGGCCTCTCCTTGTTCCCCTTCACTGGCCTCCCTGTGATAACTCTTTGCTCTGCAGGATGTCTCAGGAAGTGCTGTGTGTCCCATGGCTAAACCAAGAACTGCAGTGTGGCTTTTAAAAAGCAGTGGGAACAAGGAGGCCATGCAACAAATCGCTGTGGAATTTCTAACGGAATACCAATGGAATACCACCAGGTCCTGAGGAGAAGCCCACCTTGTACTATTTGGCTTTCCCACATATCGCCACAAATGACTTTGCTGCCTCTCTTGCACTTGCTGTAAATAAGAATTCCCCTGAAATCAATGGACATACACAGCTGTAAAACTTGCAAGAGGAAAGACTGTACAGCACAAAACAAGAAGGCAGATAGAACCTTGCACTTTTGACTAGATACAAGATTAAATCTATTTTCAGCCCCCATCAAAAACAAAGAAAAGGAAAGTTTGCTTTGCCTTGCTATTTAATGAGAAGTTTATACTGTGTGCTATGGATTAGAAGTGCGAGAAATAACCTAGTGTGATGTTTAGTTTCACCCCCTCCCCTTTGTGCCTGTGCTTATTTTCACCCTGCAATACAACAGCTTGCCACTTTAAAAAGTTACTGTGAGGTGTTTCAAACAAGTGTTCAAAGATGTAGATGGGTATTTAAAACCATGGGACCCAAACATCTCCATAATGCCCCTGATTAGCATCAAGGAACAAAAATAACATCCAGAATGAATTCTCTGTGCTGTTTCACAGCACCTTCCAAAGAGAGTGAAGTCCCTGATTCAGAACATGTCTCAGGCCGTGCCCTCTCTGAGAAGCTGTCATCACAAAGAACAAAGAAGCAGCACATATTTCTTGAGTGGAAACTCCCTCAACACATTTCTGGAAGCATCAGGAATTATTTTAAAAGTTCAAGAAAGATTTTCCTGGTATCAGCCTTAATCTATATAACCCTGATGCCTTATAATGTCTGAATGTCAATTGATGTCTGAATAAGAGTATCTTAGTCACATATCAACTTTTCCTTATGCTGTGTATAATTTTAGCTGCAGGTAAAGAGCAGCTAAAGGCTTTGAGCTTTATATTCAGGATAACCTGGAAAAAAAACCCCAAAATTTTAGGAGAGATCTCCAATGAGAAAACCCTAGTTTGTTTCCTCTTGAGCATTTTCTGACCCTTTCCTGAATATAGACTATGTTTGAGACATTAGTGCTGCCAAGACTGGAAAGTCATAGTAGCTGGGTTTGACTTACTATAAGGTATTTACACCCACCACTGAGACAGGGGCATTGCAGCCTTCAAAGAACACAGCAGACATGCACAGCAGTATTAAACTAATTGTCCGGATCACTGTTGACTTTCTCTTCCCACACAGTTTGTCTTTCTAATTACAACGACAAATACACAACCTAGGTGACCCGCTCCCCATTTATATTCACCAAACACTGAAAAATCCCCTGTGCAATTCCAGATGCAATCAGGTGGTGGTTAACACCAGTCCTCTTTGGAGAATAGCCATCTACTTTGAACACATATTAATTAAACCCAAAGATACTTCTGGGAGGCATTTCATTTTCCTGAGTCAACATAACCTCATTTAATATCTGGGAGCATCACTTTTCTCACTGTGACTTGCTGTGCTTAACACAACCCTGGGCAGCTATTTAAGGGCAGAGAACACAGTTCTGGTGCTCTGCCTGCTGCATATTTGTTTGCATTCACAAAAAAGTGTGCTACTCTTACTTACCTGTGCAATTTACTGCACCTGTCGTGACCTGCTTAAAGCTCAGGACAAAAGGGGTCCTGGCATCTATTTTGGAATTTGCACCCTTTCAAGACAAAGAGATGAGAAGATATTCGTTGGCCTCCAGCTCCCTTCTGTCACTTCCACAGCAGTGGGCGACATTTTCTAGGCACCATCTGACACACCCTGGGAAAAATGTGCTTATTTAAAACAGTCTGCTCAGTCTGAACAGTGGATTAGGACATGAAAGGGTGTTTGTCTCTATATTTTGCTTGTTTGTTTGTTTGCCATTCTTAACTGCACACATTTGCATAAAAGAGGGAATGTTGTGTCATCTTCTCCCAGAGCTTATTCCCCATCTGAATCTGTTGATGACAGCTTAATCATTTCCACAGCAACCAAGATCATGACATTAAATAGGGTGTAAGCAGCAGGGACAAATGATCTTTCAGGAAACAGAGGTCCTGTTCCCACGTACAAAGATACTCTGAAAAACAAGAGAGAAAGAGAAATACAGAGAATATCTGCCACAAAAATGTGATTGTTCTAAGAGGTTAGAGACTGTACATTTTTTCTTTCATTGTCTGTCTCCTGCTGCTTAACAGTACAAAATTACATTATGTTCTATGGTTTTAAACAGCATTAGATGACAGATCTAGCAAGAGGGACAGACAGCTTCCTTGGTCAGAGCTGGAAAGGCAGCTGTACATGCAGTTCCTCTGCCAGGTCTGTTTGGCAATTTTGCTAATTTTGTTTTAAATGAGGAAAATAGAATCATGACCTTAAGCCCTTTATTTCATTAATTTCAGGTGGTTTTACTTTGACAATATACCTTTTTGTGATAAAACAAAACACTAAACCTATGTTCCTACTGTGAAGGCCTTTTATATTTAACCTTTCTGAATAAGGACCTCAAAATTTGACCTTTCAGTTCTTTCAGCAAAAGAGTACCATGCCACAACAAAGCTTGCAACAAGCAGAACTGCTGGGTTCAGCTTCTGCAGCTCCCTAACTTAACAGAGCTGTACAGGTGGATGGAAACAGCTGCATTTGCTGAATGCTTTGGGATAAATCACAAATGATTGCTTAGTTCAGGGATGGCCAGTTACACGCAGCTCTGAATTATTTAATCTTACCTACCATGCCAAGGTCTGCTGTGGCTCAGGGCCACATGGAGACTGGTGTGACACGCTGGAGTTAGGGACAGTCACTGGTCTTGCCAGACTGAATGGATGACATCCACCCTGCAGGTGGTAAAATTGCTGAGGAAACTAATATCTTACACAGGAATAAACTAAGTAAAACTGCCAGAAGAATAGGTTATTGATCATCCTGCCTTCTGTTTGAAAATTAATGCTGCCGCGAGACAGGGAGCAATCCCGCTCCCTTTCCGAGGGAATAAATCCGAGGCAGGCAGGAGCCGCTAAACTGAAGGTCTGTGGCCCTCAAGTGAGAGCTGCCGGTAATGCGGGCTGAGCTCACGCTGAGCGGGGACGAGCATGAACTCGGTTCGTGTGGCGCAAACCTGGCCACAAACCAAGTCCATCTCGCTTTCCCCAGTCTGGATGGTTACGGGCTTCTGGTAGATGTTGGCTGAAAAGCCAGTGGCAAGATTAGCACAGAAATATCTGCACCTGTCTTGGTCAAATGCAACAGTGACATCTCCAAGCCCTGGCTGGCGGTCACAAGGGAGCTGAGGACTGGAGAGCAAACCCAGGGCAAAGGTGGAAAACATGAATGTCCTACTGATTTGAATAAGCCACTCTGCAAAAACTCTAGAGTTTGTGTATTCAAACCAGTGTGTACAATCTCTTCCCCCAAGCGTTGGAGAGGAACAGCGATACTTTGTCGTGAGTTTCACCATGAGCAATGACATTTTCCAATCTTGTTCTGGTGGAATGGGGAACACCCCCCCATGTGAGAGATGTGAGCCTCACGACAAACTGCAGGTGGTCAGTGGAAAACAAACAAACAAACATACAAACTGTGATTATATATGTAGTTTAAAGCATCAGAAAGTAAAGGATCACAACTTTTTTCCTAATCATTATTTATACAAACTCTTCAATGATTCTGGAATTCTGCCTCATGAATTTTGAAAGGCTTTAAGCTGGACATATTCCCTGGTGACTGCTTGAGTGCTCGAAAGAATGTAAATCTGCCAGTTTTTATTGCTGGCTACCCACAAATTCAGGCCATTTATCAAACACACACTCACCCAGGAGGCTGCCCTATCAGCTCTCTGGCAGGATGGACCTGGGGAGCCTCACATAACTTCATACATACAGTTTTCCTGTTGCAAGGAGCTAAACCTCTTTGTACTGACTGTTTTTACATTTTTAAAAAGGAGAATTTGGGATGCTTGGAACTATACAAAGCCAGATACAAATCTTTGATTTGAATGGACAAAACCCATCTTACTGTGATTCCCCCCCCCCACAATTCAGAATTTACCATGTTTTACACTGATTTTTCCCTTGTGCCAAGGTTTTTCCTATTAGAAGGTATCTTTTTGAATTACCTGTACATACCAGCATACATTCAGTCAGGAGGGTTTTAGTAACAACAAAATATCCAAATTGCCCTTCCAGCCAGCCTTCAAAGGACTTTTCCTGTGTTTGTACACAGACTTCAGGCAATCACTGTGAACATTTCATGCAAAACCAATTACTTGGTAACCAGAAGAAAGATGTGATGTGCAGCACAATTTCCCAATTGTTGTTACTCTTGTCACAGAATCTTAGAACCCTTTAGCTTAGAAAAGACCCTTAAAGCCATCAAGTCCAACCACTAACCTGGCACTGCTACGTCCAGCCCTAAATCGTGTCCCTAAGTGCCACACCTACACACCTTTAAACACCTCCAGGGATGGTGACTCAACTGCTTCCCTGAGCAGTCTGTTCCAATAGTTGACAACCCATTCAAAGGGGAATTTTTCCCTTAATATACATTGTCATTACAGCTCCTCCCAGCATATTTTTCATGTTGCCTCTAAGTTTCTGAGAATCAGCATAATTAGCCACAGTGAACAAAGACCCTCTGACCTGTGTAAACAGACACAGCTATAAAGCTTTCTAGTTTCTAAATCAGTGTTACATCTGTGCCAGACAAAAGATTTAGTTTACCAAGACACATCACTCTGCTGAGAAACACATTTGCTATGTTTCAATGGTGGAGTAAGTGCTTTGCTGTAGCTCTTTGCTGAAGAGCATGGTATTCCTTTGCCAAAATACCTTTTTTTTTTATATCTACACATTTAGAAGAAGTAATGTCTTACTCTGCACTGCTGCATTGGAAGAACTGTAATATAGCAAGCCTTGGGTGTGAAAAAGCTCTGGGCCAACATATCAAAACCATCTCATTATTAGTAAATTGCCCAATGTTTAGACATTTAAGATAATATTTTTTACCAGTTTCCCAGCCATAGAAATCTCTCCCCAAGAGAACTGAGATTGTATCTGTACCTGTGGGCAAAACCTTCAGTGCAAAATGCCCAAGGTGCAAATCCTGCAGCCTTTACACACGCTCTGTGTCGAGTGCAGGAGGCACTCACTGCACACTGGCAGGCAGTGCCAGCAGAAGCAGCTCATGCCCTCACTAGCATGCAGCATCCTGGCGAGGAGCAGAGGTGCCCACACAGTCACAGCCCATGCCAGCAGGTGTGTACTGCTGCCAGCAGCACAACTTTGCCATGCTGTTCCCAGCAAAGCAGCAGAAGCCAGTGTGTCTCATTTCAAGTACAGCAGGGATGCAGGTTTTCAGCGAGGGATATTTTGGCAGCTGAATCGAGATGGACACTGTCGAGTGATCACACTAAAGCACTGAAAGTAGGAAGATGAGCTAAGTGTCATCCCTGACAGAGAAAAAAAGAGGAGGAAAACAGTGAAAATCCTCACTGCTTCTAATCCCAAAATGAACCAGAGCAATGTTTATTGACCTCAGGGAAGCTAACTAGAGTGTGTCAGTAGTCACTATGTGAAAGCAGTAGAGCCAAAGAGGATGTATAAGCACCACGGAAGATCAGAACTCTCCAAAGACATTTTCTTCACCCTTAGCTTAGCAGTGTGTGACTTCCCAGTTAGTGCCGTCAAGGACACTCCCTTCCTCATTCCCATTGCACTGGAGAAGTAATTCAGGTGTCAAAGTATTGCTTGGAAAAACTGCTTAAGAAAAGGGAGGAAAGAACCAGATTTCCCAGAGAAACAATACCTTTACATAAGTTAACTTATATTCACATAATAAATCTACTCCATCAGCCTTTATTGAGCATCCTGGTCTGAAACTACGGGTCTATAAATAGCTTTATAGTGCTGTCAGTTTCTTACAGCTCACGTAGCAAAACTCTTTCTAAAACAGCAGTTATTCTTCCTCTCTGGAAGATTTTTTTTCAAGTGAAAAAGGCAGCCCATCCATGTGGCTGCAAATGAGGAGCTGAAATGTGTTTTCATTATTAAATGGCACCAGCTGAAAGATTTTCTGCCTTTTACTGTCTCCAGAGTCTCCCTGAGGTCACCCATCTTGGAGAGCGCCTGCACACAAAGAAAAGCCTCAAAAAGATATTTCTCATCTGCCAACTCCCTGTTCTGCATGGTAGGGAGGGGTGTTCGGAGCTCCTGGGCACTGCCTCCTGTCTCTGCCAGGATAAGGCAGGAGTGAGGCCATGCAGGCTGTGTGTGAGGGAAGGAGCATGAACTGGAGAGCCCCTGGTAGGGTCAGCCTTGCACGGTGCTCTTCTTAGAGCCCTTTGGCTCCTGGAAATGAGCCAGGCCGTGGTGGTTGTGGAAGGAGTCTGTTTGCCATGAGAACAAAATCCCTGTCATGCTGTGCAAACCCTCCCACGCCTCAGATGGTGTGTTATACATCAGTGTGCTATAGATCAATTTCCAAACCATGCTGTTTCTCAAAGCCAGTCTCATGGAGAGCTGGTGCTCCCAAAATACTTGCACCACATCTTCCACTGGCTCAGTCTTCCACTGCTATTTCCAAAACCAAAAACGCTGGCTCAAAGTGCCAGGGGAAGAAAAACCACAGTATTTCCCCTCTATTAATCTCACAATGTTGAGGAACTATCAAGCAGTGTCAACACCTCAGGAAGATGTCAGCTGAGTTTCAAACCTGTCTTGCAATGATTTGAATGAGAATGAAATACTGACAGTAAGCAACAGATGCCTTTGTCTCTTCTCAGATTGTGTCTGGTGTGAATTTCAAACTCAAGTAAGCTGAAAGTTCAATGAAACGTATAAAACATTAGCTAAGACTTGTCCCTCCTTATGTTTTTCAGAAGGTCACAAAATACTTGCATGACAACCTAAAGCAGGAAAGAAAACAGTGGAACATAATCAGTCAGACTCTGCCTTCCCCAAATTTTGTTAACACTCATGGTTTCTGTGAAACAAGGAAAGACAGGATGCAATAACGCATGCAAAAGCTTTTCCTGTCACATGCAAGTCCTTTCTGTGAACTTCATGGGATACTAGCATGAGAAAATTTGGGACCAGAACTTTCTTAAGGATTTTTTATTTAAAATATCTGACTTTTCTTTGTGGACTGAGCAAATCAAGTACAAGCACTGCCAGGAAAGCTTGCAGCCCAGCTGAACTGTACATTTGAATCTCACCGGTTTCCTTGCCCCTGTTGAAATGCTGAGGAGGAAATCCTGCTGCAGAAAAAGCCTCTGTAATCCCCATTGCTCCTGGTGAGTGGTGCCTACACATCCTCAGGGCTTCTTTATCCACTCTCTCTGAGATTAGGCAAACAGCACATCAGAATTTTGTTACTGCTGGGTCTGGAGCTTGGAGTGGTGACACCAGGACTGTTATGAGATGATTTCTGACATAATGACAGGTAAATATGAAGTAAAAAGTTAAAAACAGCTTGGGCAATAGCTAAAGTAGAACCATTTCAAATGCATGAGAATCCTGCCATCCCAAGGAACCTCTGGTGTGCTCTGAGCCTGGGCTCATATTCACATAACACCAAGTGCAGCACTTGGACTGCTGACATTTGAGCAGGGATATCTCAGCCTGTTTGCTATGGGATCTGTCCCCTGGAATCAGTCCTCAGTTACTACCGAAAAACAAACAAATAACCCAACAAAACACCCAAACAAAGAAACAAATCCCACAAAAAACAACAAAAACAACAACAAAAAAACAAAAACAAACAAAAAAATTTAAAAAAATACCCCCTTCATTTTACAAGATGTTTTTAGAACTCTTACAGAGGCAGCTGAATTACTATTAATATAGATTATTATATTCTAATAATCTATAATATAACATAATTATAGTATTAATATAATTATAGAAATATTTCTATACCTTTTTTGCATAAATAGATTTAACTGCCAGCAGTGGTGAAACCTCCACTGCTCTAGTGATGACTATTGCTTGATCGTTGATATCTCTATCCACGTACTCCACATCAAGTTCAGTGGAAGCGTGATGCAGATAACAGATATTTTTGAACTCTCTTTGTCATGATTTACATAAGCTAAACGTTAGGGTTGGCTGCCACCCCTGAACATTCCTTAGCTCCTTGGATGATAACCATCTTCATCTGAGACTTCCACACACACTCCCTGCACGTCACTTACACACACCCACAACTACAACTACAACTACTCCAGAAAACAGCAGCCTCTTGAATAGCAGCTGAATATAAATTCTCCAGCCTTCTTCATCACCTTGCAAGGTATGGACTGATACTCAGAGTCAGGCAAGCATGCTGACAACATTTCTGTGGGATCTAATTCCCCAGCAAGCCTGTCTCGTATTCCCTGGCTGTTGTGATTTGCAGTGACCAGAGGAAAGAAAAGGGCAGGATGGGAGAGTAGCAGGCACAGTACAGGAAGACAGACTCTTACTTTCTCTCCCTTAGAAGGAAAAGGATTTGCTGGGCTGGATTTTCATCTCCTTTGCCTTTTCATTCAGAGTGACAGTTATTTGATCCTGTGTGTCATGTCAATAGTTCGGAGAAGCTAATGTACATCCCTTGGGTGATATTTAGAGCAGGAACATTGGCTAAACTATTACAAACCATTGCATTTGCTTATCAATAGTAACATCTATTTTAACTATTTTAGCTTGGAGGAGTTGCTTGGGTTGGATTTTGTGTGTGTGTGTGTTTTTTTGGTTTTATGGGTTTTTTTGTTGTTTTGGTTTTTTTAAGTGCAAGTCCCTAAGAAAAGTTCTTGATTAAGTGTCCATACATCCGATGATTCAGCCTCTGCACAAACGTGGAAAGACCACGTTGCACTCATTAGAGGCCAGCTCATGCTTCCTTTTGTGTTGGGATAAATAAGAACACACTGCCAGTTCAGAGGCTACTCAAACATGGCAGGTACGGTGTAAAGATAGAAATAAAACTATTAAATTATGAAATTAATACAATCATTTGTCATTACCTACTGAGTTTTTTGCAACCCCAAATACCTCCAGGAATGGGCACTTGGTCCATACATTTCTCAGAGCATTAGGCAGCTAATGTCAGCGCCAGTTCTACACCTTAGACTACAGCTGTGCCCATTAACTACCATCCATGACTGCCATGAATCCTGTCCTCTAGGCACTTGTCTGCCAGGAGCATGAAGAGAACTCACTTCCCTCAGACAGCACAAGACAATAATCACTGCTGGAAGCAAGTGTAGGAGGGAAAGGTGTCACAGACCATTGGCTGTCTCCTGAGCAATTCCTAGAAAGATTTCTTTGTAGGAGGAAAAATGGAGGAAACACACATCAAACCAGTCAGGGAGTGGATTTGTCAGATTAAGAAGATGCAGATAAGGACCAGGGCTTTCTCCTTTTAGAGGGGAAGTGCAGACTGGTGGAGTTCTGAAAATATCTGCTGGAAAGGACAGAACTATTGATCTGTATTAAAGGGGAGGGCAATGCTGGTGGGAAGGGAAAGGGTAGCTAAAAATACAACAATAATTCCATTTTTCAGTCAGAAAGGAAAAAGAGAAAATGTCTGTTCCTATTTACTCAGCAAGTCAAAGACTTTGTGATTTGTAATCAGAACAATAGAGCTACCTCCTAATCTGTCCAATTCTTCACTTGCTGTAAGCCCATACCCAATCTGTCAGCAGCAAGGGTGAAAATGATTGATCTGCGACTTTGTTGGCACAATAAATGCCAGGGTACATGGAAGAGGATCAAGCCTAGCACTGGCTACCAGCTTGGGCTATCAAATCATACCAGCTATTTATCTGACTATAAAACAGTATGGTTTGTTATTTTCTGTCTCCTGCTTGGAACCCCTGACTGTCTGCAAGGGGTTGTGAGGAAAATAAGGGGCTGTGAGCCTGGTGAGAGGGAAGGAGGGAGGGAGAACGGCATACACAAGTTTAGCATTTTATATTCTTGGCGCTTTTCATTCCTTTTTTTCTGTAAAGGCTTTCAAGAGCTGTGCCTTTCCCTTCTGTGTCTCTGCCACAAATACACAACCAGCCTTAAATATAGAGGAATTTGATTTTCTTTGAGCAACAAAATATTTTCAATCCTGAAGAACAGCCCATATTTTTGTCTGAATCTTCAATAACCTCCCTTCCTTTTTGCTGCTTCCCTCCTCCTCCCTTCCATCCCTTCCCTCTTCTGAGCCTCCACCTCTTCTGTCTTGGTCTGGAGCCTTTGAAAAAAAAAAAAAAAAAAAAAAAAAAAAAAAAAAAAAAAAAAAAAAAAAAAAAAAGACTGGACTCCCTTTAAAGGCCATTCCCAGTCAGAAGAACACGCATTTCATCAAGACTCGCTGCTGTTCATATTTCCACAAAAGCTTCTAAATGCAACAAAAGCAGCACAAAAAAAGGACACATTTTTTGTTGCTGTTTAAAAGATGAAAGCAGAAAACAGCCCAGAATTAACACCCCGGTTCCCCTCCAAGATGAGTGTTTTTAAAAAACCCAAAGTATAACAGCAGTAATAACAGAGAGATGCCATTGTTTCAGACCTTTTCTTTCCCTCATTCTTTTTTTATTCTTTTCCTTTGTATTTTGGCAGCTGTGAATAATTCTGCACCCTGGAATTGTTCTGCAGGCTATTAATGTCTGTGACCTTTTGCATCAACAATAGGTCTACTTTCCAGTCATTTCTGGAAGTGCTACCTAATATGAATTTAACATGACTGAGGCAGCTTCCTACAAACACACACACACACACACAGAACCCTTTCTGAGACCTGCAGGAGTGTGCTTCATCCCATCCATACACAAGAAAATTAAATCCCTTCACCAGCCTTGCAAACAGCTGTGTTTCAGGGCAACAGGCAGCAACCACCTCTGTTACAACCTCCCCAAGTCCTCCTGGGGAAATAAAAGGAGGTGGGATGACTTCATTACATAAGGAAAATAAGATCTCATTAAGTCTGAGCCATTAGAGGGTTCTCCTTTGAGTTAGCTCTGCTGTTTTTTCTTTTTAAGTGTAAAAAACCCACATGTGATCAAACAGATATCAAGAGTATTCTCCAAATCTATGATCACATGCCGGCTACATCAAGAGGGTGTCTCATTCTTTTTTAGATTCATTTCATCAAATAGACTGGAACCTAGCTTCCAATGCACAGCAGGGCTGCAGGAATCTCCCATGATGAAAACAAATAGCAGGTGTCCTCTTGCAAAATAAAGTAAGTGGTAAGCAGATATGTAGGATGAAAGGGCTCAAAACACAGATGTTTTTAAAAACACTTTAAAATGTCAAGGTAACCTTTCTTCACTTAGGAGCCAAAGATTGGTCGAAAGGATTTGCAGAAAGTTGGTTTTGTTCGGGGTTTTGGGGGTTTTTAAACAGGTTAAATGAATTGCCTCAACAGGTCAAGGATTACCCAGCTTAACTCCTGACTGTGGTTTAATGCTTCTTAGAAACCAAAGTTAGAATCATAGGTTGCTTCTCCAGTTAAAATTATGAGTGAGATGTTAAAACAGGATGTAGAAACATACTGTACTCCAGCAATGCCTAAAACCAGACATGACTGCTGTAGAACAGTAAGTGCCTGTGTAAGCTTTCCTTGGAAAACAGGAGATCTAGGAATTCCAACTGTGTTCCTTGCCAGCTGCTGTCAGACATTAACTTCTGTGACAAATTTTTTTGTCTCTCCTGGTTCAGACTTCTCATTTTTTCTCCAGTAACATAGACCAATGAGCAGGGCCTTCTGGAAAATTTCCCCTGAAATCCATTTGTCAGGGAAAAATGAGTTTCTGACAAAACAAAACATTTCATGAAATTTGTCTTTCTCATAGTATATATTACATGTTCCTAAAAAACTGTTCAATTAAATTCTTTTTAGATGAAACTCTTCACATTCTCTCATGAGGAGCTGACTATTTGTAAGGCAAATTAAGATAAAAAGAAAAATGTTCTAGCCTGGTTTGTGTTTACATTTTCCTTGGAAAACATCCCTCATCACATAGCCCTGTAACAAACTGGCTGGCTGATCAGGGAACCACAGTACCAAGGAAAGCAGACCTGATATCCTTCTGGAGAAAAACAAAACTAAACTGCTCCTTCCTATAATAAAGACTTTTACAGCTGGGAATAAGGGACAGGGGAGTAACACTGTAAATGTAGGGAACCATTTCAGGATTCCTGAGAAATCCCAAGTTCCTGGGAATGAGTGATCCTCTCAGAAACCCATCTTCCATAGTGCAGAATGACTGATTTCTCAGACAGTCTCTATAACGCATTGCACAATGATGGACCTTCACCTGGCAATCACTAAAATACAAGCTGTGACTAATATTACCAGAACTGTTGTTTTTGAACGACTCAGCTCCTCCTGCTCACCCGCTGCGGGGACCACTGCACTGTGGAGTCAGTGATTTGAGACAAGCCCAGCGAAGGTCAGAGCTGCTCAAGAGCCACATTCCAGCTCCTGGGAATGAGTAGTGGAGATATTCCAACCACCACCACCACAAATGGCTGCTCCTCTGTCATGTTACAGCTGACAGGGAAAGGCCTGGGCACCTCTGGAGCCGGTACCTTGGAAATACCAATCCATCTGCAGGGCTCGGTGAGCGCGCGCTTGGCAGAGCAACCCGGGCTGTCAGCAAACCTGCTGCCTGGGTTACACTTGGTTTAGAAAGACAGCCAAAACTCTCTGTTGATGTATTCATGAGAAATAACACACTGGGAAAAAAAAAAAAAAAAAAAAAGAACCTTAAAATATGCAAACTTGTTTTGCTGTATCCAATATGTTCTTGTCTCTTGTCTAAAAGGCCCATCTGGTCTAAAAACATGCAGCACCTGTGTAAATTTTTATGTATTCATGCTTGAAGTGTTAAATATTCCTTGTTGTATAAATAAGTCATGGATAATAAAGGGAATTTTTTTTATACGCTTGCATGTTGATGTACCTCTGACTTTAGTGTATCCATATTTGCTGGATTCTTCAGTGAAAGAGTTTTCACACAAAGATGAGCAGAGGAGAGGAAAAAAAAGCAAAAAATGGACAAAATATTCATCAGCCCACTTTTCATATCTCAGCAATAACTTTCTTTACAACTGTCTAAGCTGAGCTCCTCCAGCTCTTTTCTGATGTAGAAAAACAATATTCTCAATCTTTCTGAAAGGTAGCTAAGTCAAAGAGCAAAAAAAGAAATAAAATACTGCAGAAGTAATCTGCATGTTGGACATACACCAACAAATCCCAGTTAGTGATGATGCTACATTTGTAATTTTTCTTATCCCAAACAAGGGCTATGTCCCTTGGGTTTTTTCAGTGCTGTACTTTTAACTGTCAGAGAAGTGCAGCAGAACATTCTTCTCTAAGATTTGACTTCTACAGTTCAGAATCAAAGAATGGGAAAGAATGAACAGATGGTGTTGAGGTCACTGGCATAACACCCTAGGCTATAGAAACAAACTTCATCCACACCCTGAAGTCTGCTACTAGCAGGCACCAGTGCAAACCCATTTCCTAGCTGGCTGAAAAAATGGCTTATGATTCAATTATCTGTTTTCAAAATACAGTGTGAAATGGCACTGTGATGCATATGACCTGTGTCTTAAGGTCTCAAAACACGAGAATAAAATACACTCTGAGTTCCCATGGTTATTCAATTGCAAGGATTGCATTAAAAAGGAGACACAAAGTCTATGAAGTCTGCCAGGGTACACGAAGCTGCTGCCCATGGTTGGGAACAGGCTCAGCCCATGGAGACCTCCGGATCCTCTACAGAACTTTGCTGTTAGTCAGCGTGGTCAGTCAGACTCCCACAGCCAGAAACACACCTGTGTGCTCTCAAGAAGGGATGAGGAGACCCTTCTCACTTGGACTTACAGCTCTTCAGCTGTTTTCCAGAAGGAGAATCAAGTAGTTATTGTTAGTAGTTATCTGTTCCATTTGCAGCAGAAAAAGTTTTCCATTTACTCCTCAGGTAAACCTGTGCAAAGTCAGGTCAGTCAAGAGTAGGTGCAATATCTAGAAAGAAGTTCTAAGAACAAGGGTAAAAACCATCCTTAGCATCCTGCTCAACTGAGCTATTACAATGCTGCAGGAGGATTTAAATGAATCAACTTAATCACTCTTCTTAATATCATTGCAATTAATTGCTGGATTTCTAAGGCAGCATCACTTTGTTGCTCAGTATTTTTCTGACTCTTCACCTTCCTCATTCACTCATCTGGTATAAATTAAACACAGCTTGGGAAGCTGCCTGTTCTTAAGGATTCTTTGTTATGCAGTCTTCATAATTTCAAGTTTTGAAATGTAAAGTACATGCTAGAATCCAATTAGAATGACAAATGAATCATGAGAAAATCTAATGGCATAAAACAAATGTGAAAGCTTAAACATTTTCCAATTTACACTTATATTGTATATAGCTGACATAGCTCACCTTGCCAAATGGCACCATTAGCATTTAGACTTCTGAGGAACACCATATGCAGTGAAAGGATATTGATTACTTCACACTTCTGGAAGGAAAATGAAAGCTAAGAAAGGTGTGGCAGTTCTGGATGAACTCTGATTGCAATTGCCTTAACCCAGGCTGAGGGATTAAAGAGATCATCCCTGTAGGGCTGGAGCTGTTCCCTCGCTGGTGAGGTATGTGCAAACCAAAATTGTCCCAGATGCCTCTGTAAATCCATTATGGACAAGCCAAGAAATGGCACTGTTATCTCTCTTCACCTGTTCATCTCTGAACAGGCTTTCCAGACTCAGCAGGACAAGCTAGAGAATCTTTTGGGGTGCAGGTCTCAGATCAGAAAAGGGAGAGGTGTTGATTTGCTACATCAAGAAGTCAAAAGTCTTTTTATTTCAAGAAATATTTGAGAAGAGAACAAGGGAGATGGTATAGGAGAGAGTTAAGTGGAAAGCTGAGGACAAAGGAAGCAGAGAAAAATGGTAAAGATTGCACTAAAAAGAGAGATAAGCCTGTAAAAACATCAAACATTAGTGCATAACAGAATTTAGTATTCAATCATCTTGGCAGAAGTATGAAAGTGGAAGGAGAAGCAAAAAAACAGAATAAACACAGAAAGGAAGACTGAAACATTATTGGGACCAGGATGAGGAGGGAATGAATGCTAAAATATAGCTCAAGGAAAGCAACAAGGGACTGCACTGCTTAGGTCAGACAGGAGAACATGGATTTAGCATAGTCTGAGGGGTTTTTTTCTGCTGCTGAAATTAGAAGCAGCTCTTTCTATCAATTACACTACCAAGCTGTGGCAAAACATAAATACCTACAGATACAAGCAGATATAACAGGACACATGCAAGAAACAAAGGACAGTTATGGTAATTTTTAAACTTTCAGGACACCTGAAAGCACCTGTCAAAGCAAATTTGCTCAGGGATCAGTAGCAGTGATGAACAAACCTGGCCAAGCTTAGATACAAGTTCTTAACTTTGATGGAGAGCAGAAGAATGATGCTGTGCACTTTAATGTTTGTGCAGCTCCTGTTCACTTGCTTTCAAAAGGTTCTCTTGCTGGCAGAAACCTGCAAATATGCACGGATTTCACTTCTCTTCCAAAAGGGAAAGAACAAACAGGTATCAAGAAATCTCACAGGAGGAAATTATCCCCCCCCCCCCCCAAAAAAAAAAAAAAAAAAAAAAAGACAGAGGTGTTTATTAACCTGTTTCCTTGGCATAGCAATATTGCACAAATACCCAGCAGGACAGTGTGCAAGCTTCTAGGAACACATTAAACCCTGCTTCTCCTAACTTTGCAAGTAATTGCTTAAAGGCAATATCCCTAGCAGCCAACTGAGGCTGAACATCTGGGGGGTGGATGCTTGATTCCTAAGTGGAGCCTGAAGCCAGGGCTGCAGGACGTTGGACAAATGACAGGTGACATTTTCATGCTCTGCTTCTGTGGCACTCATTCCTGCCCTCGGAGGGGCTGCTTTGTTAGCAGATTGTTAAGGCTGTGTCTTAGAGGATCGTCTGAACATTTTTTTCTGAACGAGGACTTCCCCATCAACACCAGACCATTAGCACTCCAACTGGTCCTGTGCATCTTCTGGAGCAAACAAACAAACAAAGCAAGAGAAATCACAAGGACATTTTTTTAATACAGAGTTTAAAACTAAGCTGCCATATAGAAAACATGCAGCAAAATTGCATTCTGCTTTCCCTTTCTGTGAGTTACTCAAAGTGTAAACTACTTTTGGTAAAGAGCTCATGGCCACAAGTCCAGGATTGTCAGTCTCACACAGAAGTGCTTCACCTCCACTGTGATACAGAGCTGTCTTTGAAGAACTGCGTGCAGGCTCAGAGCTTGGCAAGGAATCTGATGTGTTGCTCAAGAGTTTGTGCCCACGTAACTCTGCATCGTTAGAAATGATAATATTTTGCTGTAGAAATAGGAAAGCTGGACAAAGAAAGCTCCTGCTCAAACCACGATTGCTAAATGAAAAATCAAAGCCAACAGCCCTTCAGTTCCTGATGGTAACTGCAGGAAAAACTTTGAAATAACTGAAGATTTTTTCCAACTTTTGCTACTGCATTCATCTCTGTGCCAAGCCCCTCTAAGGTTGATATGATCTTCTTGGCATAACAACAGTGCAAGTTACCTGACTCATCCCCTATACAAAAAACATATTTGAGTTCATATCCCATTGTTCTGCATTCACACAAGATCATTTCATCCTAGTCATGACAAACGAGGATGATGAAAAATATGATCAAACATGCAACACCAAGCAAATATGATTTTGTAAGTTGGTTATTTTTGTGGTTTTGCTGCATTTTCTTTCAATTTTTGTCATCAATTTTGTATAATCTGTGTGGAGATGAGCATGAAAACTCTTAATTTTTTTTTTTTAATTGCTGCTTTCCCTATCAGTTTCTACCATCTTTTTTCTCCCTCTGCTCTTATGTTTGGCTCTGCAACACAACTTTTGCAGAGAACTGAGAACAACCCACCAGCCAGTAAAATGGTGACTACCATACCCTGGAGAGCCTGCAGCCTTCCCTGGCAATTACATGAACAGCAATTTGAAGATTCTCAAAGCCACATGAAATATAGTGTACATCCCAGATATGACCTGGCTATTCGCTATTAAAAGCATTTCTTTGTACTTTGCACCACTGAAGTCTGTCATTTATACAGTAAGCACAAGTCAAAATCTTGTAAATGTCACTTACTAAGCTTCAGACCCAAGAATGCAGATAATCTGAGATGTTCAAAAGGATTTTGCCATTAACTTTTGTGAAAGATGAGGTTGGAACAACATATTTGTTCAAAGTTGGCATCATATGTCATTGCTGTAGCTCACTTTATGTGAATTCCTGGAAATACGACTCTACCAGTGTCTGCATGCAAGAGAATTTTTGTGTAAAGGTGCATGTTTAGGGTTGTTATAGTTCTTTTCACATCTCTTTGCAAAAGCCTCGTCCTGTTCTGCCCTCTGTGGCCTTCCAACTTGTACCCTTAGGTTCCAGTTGCAGAAATCGGGTGATTTATGAGAAACAATTTTTCTCCTGCTGGTTTGCATCCCCTGTGGTATGGAACAGCCAGGGCACTTGATGGCCACCCAAGGGGTTGGCATGAGCCAGGGTAAAGAAGGGAGGGCTGACACTCATTTGGGCTCAGATGAGCACTTGAATTGCTTTGCTGCAGGGGCAGAAAAACAGGATTTGGTATAAAAGTTCCCAAAAGTAGGACCTGGGATTTCAACAGGGTTGATTCCATGCAGAATCATAGGTTTTGCTAGGTTTTGTGTTTCTGACAGGGATAGCTGTATCATATGGATTAGGAAGCTTTCAATCTGTGCTTGTTTTCTAGTAAATATCTGATTAAACTACTGGGAAAGCCAGGGGGAAAGGATTAATAAAGCTACTTACTACTGTCAGCTTTCATAATAAGATAAAGGGAATTTCAAGGACCAATGAAGTAAAAGAAATGGAAGAAAGGTAACACACAAATAGCAAAAGTAGCTGACTACAAATTCACTCAAGTCTTGAAGGTATTTTAGAGGTGAATTTTGCACTGTTGGTTGGCAAATTTAAGTGTCTGATTGACTGAGTGATGTTTGCTTGAATCTGAACAGTCTCAAGGCATTTGTTTGAGTTACTCAGAAGGTAAAACCTTTCCAAGCCCATTAAACAGCACAGAGCAGATCAGCATTTCCCTCTCTCTAATTCAGAGCTTCTGCTCCGTGGTCAGGTACAAAAACCAGGTCTCAGCAGGAGCTAAAAGCTCTAAATAATCTTCTCATGTATGACTCTAATGATGGCAGTAGTACCTTTCAAAAGGAATTTGCACACTGTCTCTTCCTGTAGTGAATTTGACCCTGCTGCCTGTGGCCTTGTTTTCAATGCTGGAAGCATTTATCCAAAGGAGTGCTATACACACCAAGTGAGTTTTACATAGCTGCAGCAAAATTGTTAACGTTCTCTAAAGTTTTTCCCTCTACACTCCCAGCATGAAAATATGAATTAATTTACAGCTTCCAAATGAGCCTGATGGACTTTGCACTGCATTTTAGATTGAATTTTCCCAGCAGAAAGTTTGGCCTTCAGTGTTGAATTACTCCAATTGCAATCCAAATACAAGTTCCAGTGTGTTGCTCTGAGCTTACCTTTTTTTTTTTTTCCCAGCAGATTTCTTTCTACATTATCTTTATGTGAGTCATTATGAGATTAGTGGCATTTTCTGGGGTTTATGAGAAAATCCCTAGAAAGTTTAACTGCTCTAATATCTTCTGAATGAGATAAAGAACAGCCTGCCTATTACCTTTGTATTGCCTATTCCCTGGCATGACCTTATCTTGTGCTGCTACAAGAAAACATTTATTGGCATTATTTCCCAGTCTCCTCCTCTCTCAGGCCCAAACAGAAGATCTGTAACTTTCAAGCATCCAGTAAAGGTGTGCAGGTAGTAAGAAATCCTCTATACTGTGAGATAAGCTGCTTGGTGAAATTTTCCAATAAGCTAAGGTTTCACAGGTAGGTTTTTGATGTGACAGACAGAAAGGGTTTGGCTTTCTGATCTGATTGGAAGACAAAACAAGGCTTGATTCCAGGGAACAGTCCTATTTTATGTACTAGTCAGAAGCCTTTGCAGCCTGATCAACAAGTTTGGGCTGATGTAGACCTGATGACTCTCTAACGCAGTCGGCTTAAAACTTCTGAATTTCATTTCAGAAAACAGAGTGCATTTGGATGGGTGGGGAGATGTACCATTTCATTTCCCTCATGTAGATGAAGGGACTTTTCCCTGGAGTCCCTCTCCTGTGCAGAGCAGTGCTGAGCACTGTCCCAGCACAGCAGGGAAATTGCAGGGCCCAGCAGGATGGCAGCAGGGGAAGGGAGGAGAGTCTGGCAGAGCACTGGCCTAGCCACACAAAACACCTTCTGACAAGGTGTCCAAATCACAGCCATTTGTGAGAGTAGCACAGCCCAGGTGAATGGCAGGTGTGAGATCTATAGGAACTCCTTGTAGTCCTGCAGCAACAAACCCTCTGCAGAACACAGCTGTGAAGGGGGAAGAAACACCACAATGGAGGAAAGAAGAAAAGCTGAACAAAGAACAGACGTGTCCCTTGTAGGAACAGCAGGGAAGAGGAGAAGAGAGAGTATTCTTTCTTTCACATGGGTTTGTTCTTCATTCTAAATATGTTATATTTCCCTCCAGAAGTCATTTTCCATAGTTTCTTTAAATTTCAGCTAGGGGACTGCTCCTTCCACTGGTACTTTTTCAGGCAAATGAAATCAAGTTGCAGCCAAGATCAGCCCTAGGCTGTGTCTCCACCACCAACATTCTACTGTCAAAGTAACCACACTATTCTTCAGAGGAATTTTCTTTTTGTAGCAAACTTTCCTTTCCCTCCTATAAAGAATACCCCAACAGGTTAGGAGAACATCTTTTCCCTGCTTCACATGACCCTTGCACAAAGGAAAAAGAGCACGAGAACAGTGAATTTCATATGTGCCGGTTTTGTAGCCTCAATAAGCTAACAATCCCTAGTTATTTTCAGGATGGAACAACCTACTTTTCTCAACTCCTTGTTATGAATTTTGTTTGGAAGCCTTCCCAGAAGAATCTAGGCAGCAGAAGACTAAGTGTGCCATCTTCACAAGTTGCCTGTTTCACCTGTGGCAGTCTGACATGTGAGAAAGGACCCCAATACCACTGCAGAGAGTCCCCGGAATAAAAAGGATCCTCACACGGACAGAAAGGTCACACACATATTTCTGACTTCAGGGCTGGGGCCATATTTTGTAAAAAAAAATCTTTCCAAACGTGCTGCAACACAATTGGAAATGGCAGGTAAAGAAAGCTGAAAATGAAAAAGAAATTACCTCCAGTGAAGAACACATCCCTTTGTGTCTTGACACTCTTCCCATGGATGTGTTATGTGCTGCTCAGGACTATTCTGTCTGTACCACTTCCAGAATATTCTTGGTAATGACAGGGGCACTAACACCGGCAGGGTAAAACACCCTTCATGTGTCCTAGGCTAGGGAGAAAAAAAAAAAAAAAGGAAAACTGTGACTTGAAGTTTATAGCTCAAATATAAAAGCAGTTAAAACTTAAACAGCTCTTGAAAGGAGGAGAAGAAACTGCCCAGGTTCTTGTGGCCAACAGCCACAGCACCTATTGTACTCACCCAGAATGGCCAGAGCAGTGAAGTACACCTTCAGCTGCACACAATGGCCATTGCTTCTGAAAGAGAATTGTTTTGTTGCCTCTCTGGTAAGGCAGGTTTAACCACGCAAGTGATGACAGAACTATCCTGGAGAGCAGAGACACTGCTGGATCAGGCAGACAAGGAGCTCATTTGGATTGTAAACTTGCTTTTGTTCTTACTTTCCAGGACCTCTATTCACAAAGGAAATGTGGGCTCTCTTCTGTCCTCTACATAACCCAAAAAGTTCCTAGCACTTCAATACCACAGTTCATAGTTTGTGTGTGTCAGAAAACTTAGTGGAGATGGAAACATGAAAAGACCTTTCCCTGCAGTACCTTGTGAGGTTATTCAAATAAGATCAAAGGAACAGCAAGAAACATCTTGAAAATAGGTATGCAATTAAAAGAACCCCTAGGTTTCATTATGCAGCTTCCATCTGAGCAAGCATCACTTCTTTTTGATAGCTTCCCTCATATTTGAAAAAAAAAACCTGTACTATCCTGCAAAAAATGATATGAAATACAGTACATTTTGTCCAGTAAACATGCAGAACAAAAGCATCATTGCAATAGCACCGCTGTTTTCCAAGCCTGAAGCACAGCTGAAGGTTCTTTATCATTCTATCTGTAGTGCTTACACCTGTGAGAAGCATAACTTGATGAAAAAGGATGTGATAATATTACAGAAACCTTCTGATAGCAGAGTAGCTTCTGTGACATCTAATTTACTCCATGTGGCTCAATCATTATTCCTTATTTCTCTGCTGCAAGATTTCACAGACTATTCTGAGTTGGAAGGGACACACAAGGATCATCAAGTCCAGCTCTTAAGTGATTGGCCTGTACAGGGATCAAACTCATGATCTGGGTGTTATCAGCACCATGCTCTGACCAGCTGAGCTAATCTCAGAGTTTTATTGAACACTGTACCACAGTTTGCAATCAAAATAAACCAATTACAAAAAGCTGAGCTCGGCATGACAAAAAACAAATTCCAATTTTATGAAAAGATTCTGGGACCCGCTTTTATTTCAGCACAAAGTTCACAATTTCACTTTCACCTTCTGAAATTCAGTACTTATAGGCAGCATCTCTGTATTTCCTGCTGTATCATATTCTGCTCCCTCCATGCACAGATGACTGACCACACCTGGTGTTTAGAAAAGTCCCTGAGCAACATTTCTCTGTAAGAGAATGCTCAGATTCTCTCAGTGCCTCTGAACAGTGTAAGGAAAGGTCCCACTTCCCACCACCTCCTCGGGTAGTAGGTAAAATTGCACACAAAAAAGTTAAATCTGGGTGGAAAATACATTTTTCTTCTTGCACGGACATTAAAGTTTTAAAAGATTATCCAACTCTGAAACATGAGTATCACTAGAATAGTTTGTACTCAATATATAAAGATAAGGAAATTTGTTTCTGGGTCAGTCAAATCATTTTGGGCTCCTTATTGTTTGTGTGTTGCTCTCCCACATTTGACAAGCTTAATGGGCAGGGTGACACTGATACCTGGGCTCCTTCCCTAGAGCAGCATAAAATCAAGCCTGGATCAAATGAGGAGAAATTTATGACTATCTCTTTATGGACAGAAAGCTTTGAGGACATTTCTTTCTACTTCTTTTGAATTAATGAAATCCCTGATGTACTTGTTCTGGTAAAGGCAGTAAATAAGGGGGAATAAGAGATGTAAAGGACTATATTGGCCCTGCAACTTGAAATATATATCTAGGAATTAAGGCTGTTAGTTTGCCTTTACAACATCTGTGTTTTATAATATTTTAGTGCTCAATTCTTTATCATTATGACAGTTCATGCCAGCTGGTGATTGATTTGCTGCTGGAAGCATATGTACACAAGAAATACTCTTCCTAGTGAGAGGGCCATTACAACACATTTTCTGAATGATACCTGGTAAGAAACTCCTCCCAGACACTCAATGCCATTCCTACAGGGTTGAAAATATTCAGCAAGTTGCCATTTCTCTTTCTACCACCTACCTGAAGGAAAAAAAATTAAAAAAATTATGCATTCTACCCAAAACTACCACTGTGCAGGTTATCCATCCATTGTCACTTTAGGAGCAATCACAGAGAAAATTAATGCTGTCCTTTAATGAGTAACATTATGGCTTCTTGGAGCTCCAGAGTACCTCTTTGGAGGCATCTCAAGAACACAGAGACTGAATTTTCAGTTAAAAGAACAGGACTAATGAAAGTGAGAGTGGGCATGGCTACAAGGGAGAGAGGGGAGATGAAGCATACCCAAGCTGCTGGAGAATACCAGTGGAACGGGTGTCCAAAATTCACTGCTCAAAGCAGAGATCAGGATGTGAGACAGACATTCAGGCAAGTCACAGCAGCCCAGACTGCAGTCCTCAAGTCTTTTGTCCCTACAAACCTAAACTGCTTTGTTGCTAAGAGATCTGCAAGTCACTGCTGGCTTTAGTTACACTTCAGAACACTCACAGGTCTGACAGGTTTTGAGATTGAACACTGAACAGATTACACCATCCTCCACATTAAGTCAGCCTTGCACTGCCAGACAGTTCAAGGTTGTGCCAAAGGCCTTCCCACCTTCTAAGGACATCTAAATTCATTTGCAGGGAGATGAATCTTGTTGACAGTGAAGGCTGTGACTGGAAAACCTCTCAAAGTTTAACTTCCTATGCTGTGATCCTTCTAAGGACCACAAAGCCCAGGAGAGGAAATCACGTTGACAACTTTGTTCAGCAGAGACCCGAATCAGAAATAGTTCTGTGAATCAAGGACTGATGGCCTCAAGCCCTGATGAAGTGTTAAAGGTGAGTTTGTCATGCTAACACTTGCTGACATTGGCACAACAGAAAATTATTCATGTCAAATGCATAAGTGTAGTGTGTGTATATATATATATTTATCTCCAGATGCCTCTGTGCATCGATGGAAATCCCAATGGCAGCTGGAGACTTCCAAGACCTGTTTTCTGGGATTTTGCAGGCAGCAGGTATTTTTTTTTAAGCCCTGACACCATTTGCAACAGACCTCATGATTTGCCTTCAGGATAAGTTCCTGAACTGGTGTCTCGACACTACATTTCATGCAATGTCAGCTCTAAGCAGGCTTCCCAGGGGAAACGCAAGGAGCCACACAGCCTGGACCACAGGATCTTGGAGAGGTCCTGCAAGAGGCATAAGAACACCTGCTCTTTTAACCAGGGCCATAGTCAGCAGTAACTGAAGAGGCAAAAACTAGGAAAAAATAAAATAAGTACAAACCTGGAGGGCAAGATACAGAACTCAAACCGAAGCCACAAAGACAAGCTGGCAAAAAAAAAAGGAACAAATTTATTCTGGAGATCTATTCTGGTGTCACGCTGTATGAAGCACTGTAATTTTCTTCTCTTGGTGTCCCACAATACCAGGACTTAGGTGTTTTTTAATTTTAACTTAGCAGTATTTGTAGGCCCTGTGAACATGTTTTTCATTGATTGCTCTGGTACAGTCCCAGGGGCAAAGACCCTGTCATTCTTTCATTGAAATTCACTATATGTGTTTCCCTTCATGGTAGTTCACTTTCGCAGAAGGGAAACTGAGCTACTCTGACTTGTCCTCAGGACACACAGCAGTGGATGGAAATAACACCCAGGCTTTGTAAAAGTTCTTAATACAATTACTTTTTGCTTGAGGCAAAGCAAAAATCAATGAAATGTGGGCATCTGATGTAAAAACCTCACATTTCTTGGCCTGTATCCATCCTTGAATTTTCAGTTAAATGTGGAGGTGGAAAGAATTGGAAGAAGTCATGTGAAGCCCACACCTGAAAAAATAAATATCAAAATTTGGCACAGAAGTACCAAGCCTGTAAGAGAAACAAAATTTGTAAACCAGCCTGGTAGGGAGCCACATATTCCAATCAACTATAATCAAATACAGGGGTTCAACATTTACAATTAACTTCCAGCATTAACCAAATATTTTAAGTCTTGTTTCATATTTTCTCCAAGACTAAAAATGCTGTTTCCCTGGCTAGGGAAGAAACACTAGTTTTGCTATGAAAATAACAAAGTTTTCCTACTTTCCTGAAGATTAAAACATTTGCTTAAAAAAAAAAAAAAAAAAAGGCAGACACACAGTTTCCCCACGCATCAACTTTGCAAAACCTCAGTTTTGCAGTTATAGATCTTAGGGCTTGAAAAGTGGAAATGGGTCAACAGAGCTCAACAGAGATTGCTTGAGATTCTTGCTGTCAGATCTTCTGCTTCTGGAGGGAACAATAAACTCCAACAAACCTGTGGCAAATACAGATAGCCCTAAAATTTAAAACAGGAAGAATTTTTAGCCAAAATTTCTTAATCTGTTCCTTGCAAGAAAGAAAAAGACAAAAGAGCAAAGCTCTCTTTTTTGCAGCAGAACTGTGCAAGATGTCTGAGAGGGGGGAAATATAAGTGAGATCAAGACCCTCCAGACTCCAAGAAAGCCTCCCCACATCCCCAAAAAGTGCTATGTATGGTGCCACGAGGTGAACATGAACATTATGAGTGCTAAATCTATCAATCAAACTTATACCACTGTTTTCCAATGGCTTGAAGCTCCCTTCCCAGAAATACAGCATGCCATGTTTAACCTGGGAAGTGCCCAGACTGCAATAGCAATTCCCTTCTCATCACTGCAGAAGAAAAATGTGAGAAAAAGCAGTCTCGGGCTGCTGATGTTCTTGCCATCATCTGCTTGGTCAAAGCTCCAAGGGAAGAAAACCTTAAGTACCTGTTTCTTCTTGGTGCTGCTGGATACTTTCCTTCTTGGTTCCTCCACAGGGGGAATAACAAAAGCTGTGAACTCGAAGAGCAAGTAGGGAAGGTGGTTTCTTTACTCAGTTTTGTTTTTTTTATTCCCTTAATTAGGCAAACACATCTTTTCCTGCCTTTGGAGGGAAGGACCCAATGTCCTCCCCACTCTCTTTTCAAGGACCCAGCACCTCCTTTGGTTATTTTTGCTGGCATTATCAGTTCACGAGGAAAAGAACTTGTTATTAAATATACGAAGGCACTGTAATTTCCCCTGAACTTGGTGATCACAGGGCTTCAGCCTGAATATATACACATTTCTACTGCATCTTGCCTAACAAGATTTGATTGAATATTAATTGAGATTTCATACCAAACTGAACTGTACTAATTTGTTCATTATTTTTGTAAGACAGTTTCGGGATGGGTCTTTGACATCTGACCAAAATTACTTTTTAAATTATGGTCCTATATTTGTAGTACTCCTGTAACAGATAATTTGCAAATGTAATGTACAAGCCAGAATTGCATGTCTACAGTTATTGTTGAAAACTTAGAATGAAAAAGAAATTAGAATTCTAAGGTGCATCTTGGTAGCTCCATAATCACATTTGGGTGTGATAATAAAGGTTGATACATTCTTTGACACTCGATGCTATTCCCCAGTGACAGAAAGCAGAAAATTCATGACATTTTGCTAATTACCTTGAGCACTTCATTTCATAATATGAGTAAGTAAAACGTTAAGCCTGGTATTAATATTCTCTGAGAATTCAACACATGAAAATGACTAGAAGTGTTTCCAAGTATACCACAAAGGCAAAGGCCAGTTTGTTATTGCCCAGATACTGGGAGTGTATTACACAACTTTACTGATGCATTTCCTACCAATCCTATGGACCAGAAATTCCCAGAGCAGGCAGGAGCTGTCACTTCCAGCACCACTGTCACCCCCCTTCAAGAAATGGCTCTGGACTCAGGCAAATGGTAAGGGATCCTGTGACTGAGAGAACAGATTTTTTAGTAATAGATACAGTTTCATCTGAACTTTAATTTGCCTATTTTCAATGAGCTTGTTTCTTTTGCCACGCATACTAATTTGAAATTGTGGTTTAGACACATTTAAATAGCATTTGCTAATTAGTAAATTAGAACCTGGCAAAGCAGATGCAAATCACTGATTTATATACACAATGTGAACACTCTTGGCTCCATTTTTCCAGCAGTTATTTAACTCTGGAAAACTGAAAGAGCACAGGGTGTAAAACCTCCCTTCACAGCATAGCTGGGGCAGGGAGTTGCTCGGTTAGTCAGTTGTTTCAACAATTAAATGAGCCACTCTATTTACATCAACAAATCAAAGTCTTGTTTTGAGTTATATCTGTATTGAAGACTGAGAGAAGGAGTATTTCAAATTTCAATACTACTTTTTTACATTTCCAATTACTTCTGCAACATCCTTCCTGTATATATTTTTTTTGCAAGGATAGGGAACCACTGGCAGAGAAATATTTGTAAGAGCTGTGTGGCAATTTAAGACATCACGTTTGCTTGCTAAGGCTACCCGTTTTTTAGTCTCAGGCCAAAGTAAGCCAATCATTTCATTTTTTAATTGCTCACGTGTTACTCACACATGGATAAATTCCCTGAAGAGTATTCACTGAGCTTTTAGCTCTGAAATGCACAAGATACAGATCTCAGATTTAGCCTCGAGCCTTTTCCCTGAATGGTTGTCAAAATAAACTATAAAGGAGTTCCACGTGAAACTGACTGTGTTTCAGCGAAAGTCAAGACATTTCACACTACAGAGAAGATAACCTTGGAAAAATCCCCTTGTTTCAGGATAAGAGAGGTCAGTTTCCCTTCTGTTTAGGAACGGTGACTGCCTTTTTTAGGTAAGATTCCTGTTCATTTGTGTATATTATCGTAACAAATGGTCTTCACAGCTGGAGGGAGCGTCTTGTTTTTAAGATAATTTCTTAACAGCTTCAATTGTGGCCACCTACAGACCAGATTTCATGCAAAACCAAGAGTCCCTATTTGAAAGGTGAAACAAGGGAGCTGTTAAGAGAAATAACTAAGTGTAAGATGTGGGGATGAAAACGTGCCAAACTTTACACGGGGAAACAAAACAAACCAAAAGAACTAATAAAAGGGAAGTGAATTACTGGTATGCTGCTTTCAAACTAGCAGAAAATACATTTGCTAAAAGGCCTGCCTGTTGCTGGGACTCCCTGAAGCACGGGGAGCCTTCTTACAGGTCGCTATGATTGTAAAAAGGACTGGAGATGTTTCCCCATGAAAGGAGGCAGTGCAGAACTTGTTTTCCTCTTACCAAAGCAGAAGAAAGGACTGGGTTTTTTTTCTGAAAATTTGTGTAATATGAGGCAGCTGAGCTAAACACTCTGACAAACCCCGACTGAAATTTTAGGCATTGATTCTACACACTGCCCTTCTGCCTGAACCTTGGGAGTCCTGCCAAAGTCAGGGGTGGCTGAGCACACACCTCAGCTTTTCTAGGGCTGGGGCCTTACTGAAACACGGGCCAGCCCCTGCTGCATATGCCACTTCATCATTTGAGGTCAGTCCTTGGAAGGGAACATCCAAATCAACATGAAAATTTAGGTCAGATAATGTAATCTAAAACCTGGATTAAACTGCTAAACTTCAAAAACACAGATTATTTTTCAGCCAGATGTGTGAGGGCAGGCACTGACAACTGGGAGAATTTGAAAAGTGGGCTAAAAGCCAACAGAAAAAGGTGAGACTTCTCCCTTGCTAGCTGAGTGGATTTAGTTTTTGCCAAAACACCCTCACCCTACGTGTATCCTATCCACTGCTGCCTTCCAGCTTCCAGGAACACACACAACACAAGCTCTGGGAGTTTAGACACAAATGTGGTGCAGGAGGCAGCCCAAAACTCTTTTTCACCTTAAATTAGGTGAGCCTCAAAGCAAGCCCAGGAGGACATGACAAGGATCCTGTGCACAGAAGCTGTCACTGCCATCCAGTTTGAATGTGGTGATCAAGGACCTTCAAACAAGTGAGATGTCTTTCAGTGAAAGGAATAAAAAAGATGAAAGATATTTTTTTAAACAGGAAAAAAACCAAAGCTGTCACAAACAAAATTATTTCAGAGTGGAAGATGAGTTTGGAGACATTTTCCTGGTTTGATCTGGTATTCATCTAAACAAACTAATGGCACTACCTATATTCTATATTGTTAGGAAAAAAACCTCTTTAAGTTCTTCTACGACACGTGGATTTAAGACCTGCATATTTACATTAAAAGACCTGCAAGTAACTTTGCATTTTAGGTGGCCAATTGAATCCTCACTCTTTGAATCTGTAAGCAGGAAAAAGCTGGCATTGACTTTCCTGTCTTGTTTATTTAAAAAACAGGAGTTGAAAGGCACAGAGGAGTAGCCCACATGAAACACATGAATAGTTTAATGACAAACAAACAAACACATGAGGCAGCAGAGTGCTGCATGGCAGTATAAAAACCAGATAATCCTCCACAGCACCTTTGACCAAAGGGATAAAGCAGCATGATGAAGGAAAGAAGCAGGAGAGAGGAGGAAAAAATGGTCATAAAATATTATTAATTTGAAACCCTACAGTGGCCAGGTGAAGAGCAGAAGAAAGGAAAATAATTACATTCATCATCAAGAGCAGGTTCCCAAGGAGCTGATTCATGGTAAATCGTTCACGCAATTGTTTTCTGAATTAAGGCCTGGAAATCAAAGTCCAGACTTGCAAATACATTTGGGTGTCACAGTATTGAGCACAATCTTTTGCCAAGCAAGTATTCCAGGGGAGCCCCAGTCAGCTGCCTGGGATGTGTGTGCTCCCTATGAGGAGAACTAAAGCTACACCAGCTCAGGAAAACCCGAAGGAGCCTCGAGAAAACCGTGACTGTCTGACTGTCAGGAATAGGGGATCTGCTCCGACCTGAGCAGTGTAAGCCCAAGTCTGAGGTGAGGCTCTTTCCTGTCAGGACAGGTGTCCAGTGTAATTGTCCCCAAACAGTGGCCTCCAGGCTCTTCCCCTGCCTGCCACAATGCCAGAATTGAACCACAGAAGCCAGATAACACACTGGGAGCCAAGACAGTCAGCCAAGCAGAGAGGCATCTCTCTGAGCCAGCAGGGATTTCTTGAGGACAAACCTAAAATCTCACCTGTCCCCAAAACAAAAGCTAGAGGAATATACCTGCTTTGAGGAGCCTTTCCCCTCCAGAAAACCACTTCCCTTAACCACCTTCTTCAAAACCAAGTAAAATCTTTTCCTTCCTGCCTTTCAAAAAGCACCACCACCCTCCTTTTTATTATCTGAAGGTTTAAAATACTCACAAAAAATGTGGTGTCATTTACTGTCATCAGCTCACCCAGCATCTGCAGGGTTTTTTAATGAGGAGGGAGAGAAAAAGTAATGTATTTTGAAAATATGCAAGGATCTACTTCACCAGATTTCAAAATTACAGTCTTAAAACGAACTTCATACTCTACTTGGAGACTTTTCCAGGGGAAAAAAAAAATTCAACGTGTTTTAAGACCCTGCTTTGTAAACCTTGCATAAAGCCAGCTGCAGTCTATCATATCAAGTTTTCCTCTGGATTGATTCTCCCAGAAAGGTTTCATCAGCTTACAAGCAGCATCGTTGTTGTTTCATTTCCCCTTAGGATTCTGCTGTGTGTCATAGTAAGAAATGGAGACTAAACAAGAAAATGTGGGGTAAAGTTTAAGTACCCCTGTTGTGAAAGCTGTTAAATGAGAAACAGGCATTGCAGACTACAAGTGTCAATTAGGAACTGGTTCCACTGGGAAATGACATTTTCACTTTGTTTCTGCCTTCTGGTTTGCTGTTGAAAAATCTGAGTTTAGGCAAGTTATCCTTTGGTTACACATATTCCTGACATCTTTCTTTTGCAGGCCTGTCAGAACAGACATTTCACATGAAACTTATTTGCCACTATCATTTTAAGTTAATAAAAAAATTCAAATACTATAGTAAAAATATCTAATTTCTTCCCCGCTCACTGCAAATCTGGGGTACTCAGTCGTCAGAATGAAGTAATGATTTTGGAAATCTCTGGCTTTTGGCACCCAAATGTAAGTATTTCAGTGAGATCTGATCTGTGATTGACAGACAGGTGCAATCCAGCCCCGAAAATATCTCTTACAGATTGTAAATTGTATTGCCTTTGTGGGGGAAAAAAAAAAAAAAAGGGAAAAGTGTTGGAATGACTGCAAGCAAAACATCCAGTGAATGCTTTATGAGCCCTGGCAAATTCCAAAAACTGAACATTATTCCACAGTGTTCCCAAAGTGCTTTTTAGAAGCTGAACTCATTCTTAGGAGCACAGCTTCTCCCATGTGGGGATGCAATTGCCAGGGACAGTGCCACGGTCCTGCCTTCGAGCCATGACAAGAGCAGTGGAGAGTCACCATCCCTGGCAAAGCCCTGCTGCAGGAACATCCCAGCTTTTGGGATGAGAGATGGTCTATTCCAAACCCCACAGCAGGGGTTAAAAGGTTTGGGCCCAGCACAAAAGGCTTTGCAACAATAACAAATCAATCCATACAGAGCCCTAGCTTATGAAAAATGGCTGATTGACTCCTGAGTGGCTGAAAGAGCGCAGCTGAAATTGAAATTCGGTCTTGTAATTCTGCCTCCATATGCTATTGTAATTCCATCAGTCTCCTTTCACCACTCGCCCCTGGACTCCTTCTGGCTGAGATTTCATGTATCACTCACCCCACACTTACATCTGAAATCAGGGAAGAGACTCGATCTCGCAACCTGTGGCGTCACGCCACTGTGCCTCCCGAGGACCAAAAATACTTCCCCTGCACCAGCACCAGGATAATTGGAATGCACTGCCATCAACACAAGAGTCGATGTTTCTGCTGCATCTGCATTCCACATGGACTGTGAATTTGACAAGCTCCCATAATAATGGAAAACATTTCCGACAACTTTCAGAGCTAATATATTCTGATCCCTACAGAGCACATTTTCTAAAAGAGAAGTGTATCAATTTATAGCTAAGGGTTGGTTAAGAAAGGCAGAGCTTTCCACAGAGAGGAATATAACAGTGAAGACACAAAGGGAGAGAAAAGTTATTTTCAAAACTTTCAAGCATGCATTGTGCCTAAAGCAAAGTTTGCATTTCCTCTTCTCAAAAGCCATTAAATTCCAGGGAAATTTGCGAACACATGCTTGAATTAGAATCGAAGACTTTGACAGAGGGCCTGTTCAGTCACTGGCAAACTAAAAGCTGAGAGTTTCCCTGGATTATCTGTCCTCCAGACCTAATAACACACAGAGAGGACAGGAACCCCTGACTGAAGTCCCACATAGAATAATAGCTGCTGGAAAGTAGCAAAACTCATGTGGATTCAGAAGAGGTGAGTGGGCATGGACAGATCCAGAGAAAAGCCATAGAAACTTACTAGGCCTGGAAAAAGCAGGTTCAGGACTGTGCAGGAATGATGGACAGTGCCCTCCAGCAAGGCAGGCTAACATAGGAGTTCCCCTTCTTGCTCATTTTTTAAGGGATTTTGGTGCATCACTGTGGTAGAAATTCAAACACCGTTCTGTAATGGGATTTTTCCTCCTAAGTGCTGCTATTGTGCAGAACACAATCAAAATAAAGCTGGCAAGAGAATGGAAACACTCTGGGGCACAAGATGGCAAGCAGCCTCTCTCCTCTGCTGTCAGCATCCTGTGCAGATTGACTTGGTTAAATCCTTCAAATGACTCTAATTTCTGTGCCACCAACCAAAGCTTCTGCTCCTGTGGGCAGACAAACCCATGACCTTGCAATGTGGACAGACCTCAAGAGCCATGAGAAAAATTTCCATATCCAAAGTATGAACCTGAAATTTGCCTCTCATGTTAATCCAAAATAACCCAAATGCTTTGCTCTCCACATGTAGCACTCTGTCCATGTTTTTGGGGAACAGGAGCTATTGACATTTTTGGATCTGGCTTGACCTAAGACCATTCAAACTAATTCTCAGTCTGACAAGAAGAGCAATTTCTGCTTTTTGTCATATTTCATTAAATCTGAAGATATGTCAAAGGTGTCTGCAATAAGAAGTGGTCTTGATATTATGATATTCAACACCAAATTAATATTTTCCAATAACATTGTTTATGGAGCTAAATGGTCAATACATATGTTCACACACTGGAACCAGATGTCCACATTGTAAGGTTCAATCAGGGGAGGATAAATATGATGCACAGCTATTCTGCATGTTTCTCTCTCACATTTTGGGCTGCCCATTGCAACACGGTCTACAAGGGTCTATTCAGCTAGAAAAAAAGAGATGCCATCCAGAAAGTGGTACAAAAACATAATATTGATGTTTGGATTTTAAGCTGTGAATACACAAGTCCAAAGAAAAGACCTTCCCAGGGTCATCTTTCTGGGAGAACATTTCTTTCCTTTCAAATGACCATTCACCAGCCATGAGGAATCCTTGGGAAAAAAAGTATTTAAGCCTACAGTCTTCTTGAACACAGATTTATGGACTTAAACATCATTATGCTACAAAGGTTTCCACAGCAGTCACTTTGATGCTACGCTTGTCACCTAAATGAGCAGATGGAAATTAAAAAAAAAAAAAAAGAGTACCACTAGTAGTGGTACTAGTGTACTTGCGTCCTATCAGTGTGCTTGGACAAGACACTAAACTTTAGGAACAATTCAAAGGTTCTCACCATACACTGCATGCAATCTAAAAATTTTGACCTTGAATCAGCACAAGCAGTTCAGATATATTACTTAAAAATTAATCAAGTTGGCAGTCTTTAGAAATTTCAGCCCTAGTATGAGCTATTGATTCTGGTTTTGCATAACAATTGTCAAGAGTCTATAAATTTCTACTTAAAAGAAGAAAACAGGTGAGGCAGAAAGCTTTTGCTTAATTTCACTCACCTTCTTTCTGAATATAACCAGCCATGTTTTCTAGTATATTACATGGCCTCCCTTTTCTTGCTGTTGAGGCTGTCATTTTCTATTCACACAGGCAGACAACAAAGCAGCATATTTTTTAAGACAAAACCCTTGCAATTACACCAAAGAATTCCCTGCAGAAATTTGTGAAAGCAGCATCACAATGCTTGTACTGGAGTGCTGCTCTTGGTGGCCCAGCCCTCTCCCCTCCTTGCAGGCCTCTGCTCACAAGCCAGAGGGGTTTTTGCCTTCCTGGTCTGTTCAAAAGGACAGCTCTTAAAACCTGTGCCCTTTGCACAACAGGAAAACAGCATATAAACACAGTCACTAAGAAGATTAGGGTTTGCAGCGTTTGCCTGCACCTTTGCAAGGCACAGACACGAAGGCAAGTTGTACTTCTCTGTTCTGACTATTCCTCAGCTGCAAATAGTGCACAGAGCCAAAACATTCTCTTCCCTTTAAAAAGCCTCTCAGGGCTCGGAAAGCATGATGAAACTGACACAAATGTGAATTCAACACACTGCCTCTGCCTTCAGGGGTGCCAGACTCATTAGCAAGTTTTTAAGTCACCTTATTGTGGCTGTTCTGTGGGATACAAGCAGCTTCATATTGCTGGAAACGTTCACCAAGCAGCCTGATGCTAACTCCGCTCTTCCTATCGATCCTGCTCACTTGACAACATTGATTTTTGTTTTTCCTCTCCACGTTTCTGTTGTGATGAAAAAGCCATGGCATTTGCATTGGCTCCTTTTCTGTGCCCCAGGATCACCTGTGGAGGAACAGGCACCATGATGAGTTACTGAGGGGAATAAAGAGGGTCCAGAGAGAGTGACTGGTGTCGCTGGCCTGTGCCTCACACAGAAAGGGCATCTCAAATACGTGGAAGGAAAACACTCCTGTGGGTATACACGCACATAAAACACTTACTGGTAAAGAAGAGACAGCATTATTCCTTTCCATTTGAAAAAAAATGTCTTGCTTTATGCAAGAGATTGTGCATTGAGCCAATGAGCATATTCAGGCACGGCCACAGCAGGTCCCAGCTGGCCTCTGGTGGCCCGTGCCTAATGGATTGCACTCAAGCTGTTCTAGTCTCTGCCAAGGCCAGAACAAAGTCAGGCTCAAATCAGGGAGCCGTAACTCCCCCTTCAGTCTTTTATTTGTATCCAGTGAATACTGAGGGCATCTGAGAACCTTGTCAGAAAACCTTGAGAAAGTTTCCTCCAATTTTGAAAGTAGTCAAATAGGATTGCTGTTTTCAAAAGGCTTATGAAAAGGGTTCAGCCTATTCTGGTGTGCCTCTTCTTACCATTTTCAAGCCTTCTCCATTCACTGTCAGTGCTGGCATGTGTGAAAGCATCATTGCCTCTCTATCCAGCTTTTGGAAAGGGAAGAATATTATCCCATTGTATTTTAGAGAGACTAGGTGTATAAGGATGAATGAACCATGAAAAATCCCAAATATTAAAGTACAGACTGGGCTCCAGGAAATGCAGTCACTGGGTCTTGTGCTCTCCCACCCCCTTCTATGAATCAATTTGCTACCTTCCAAAGCTTGCAAGTCCAGTATTGCAGTCATTGAACCCTTCGAACACCCTGAACAGCTACAAAGTCTTACCAGCTGTTTTAAAAGCTGCAGCAAAAATTCAACAGTCTTGATTTGTTCCAGGAAAGCCTCAACTTTAACAAAATTCCCACTGACCACAAAGAGAACAGCAATATCCTGCCCTTCTTTTCTTGGAGCACAGTCCTAGTACACCTCTAGGACCTGTGGAACCACACTTTAAACTACCTCAGAAGAAACCCATGAAGAGGCTATTACACAAGTGCTAAACGTGATGAAAATTCCTTTCCATTTTAAAGAGCTTCTTTAATTCTGTCTCTCAGGTGGCTAATACAAAGCTTGAACACATGATTAACAGAGTACAAAGAAAAAAATCTTCTAAGCTGTTGCATTAAAATTGCAGTGTCTGTATCCTACTGATTCATAAACACACAGTGCATTCCGGAAATGGGGATGATTTGACCTGGGGTCCTTTCTGTCCTTATGCCTCTGGCCTGTCAATCTCCCATCTTTACCTATCTCAAGATGTAATTTGATGCTGCATTTTCAGGTTGCACACACTAATATACTCCAAGAGAAGACCTGCAAATGCCTTTCTGTACAGCCTATGTTTCCTGATTCCAGAAATGCAGTCCCAGAAATACATTACCATTCCACTGCCAAGTGAAATGGTGTCTCGAGGTCCTCCCACCTCTCATGCCACTGAACCCTCAGCTTTGGGAAAGGGTATCTGTAGTAATATCAAAGAACTACAGAACTCACAGCAATATTGGCAGATGCTGGGAGAGAAACTGAATAGGGAGAAGCCTCTGAGTGAGCACATGAGAGGCAGGCATGCACTCTGAACTCCATCATCGTTTCTCAAATTTCCTACCCTTCCAGTTGTAAAGTAGGTAATCCCATTTTTTTCCCCAGCAAAAGGTCCATGCTAAAAATATTCCACACAGCATTTTCAAAACAGCTTTTGCAAACAGAATAAAACCTGATGTATCAAGTGGTATCAAGTTACTTTTCCATATTACGTAAAAACATACAATAGATAAAAAATACACAGTAGCCAATCTCAAATTTATTCTAATTTACTTCAGCAGATCTTTACGTTTCCTGCTCCTGTGACAGTCTGAGCAGAGTGTGAAACACAGAGGTTACTTGAAATGAACACTGTTAATTTAGAGTGGCATTAATAGGCCATTAAAGCAGAAAGGTGAGTGTGCTGCAGCTCAGACACACCAGGTGATGGAGTCAAGCGCCAGCTGGGAGATTTGGCTGAAGCAGAGGCTGCTGGGGAGAGACATTTTGTTCTGGAGTGACAACATCCTGCTTCTCTCAGGTGAGCTCCTGAGTCTCTGCATTGTTGCTAGCATCTTCTCCTCAATGAGATTAACCCCAAATGCCAGAGCCCCGAGGAGGGCTGGGTGGACACAGAGATGCCAATTCCTGCCTAAAGGAGCTGGCTGGGAGAGGCTGGGTGCCCCAGAGGACCAACACTCCTCCTTTTCCAATCGAATTTCAATGCTGCTGCCTATTGCAATGGTTCTCCATTTTCCTCCCCCTCCTACTTTAACCTGATTATCCCATTTGGGCAAATGAGACCAGATTTCAGTGGTTCTTCAAAGACAAAATGCCAAGAATATTTGAGAAGATCTTGCTCCCACTGAAATAGGCTTTAGGAAATAAAAAAAAAATGTGCAGAAGTAAAGCAAAAATATTTCAATGACTGTTATCAGAATATTTGCTTTCAGTAAGGCCAGGGGCTTGTGTTCACTATTTACTTAACTAATGGTAAATAAAACAGGAGAAATATTCCAATCTACAAAGGAGCTGGATGCCCAAGAAGTTTGAAACAACCCCTAGCACCTTTCTGCATTTCCGAAAATGTTCTGATTATCAAATAACAATTGTCAATTATTGTTGTTAGTAATCTTTTGCTCTTGCTGATCCTCTGGTAGGAATGAGGGTGAATGCTGCTATCTAAGGAGAAGATCATTATTGTTGTTTCTTTTTTTTTTTTTACAGACACCTGCACATTTGAGCAGGTAGCACACCTTTAAATATTTGAAAGCTATCATCTTGATATGCTTTGAAGACTAGACAGCAAAACCCCACCTCCTATGCTGAGCTTAGTTTCTATTTTTAACAAATGGTGTCCTTTTCTTCTACCTCCCCATTGCTTCCTTTCAATATCTAAAGGGAAAAGCAAATTCCCCGTAAGCAACTAAATGCTAGATATAGTAAAAGAATCTTTATATTGTTATGGCTCTAAAATGAAGGGAGATATAGATTGTAGTTTTCAGCACAGCAAAAATAAAAATTATTTAGACAGAGAAATTCATATAAGTAGAGGTGTTTGGAGATTACTTTCTTCTTTTAAATTTTGTGAAGCCAAATATATTGTGATACACAGACAAATTCCAACCTCTAAAGAAAACAGAGACAGAAAGAATATATATTTCTGAAGTATCTCTGAAAATTTATAAATTATGATATATTATGAACTTTGCTTTTAAAAAAAGAAGAAAACATACTACAGAAGACATGGCACTTTATATGTGTGCGTTTTGGATAAGCAAGCCCAGGGCTTTTGTCGTACATTGATTGATTTTAAGTCCAGATTTTATACAATGCAAGCACTTAGGATATTTCTCATTTTTAAAAATTCATTATAGGAAGCTGAGAGATAGATTTAGAAGAGAACACAACACATATTTGTAAAATAATTGCAGCTTATTGACCAAAGCCATTAAAGACACTGCCGACAACAGCATTACTTGACAGTCCTCATCGAGTTATTGATTCACTTTTCTCTCCCAAAAGCACAGTTGCTCAGGCTTTGTTCAGTTTACTGAGCACAAGGCAGAAGGCACCTTTTCATTGCCACTCTTTCAGATGTTATTATAGACCGCTCCCCTGAGCTGATTTTGGCAGGAAAGTGTTGGTGTGCAGTGCCTGGTGCAGCAGAGACAACGCCCCTGACTCAGAGGTGTGTTTGCTGTCAGCACAAGGGCTGCACCTCTGGCCCCAGCAAAATGTGGAGTCTCCTCCAGAGTCCTGCTTTGCCCTCGCACTGCCACCTCAAAAAAATTACAGGAAAGGCTTGCAACAACCTTTGTATGCAATGGTGACATCTTGACGCTCCTTGCAAATGAGAAAATCCCGAAGTCTGAGCTGCCTGGTGGAACAGAACACATCCACAGGTCTCTTCCCACAAAGGAATGGATCTTAATGCCATGAAAAATCTGAAAGGTACCTGAAATCAGCTGGGGAGAGTGTGCTCTGATGAAGCAGTGCCCACAAAGTGGGGCAGCAGGGCCAGGCATGCAGAGCCAAACATAGATGGGCGCCCAGCTCCAACTCTGGCTACAACTACAGTGGAATCAAACCCCAGAGCTGTAAGAAGTTCCAGGAATCAGGGGCCTGTGATGGCAGGCAAGGAGCCCTTGGGTTTCCCCTCTCTGCTGACATGAGCTCCAGCCAGGACTGCACACGCTCCTGGGTGCTGGCCATGTTCTGCTGTGGGGACCACTGCAGCTCCTCTGCCCCACACCCGCTCTCTCCAGGCAGCAGCAGCTCCTGCTCAGCCCCTTCACAATGCTCGTGGCTTTGGAGTGACACCACAGCCACCTGAGATCCAGAGAAACCTCCTGGGAATAGATTCTGTGGAAACAAAGCTCCTGCAGCTCGCTAAAGCTGCTTCAGAACTCGTCCACCGCTGTAGTCCAGTGGCTCCTCTGCAGATGGCCACAGCTGTTGCAGACCTTGGAGGAGAATTCTGTGTGTTGCTTCTTGTTCATCCTGAGCCTGTTTGACAGAGGAATTCCCAGAGAAGAGCCACGCTTCCTAACTCCATGCCATAACCCAGAATGCATTATCCACAAATAAAAGTATCATTACAGGCACTTATTCTTCAAATTCTTTTTCTAGTTGCAGATTAAACGGCAAAAGCGTGAATGGGTTTATTTCAGAATAAATATCAAGAATGCAGTCAGACCCTGATCTAATTTTCTGGACTTATCCACAGCATGTCTGTGCTTCTGGAAGGGAAGAACCACTTGATCCTATCTCAGCATATAAGCTGGAAAAGAACAGTTTAGGGATCTCTGTCCTTGCTGTAGGCTGTGAATGATGACACGTGCACAGGGAAAGCAGCAAAGCAACCAGCACAGGCCCCAGACCTACTTACAATTGGTTTTTGACAGCTTGGTGTCAGCCTGAATTTCCTTCAATTCCTTTTAAAAAGTTGCAGAAAATGACAACACATTAATCACTGTGCAGAGGAATGAAAAGCACTTGTTCTGAGTGGGGAAGTGTATTCATAAAGTAAAACATCTGCCATTCCACATTTTACTGACTGGGCTGGCATTTTCCAGTGACACCACATTCTCATCAGAATTCCCACTGCAGTGCTGTGGCCTGATCCAATCCCATCCCCACACCAGTTGCCTGAGATGATCAGCATCAGACTCCTCTATTGCTAGACAATCTTTTGATCTGGCACAACTTCAATGGATGTGACCAGATTTTAAAAAAAAAAAAAAAAAAAGTGCCCAGTCCTGTTCTGGTTAAAGAACTCCCAGTCACCAGCAGAAAATCAGTGCTGTGGAAATATGGCATCCCAGGAGAACTGACCCAGAATGCTGCAGCTGTCAGAAGTGAAAGACAGATAGTACAGGCCATGGCAGAACTGTCTGTTCCCTGGATTGGAGAGAAAAGTGTCCACTGAGAAACAGGCTAAAAAAGCATCTGAACCAGGTGGCTTCATTCTCTCAAGGTCCAGAAGTACCAAAGAGAAACAACCTTGCAATGACTCTAATTCATTACAGCACTAGGGAACCTGCCAAACAACTCAACCATAAAACAAAAATATAGGCTTCTCTACACACAGTGCCAGGGCAGAGGGATGAGAACAATCGGTTTCTTGTATGGAAAACAAGAGAAGACGAGAACAGGCTTCCAAGCCCAAAACTAAAAAATGAAAGGAATAAGGTAATGGTACTAGTTACTTAAAAAGGTACTTAGGTCCCCATTTTACAAGCTCATGGCCACTGCTTACATCCTGCCAGGAACAACTGGAAGCAACCAGTTTGTCTGATATCGGCACTAGGCAGTGGGGCAGGCATTGGAAGAAGCCCACTTCCCTCACTGGTTTATTTAGAGGGAGGAAAAAACACAAACTGAAGGACAGCATCAGACTTGTGATGTAAAAAGGGGGTGAGAGGAGCAAAAGCTTCCATGGCATGTGTGCAGAATAAACAAGGGTCTTTCAGCTCAGATAAAATGAGGAGCTGGGACAGCCAAGACTTAAAAACTTATCAGTCACCAGCTGAGCAATGAGTGCTTTGACTTGTGATAGGAACTTATTCCTGTTCTTCCTTTGCATTAAATTACGACGTTTTTAGCCTTGGTGTATATCTCCAGGGAACAGTGCCTGAGAACTGACTGCATGGCAACAAACAGAACTGAGGGAATGCCACAAAACTAACAGAAACACTCACTTGAATCCCTTGGTGAATTCACATCAGCACTATTTAAACCCACTGCATGTTCTCTCCAGCTAAACACACCCGAGAATGTGACTGTTGGCAGGAATCAGGCAAATGAACAGTGAATAATAAGCTCAAGTAGAGATTATTCACAGGAACTGAATCTTGAGTTTGCATTCAGGTCAGAAATGCTGGTGACAGCAGGCTCTGCTCAGCCAAGCAGAGACAGGCACAGACTGTGGCTTCTCTGTCTGTTTTTTGACTTTCAAAACATTCCCTCGCATGGGTACAGACCCCACCTTAGTCTGTTCCCTGAAATTAAAAGATGCAACACTCTGAGCTGATTCAAGGAAATTATGAGAAGAGACATCTGTCAGAAAGATGACTTGTTTTCAAATGGTTTCTACAGCCGCTCCAGAGCCATCTGCAGCAGCATTTGTGGCCATTAGGAGTGGGTGACAGTGCTTAGGATGGAGCTGCTAGGAGGTCCATAATACAGATAAGCAAAAAGCATTTTGTATCCAGCCTCTTTTTTTGCTGCTGTTCTAAAAGGAAGCCTGATTCTTTGTACATGGCCTATCTTAATTTTTGTAATGGAAAACTTCATCAGTTGGGTCTGATTTATGTGATTTAAAAACCCTGACAGAAAAGAAACTGAGAGATTTCATAATTTTCAGCACCTCCTCAATGCTACAAGATTTAGAGAATAAAAAAAAGTGCTTTGCAAAGCTCTCTCAGTCTCCCTTTGGCTTAAGGCTCTGCACTTTCCACTGTGGTAACTGTCTTTGCTACTGTTTTCAGGAACTAGAGAGAATTCCCTCACTTGACTGTACTGTCAGGGGAGATTAATGCAAGGTGGGAGCTGGAAGAGAGAGAATTTAGCTTGCCTGCCTTTGTTCAAGGCCATTCAACCACTCCCTTCCAAGAGCCCTCTGGCACCTAAGCTTTTCCACCACAGGAATTATTCCCCGACTGTATTTACCCAGAGGTGATACCAAGCCTTTTCTAGAAGCAGCCAAAATTTCAAGTTGCTTAGAGAGCTCTCAGCAAGACCTGACTGCTCCTACTCTCCCTGCCTCACACTGGCTACAGCACAAGGAGAGCAGAGCAGCTCAGGTGCCCCTCTCTTTCTGCTTTGCCTGGGAGCTGCAAGGGTTTAGTTCACTAGGGAAAAGTTTCACTCCTTGAAGGAAGCAGCTGTGGTCTTTTCTCTCCACAGAACCTGAGTTAATTCTCAGCTTGCCAAGAGTACTGAGTTTCCTTGTTGGCTCACACTTTCCAGTGAATCATTGGGACTTTCAGGTGATCAGCATATGTTTAGATTGGTCTCTGCTGCATCCTACCACAACAAAAGGTTCAGGGGCTGCATTTATGGGGGAAAAAAAAAAACAACCCAAACTTTTGTCATTATTTTTGAAACAAATTCTCTTTTTTCTTTTTTAAAGCCACATTTGGAACAAAAATAAATAGCTGTTTCACAGTATTATTTTACTACAAAACCAGCTGCAGCCCAGAAAAGGACCTTCTGACCTCATTTGGAGGGCTGTTACACCTATATCTTAAGTACAGGAGTTACAGTTACTCTTTACAGCAAATTATTTAATCACAAGGCAATGTATTGGACCCTAGGTTTACTGATCTGTGTGCATGACACTTCCACAGCTGATAACCAAGTAAATCTGTGTGTCCAAACACACACCAACACACCTGTGCTATTGTGGAGCTGCCCATAAGAGCCTTTTTCAGGAGAACTATTTACCACATTCTGTACTTTTGTTTTCCCACTGAGTGCTGGTATCTCAAATGCAATGTCTCAGAGTTGCAACTCAAAACAGGGGAAGGGTTTTGTCTTGCAAAAACACGACAAAAACCAACACAAGAGAATAGAGTTTCCCTTCCTGCAAATATCTCATCCATCATTCTGACAAGCATGCTGACAAGAAAGGAGTAAGATGTCACAGACATCCTCTAGCAGATTATGTCTAATTGACCATTTTGCACCCTTATGAGGCAGCGCTGTATCTGAGGGGGTTCCTTTACTCACTGAAAATAATCAGAGTCAAGACCATTCCCATGATGATGTTTTTCTCCTCTTCCTTTACTCACTGTACTTCCCTGCTGTGCACACACACACACTTATCTGGTCACATCCTCACAGCATATAAGCAACCACAACCCCACTGCAAAAGGAGAAAGAATGGGTTGGCTTGGAAGGGGCCTTAAATATTATCCAGTTCCAACCCTCTGCCATGGGCAGGGACACCTTCCACTATCCCAGCTTACTCAGAGCCCCATCCAGCCTGGCCTTGAACACTCCCAGGGATGGGGCATCCACAGCTTCTCTGAGCAATGTGTTCCAGAGCCTCACCACCCTCACACACAGTAAAGAATTCCTCCCTGATATCCAGTCTAAACCTACTCCCTGGGAATAAAGGTATTCACAGACACAGTATATGTGTGCTGAGATGTTTGAGCAAATCACCTTCTTTAATATATAGGATTAATTCATCAGTGCATTAATAAATGGTGTAGACATTTCAAACTCCTTTAGGATTTATAAAGCATTTGGAACTGTCAGCAACAAATTAAACCCAAGAAGTAGAGAGCAGGATGGGAATGAACAAAATGGACACCTGCCAAGGGTCAGAGTTTGCCCATCTAACTTAGGAAGTGTATTTTCCCAATGATCAAAGTTCTTCAGGTGTGATAGATGCTGCCTCTCTGAGGATCCACAACAACCTGAGAAGGTCATATGTACACCAAAGCTCACAAATTCACTAATGCACTGTTTTTTACACCCCAGCATGGCTGTCCTCCAATCTTCTTCTCCTACCTCTTAGTACAGTGACTGGCAAATTTATCTAAAACGTGGCAGATTTAGATTCAATGTTCTCCTTTTGCAGGGACTATAAACAAGTTCCCAATTAAATTCCCTAAAATTTAAAATAAAATGTTTTATCTAACCTCCCTGTTAAAGTTGTAAAATACTCCCTAAATCACAGAAAACAAAAAGGAAAAAAAAAAAAAAAGGAAAGTTAATTACTGCACTGCATGCTGACTGACTGCAAGTTCCATCTGTGAGAGAAACAAGCTAAATCTGAGGACGTTTACTGTGAGATAAATAAGCCTGAAATCCAAGAATTTGCAGCTAAACTAAGGAGTTAACCACCACATTACTTCTCACTCTTACTTACTTGGCTTCAATCAATATTTTGCTGTTCACTGAAAACCAAAACTCAGCAGACTGATGGCTGGGGCACTGCACCAGCCCATACAACATGCAGGCAGTGGTCCTGTCAAGTTAAGGGCAGCAAAATCACATCTCTCACATCCTGGATATGAGCTCTTAACACTGATGTACTCAGTAAAATCTGAAGAGTAGGAAGAAAATGGCTTTGCTCTTCTTTCACCTGTCTAGTAAGAAGGAGCTGTTTCAAGGATGTGCTCATAGCAAATTGTTCATCAGTATAAATCCCAAGCTAACTTTAGAGCCAAGGACAAGAACCTGAGGAGCACTTGGTCAGCTCAAAGCAGACACTGCCATATCCTGCACTGAATTACACAGCTCTCTGCCAGCAGCTCCCAGACAATTCCATTCTCCCTGTGGCTGAGGCAGCACTGCTCTGAGCAAAGCACTCACAGCTCAGCAGCCTGCCTTCACATCTGACTCAGCTCCCAGAAAGGCTTGTCTTTCCTTCCCATTCCACAGCTCACAATCCAGTTTGTTTTAAGCCCAGAGGCATTCAAACAATAGGAAAACTTTTGGGGGATGCTGTTCCATGCATAATTTAGCTTCTCTTGTCATTTGGATGTCCTAGAGGTACTGCACCAATTCTCCAGAAGTAGAGAGGGATTGGAGGAGTTATGTTTGTATTTGTATTAGTTATCATCTCAACTGAAACAGATTAAACACACTAGAATTTTGAGGAACAAGCTTCCCTCCAGCCCGGCTGGTGGAATATAGCTCCCTTCTGTGGAGACAGCATGACACAGGCACAGACTGCCTCGTTTCCCCAGGAGCCTGGAAAGGTTAGGAGAATGGAAAACACATTTCCTACCTAACTAACACAATGCAGCACAGAGAGAGAGAGAGATGAATTGCTTTGCTTTAATCTATCATTACCCTGTCATAAACCACTAGTAGCCTAATGCTTCATTCCATGGGCACCTCGCAGCAGCGTGCCCTCTTTTGGGGGACACAAGCAACTGGCTCCAGAATACGTTCTGCACCGGAGGAACCCATGCTGAGGGTTTAAATTATCTGCCCATCTTTAATCTTAATCCAGGAAGCCATGGAGGATCTGCTGGTTATTTATAACTGGGCTGGGGTGAGCTGCTGTGAGCAGGGTAATGGGAACAGTATTTCAGCCTGTCTGCCACTGATTTGTGTAATGGCTGGTGTTAGCTACAGCATAATCACGGCACTAAATGGAAAATAAAGAATAAAAATGCATTAAACATATGTTTTTATGTTGTGTTTTATGATCACTTTTTTATTGCACTTTCAAATTCTGTTGTTCCTTCCTTTCTGAGATCAATTTACTTGCCTGGCAGCAGTTTTCTGTATTAAAGCTCGAGAAAGCTGATCTGCTTTCTCTTATTCTCTTGATTATGAGAGCTTTCAGCCTGAGAGCTACTGAATTCTAAAGACTGTGCTCTATGACCTCTTTTTAAAGTTGCTGTTAAAAAAAAGATCCATTCATGCAAATTATTATCCCTTAAAAGATAATCTTTATTTCCCAGAAAGATGTTATTTTGTTCTTTCCTCTATGCATTTTTCAGCATATACTGTTAATTCTTCAATCCATTACTTGTCATATACTATTTTTGATATTTGACAATAATTTCATTGAAGTGATTTAGTGCTGCCTCAAATCAGGAAAGACATGACATGATTTACCATCATGCCCACTATTTCGTCTCCTTTTAAAGGAGAAAGTACCCTCAGACCTTCTCCTTTTCTATGCCAAGGTGCCTTGCAATTTATCCAGCAAGCATCAAACACCCATTTGTGTCCCTAAGTCACCATCCAACCTTGGGGACTTCTGGGTGGGTCACACACATCTGGTTTTTGGGCAGGAATCTGCTTTCCCATCACCCCTCCTGCAGCCTGGTATCACAGGTCTCCTCTGGTTTACACTCTGCTTCCAGCACCCAAATCAACAGGAACAGCACCCAAATGTCACCTCTCAGTCCCTGGGTGCCAAACAACAGCCCCCAGCCCGTTTGCCAGGTTACAGCAGGAGCCACCTGAAGACCTGCTGGTGCTCAAAGACTCTGGAATTCTCTGCTCCAGAGCCATGCTCCAGTTTTGATGGCAGCAAACCAGGTCCATTTCCAGCAATCCCTGTATGGTTTTTTTCAGAAGCTCCTCAAACCCAGCAAATTTCTGAGATACACGCTAGTCTTGACAAATATGCTTTTCCCCAAGAAATATACATTTTCTCAAAGAATTTCCAGCTTTCAGAATCTGGGCCAATTCCAGGCCATGCCAGACAAATTAAGGCAAGCCTTAACTGGCAAAGACAAGCTGTTAATCTGCACATCCCAGCCACAGAACCACCTGCATTTCCAGACACCTCCAAGGTAAGCTGCCAGGCTGCAATCCTCTTCCCCTCAGCCTCTGAATTTTAAACCTTAATTCTTCCATCCCCTCAGGAACCATTCAGCCTAGAGCCTCAAAGACTTTTCTCAGGCTGGAGCGTAAGTCCATAAATTTAATTCCAGTCCAGCTCTGCCCTCTGTTCTGACTTGCACACATATCTGGCAAGGAAACACTGTTCTCTTGCAGCATCTCCTTTAGTATCATAGACAGCACCATTACCAGATTAATAATGCTCTGAGAGGAAAGAATGGGCTGAACATAATAAAAGTCTCCTGTAAACTGGCTGGACTTGATCTAGTGTATTCCACCTCAATATCACCCCTGACAGGTGCTGAGAAGTGTCCTGCAAGAAGCATAACTATGAACCAATAAATGTTAAGTCTGCTGATGCTTACCCAGGAGCGTAACAAATGAAGTGCAGTTGGACCACCCAGCAGGGTCACACCAGCTGCTGCTGGCTAAAGACACATATTTTATTCACTGCCCTTTGCCATGCTCCTTCTCATGCACATATAAACTGCCCCGATCCTTTTTATTATACAAAAAGAAACTCTGGTACTTCCAGAAGGGAATTCAGGCAGTAAACAAAGAAATAGCACTGGGAGGTAGGGTTTAGCCAAATGCATCAGAGGGACACATGGGCCAGGAGAATGTGGAGAGCAACAGAGACTCTATCATAAATCAGTGAGTTATCAGCTTTCTCTCTCATGAGATGGCATTTGGATATTTTTAACCCTCCAATAATAACCTTCTTAGAGCAGAACAGAAAAGTTTTGTTGCTTGCTACGGGGAAAATATCATCTGCACAATCTCGCTGAGAAGAGGTCACTTGCTTCCTTGGAAAGATTACAGAAAAAGGAAGAACTCATAGCAAGGGAGCTCTGTGATACATGAGTACCTAGAAACCCACTGAGAAACCCAATCCCCTACAACTGCTGTGCAAAAGCTGAAAGGCAGCCATTTAACCTTTGGACTGCCACTGCTACACAGCTACAAAAGCATCCATGTGAAACCTTTAAGTGGTCAAAGCTACAGAAGAGAGAGACCTATTCTACTCCCATGAAGTCTGACCCACTCAGTTCCCAGCCAGAGGAATATCAATTACTAATAAATACTTTAATAAGTACAAAATCTTAACATATTTCTAAATCTGGAAATGTTGCTCTTTCTCAGGCAGACAGTTCCTCATCTGAGCACACAGTACAAATGTATTTTTCTACAGAGAGATGCTCACAGCTCCTGGCATAGGTTCATATTACTGAAGTAGCTTCTTTTTCACAGCAGAGACATGTTCTAGGAAGGCTGGGGTATAATTTTACAGGCATAGGCTTGAGTGAATCCTGCCTTAGCAATGGTGTTATCTAACGGTAAAGATATTGTGTACAGGCTACAGGGAGGGTGAAATGTTACTTTTCTTAATCTAAAAAATGTGTCTATGACAGAGGAGAGCTTATAACATTAAAATCAGAGAGATAAGACTCGCAGGAATGACAGGCACAGAGGCTCTGAAAAGGCTCCCAGCACAGTCAGGCAAATATAAGCAGTGTCCTCGTGATGACCAAGACTATTTTCTGCCAAAAATGGCTCTCTGGAAGAGCAAATCTGTGAAGGTCAAGTGGCAGAACCTGTCTCAGATGGGTCGTGCTTGGTGACTGTCCCTTTCAGCAAGAATCATAGAACCAGGGAATATCCTGAGTTGGAAGGGCCCACAAGGTTCATTAAGTCTGACTCCCAGCCCTGCACAGGACACCCCAAGGATCACACCCTGTCCCTGAGAGCCTTATCCAAACACTCCTGGAGCTCTGCCAGCCTTGTTGCTGTGACCACTGCCCTGGGGAGCTGTTCCAGTGCCTGGCCACCTTCTGGGGGAAGAACCTTTTCCTAACATGCAACCTACATTACAGTAAGCCATTTTTTTTTTTTTGCCATAAACATTTTCCAACACCTTTCTTTACCAGGATTTGCGTTCCCCAGAGGGGACCTCAGTATTTTGTGAGTGCTCCTCAATCCTGTGCTCCTTCTGTTCCTGGTGTAAAGCATTTGAACCTGGCCAGCTGCCATCCCATCCTCCTGCTCCCTCTTGTATACCAACAATATTCTGAGCCATTTGTCAT